>JAUIRK010000058.1:107500-593748 GCA_030549495.1 Nectonema munidae | reverse complement strand
GCACAATTTGAAAAAACGCGGGGATGAAGCACAATTTGAAAAACGTGGGATGAAGCGAAATTTGAAAAAACGCGGGATGAAGCGCAATTTGAAAAACGGGATGAAGCGCAATTTGAAAAAGGGGGATAAAGCACACTTTGAAAAACGCGGGATGAAGCGCAATTTGAAAAAAGGGGGATAAAGCACACTTTGAAAAACTGCTGGGATGAAGCGCAATTTGAAAAAAGGGGGATAAAGCACACTTTGAAAAACGCGGGATGAAGCGCAATTTGAAAAAAGGGGGATAAAGCACCAATTTGAAAACGCGGGGATGAAGCGCAATTTGAAAAACGCAGGATGAAGCGCAATTTGAAAAACGTGGGATGAAGCGAAATTTGAAAAACGCGGGATGAAGCACAATTTGAAAAACGTGGGATGAAGCGAAATTTGAAAAACGCGGGATGAAGCACAATTTGAAAAACGCGGGATGAAGCACAATTTGAAAAACACGGGATGAAGCACACTTTGAAAAACGCGGGATGAAGCGCAATTTGAAAAACGCGGGATGAAGCGCAATTTGAAAAACGCGGGATGAAGCGCAATTTGAAAAACGCGGGATGAAGCGCAATTTGAAAAACGCGGGATGAAGCACAATTTGAAAAACGCGGGATGAAGCGCAATTTGAAAAAAGCGGGATGAAGCGCAATTTGAAAAACGCGGGATGAAGCGCAATTTGAAAAACGCGGGATGAAGCACAATTTGAAAAACGCGGGATGAAGCACAATTTGAAAAACGCAGGATGAAGCGCACTTTGAAAAACGCGGGATGAAGCACAATTTGAAAAACGCGGGATGAAGCGCAATTTGAAAAAGGCGGGATGAAGCGCAATTTGAAAAACGCGGGATGAAGCGCAATTTGAAAAACGCGGGATGAAGCACAATTTGAAAAACGCGGGATGAAGCACACTTTGAAAAACGCGGGATGAAGCGCAATTTGAAAAAGGCGGGATGAAGCGCAATTTGAAAAACGCAGGATGAAGCGCAATTTGAAAAACGCGGGATGAAGCGCAATTTGAAAAACGCGGGATGAAGCGCAATTTGAAAAAACGCGGGATGAAGCGCAATTTGAAAAACGCGGGATGAAGCGCAATTTGAAAAACGCGGGATGAAGCGCAATTTGAAAAACGCGGGATGAAGCGCAATTTGAAAAACGCGGGATGAAGCGCAATTTGAAAAACGCGGGATGAAGCGCAATTTGAAAAACGCGGGATGAAGCACAATTTGAAAAACGCGGGATGAAGCGCAATTTGAAAAACGCGGGATGAAGCGCAATTTGAAAAACGCGGGATGAAGCGCAATTTGAAAACGCGGGATGAAGCACAATTTGAAAAACGCGGGATGAAGCACAATTTGAAAAACGCGGGATGAAGCGCAATTTGAAAAACGCGGGATGAAGTGCAATTTGAAAAAAGCGGATGAAGCACAATTTGAAAAACGCGGGATGAAGCGCAATTTGAAAAAAAGCGGATGAAAAGCGCAATTTGAAAAACGCGGGATGAAGCGCAATTTGAAAAAAGCGGGGATGAAGCGCAATTTGAAAACGCGGGATGAAGCGCAATTTGAAAAACGCGGGATGAAGCGCAATTTGAAAAACGCGGGATGAAGCGCAATTTGAAAAACGTGGGATGAAGCGCAATTTGAAAAACGCGGGATGGAGCACAATTTGAAAAACGTGGGATGAAGCGCAATTTGAAAAACGCGGGGATGAAGCACAATTTGAAAAACGCGGGATGAAGCGCAATTTGAAAAACGCGGGATGAAGCACAATTTGAAAAACGCGGGATGAAGCGCAATTTGAAAAACGCGGGATGAAGCGCAATTTGAAAAACGCGGGATGAAGCGCAATTTGAAAAAGGGGGATAAAGCACACTTTGAAAAACGCGGGATGAAGCGCAATTTGAAAAAGGGGGATAAAGCACACTTTGAAAAACGCGGGATGAAGCGCAATTTGAAAAAAGGGGGATAAAGCACAATTTGAAAACGCGGGATGAAGCACAATTTGAAAAACGCGGGATGAAGCGCAATTTGAAAAACGCAGGATGAAGCGCAATTTGAAAAACGTGGGATGAAGCGAAATTTGAAAAACGCGGGATGAAGCACAATTTGAAAAACGTGGGATGAAGCGAAATTTGAAAAACGCGGGATGAAGCACAATTTGAAAAACGCGGGATGAAGCACAATTTGAAAAAACACGGGATGAAGCACACTTTGAAAAACGCGGGATGAAGCGCAATTTGAAAAACGCGGGATGAAGCGCAATTTGAAAAACGCGGGATGAAGCGCAATTTGAAAAACGCGGGATGAAGCGCAATTTGAAAAACGCGGGATGAAGCACAATTTGAAAAACGCGGGATGAAGCGCAATTTGAAAAACGCGGGATGAAGCGCAATTTGAAAAACGCGGGATGAAGCGCAATTTGAAAAACGCGGGATGAAGCACAATTTGAAAAACGCGGGATGAAGCACAATTTGAAAAACGCAGGATGAAGCGCAATTTGAAAAACGCGGGATGAAGCACAATTTGAAAAACGCGGGATGAAGCGCAATTTGAAAAAGGCGGGATGAAGCGCAATTTGAAAAACGCGGGATGAAGCGCAATTTGAAAAACGCGGGATGAAGCACAATTTGAAAAACGCGGGATGAAGCACACTTTGAAAAACGCGGGATGAAGCGCAATTTGAAAAAGGCGGGATGAAGCGCAATTTGAAAAACGCGGGATGAAGCGCAATTTGAAAAACGCGGGATGAAGCGCAATTTGAAAAACGCGGGATGAAGCACACTTTGAAAAACGCGGGATGAAGCGCAATTTGAAAAAGGCGGGATGAAGCGCAATTTGAAAAAGGCGGGATGAAGCGCAATTTGAAAAAGGCGGGATGAAGCGCAATTTGAAAAACGCGGGATGAAGCGCAATTTGAAAAAGGCGGGATGAAGCGCAATTTGAAAAACGCGGGATGAAGCGCAATTTGAAAAACGCGGGATGAAGCGCAATTTGAAAAACGCGGGATGAAGCACAATTTGAAAAACGCGGGATGAAGCGCAATTTGAAAAACGCAGGATGAAGCGCAATTTGAAAAACGTGGGATGAAGCGAAATTTGAAAAACGCGGGATGAAGCACAATTTGAAAAACGTGGGATGAAGCGAAATTTGAAAAACGCGGGATGAAGCACAATTTGAAAAACGCGGGATGAAGCACAATTTGAAAAACACGGGATGAAGCACACTTTGAAAAACGCGGGATGAAGCGCAATTTGAAAAACGCGGGATGAAGCGCAATTTGAAAAACGCGGGATGAAGCGCAATTTGAAAAACGCGGGATGAAGCGCAATTTGAAAAACGCGGGATGAAGCACAATTTGAAAAACGCGGGATGAAGCGCAATTTGAAAAACGCGGGATGAAGCGCAATTTGAAAAACGCGGGATGAAGCGCAATTTGAAAAACGCGGGATGAAGCACAATTTGAAAAACGCGGGATGAAGCACAATTTGAAAAACGCAGGATGAAGCGCAATTTGAAAAACGCGGGATGAAGCACAATTTGAAAAACGCGGGATGAAGCGCAATTTGAAAAAGGCGGGATGAAGCGCAATTTGAAAAACGCGGGATGAAGCGCAATTTGAAAAACGCGGGATGAAGCACAATTTGAAAAACGCGGGATGAAGCACACTTTGAAAAACGCGGGATGAAGCGCAATTTGAAAAAGGCGGGATGAAGCGCAATTTGAAAAACGCGGGATGAAGCGCAATTTGAAAAACGCGGGATGAAGCACAATTTGAAAAACGCGGGATGAAGCACACTTTGAAAAACGCGGGATGAAGCGCAATTTGAAAAAGGCGGGATGAAGCGCAATTTGAAAAACGCAGGATGAAGCGCAATTTGAAAAACGCGGGATGAAGCGCAATTTGAAAAACGCGGGATGAAGCGCAATTTGAAAAACGCGGGATGAAGCACAATTTGAAAAACGCGGGATGAAGCGCAATTTGAAAAACGCGGGATGAAGCGCAATTTGAAAAACGCGGGATGAAGCGCAATTTGAAAAACGCGGGATGAAGCGCAATTTGAAAAACGCGGGATGAAGCGCAATTTGAAAAACGCGGGATGAAGCACAATTTGAAAAACGCGGGATGAAGCGCAATTTGAAAAACGCGGGATGAAGCGCAATTTGAAAAACGCGGGATGAAGCGCAATTTGAAAAACGCGGGATGAAGCACAATTTGAAAAACGCGGGATGAAGCGCAATTTGAAAAACGCGGGATGAAGCGCAATTTGAAAAACGCGGGATGAAGCGCAATTTGAAAAAAGGGGGATAAAGCACACTTTGAAAAAACGCGGGATGAAGCGCAATTTGAAAAAGGGGGGATAAAGCACACTTTGAAAAACGCGGGATGAAGCGCAATTTGAAAAAAGGGGGGATAAAGCACAATTTGAAAACGCGGGATGAAGCACAATTTGAAAAACGCGGGATGAAGCGCAATTTGAAAAACGCAGGATGAAGCGCAATTTGAAAAACGTGGGATGAAGCGAAATTTGAAAAACGCGGGATGAAGCACAATTTGAAAAACGTGGATGAAGCGAAATTTGAAAAACGCGGGATGAAGCACAATTTGAAAAACGCGGGATGAAGCACAATTTGAAAAACACGGGATGAAGCACACTTTGAAAAACGCGGGATGAAGCGCAATTTGAAAAACGCGGGATGAAGCGCAATTTGAAAAACGCGGGATGAAGCGCAATTTGAAAAACGCGGGATGAAGCGCAATTTGAAAAACGCGGGATGAAGCACAATTTGAAAAACGCGGGATGAAGCGCAATTTGAAAAACGCGGGATGAAGCGCAATTTGAAAAACGCGGGATGAAGCGCAATTTGAAAAACGCGGGATGAAGCACAATTTGAAAAACGCGGGATGAAGCACAATTTGAAAAACGCAGGATGAAGCGCAATTTGAAAAACGCGGGATGAAGCACAATTTGAAAAACGCGGGATGAAGCGCAATTTGAAAAAGGCGGGATGAAGCGCAATTTGAAAAACGCGGGATGAAGCGCAATTTGAAAAACGCGGGATGAAGCACAATTTGAAAAACGCGGGATGAAGCACACTTTGAAAAACGCGGGATGAAGCGCAATTTGAAAAAGGCGGGATGAAGCGCAATTTGAAAAACGCGGGATGAAGCGCAATTTGAAAAACGCGGGATGAAGCGCAATTTGAAAAACGCGGGATGAAGCACACTTTGAAAAACGCGGGATGAAGCGCAATTTGAAAAAGGCGGGATGAAGCGCAATTTGAAAAAGGCGGGATGAAGCGCAATTTGAAAAAGGCGGGATGAAGCGCAATTTGAAAAACGCGGGATGAAGCGCAATTTGAAAAAGGCGGGATGAAGCGCAATTTGAAAAACGCGGGATGAAGCGCAATTTGAAAAACGCGGGATGAAGCGCAATTTGAAAAACGCGGGATGAAGCACAATTTGAAAAACGCGGGATGAAGCGCAATTTGAAAAACGCAGGATGAAGCGCAATTTGAAAAACGTGGGATGAAGCACACTTTGAAAAACGCGGGATGAAGCACACTTTGAAAAACGCGGGATGAAGCGCAATTTGAAAAAGGCGGGATGAAGCGCAATTTGAAAAACGCGGGATGAAGCGCAATTTGAAAAACGCGGGATGAAGCACACTTTGAAAAACGCGGGATGAAGCGCAATTTGAAAAACGCGGGATGAAGCGCAATTTGAAAAACGCGGGATGAAGCGCAATTTGAAAAACGCGGGATGAAGCGCAATTTGAAAAACGCGGGATGAAGCACAATTTGAAAAACGCGGGATGAAGCGCAATTTGAAAAACGCGGGATGAAGCGCAATTTGAAAAAGGCGGGATGAAGCGCAATTTGAAAAACGCGGGATGAAGCGCAATTTGAAAAACGCAGGATGAAGCACACTTTGAAAAACGCGGGATGAAGCGCAATTTGAAAAAGGCGGGATGAAGCGCAATTTGAAAAACGCGGGATGAAGCACAATTTGAAAAACGCGGGATGAAGCACACTTTGAAAAACGCGGGATGAAGCAAAGCAATTTGAAAAAGGCGGGATGAAGCGCAATTTGAAAAACGCGGGATGAAGCGCAATTTGAAAAACGCGGGATGAAGCGCAATTTGAAAAACGCGGGATGAAGCGCAATTTGAAAAACGCGGGATGAAGCACAATTTGAAAAACGCGGGATGAAGCACACTTTGAAAAACGCGGGATGAAGCGCAATTTGAAAAAGGCGGGATGAAGCGCAATTTGAAAAACGCGGGATGAAGCGCAATTTGAAAAACGCGGGATGAAGCACACTTTGAAAAAGGCGGGATGAAGCGCAATTTGAAAAAGGCGGGATGAAGCGCAATTTGAAAAACGCGGGATGAAGCACAATTTGAAAAACGCGGGATGAAGCACACTTTGAAAAACGCGGGATGAAGCGCAATTTGAAAAAGGCGGGATGAAGCGCAATTTGAAAAAGGCGGGATGAAGCGCAATTTGAAAAACGCGGGATGAAGCGCAATTTGAAAAACGCGGGATGAAGCACACTTTGAAAAACGCGGGATGAAGCACACTTTGAAAAACGCGGGATGAAGCGCAATTTGAAAAAGGCGGGATGAAGCGCAATTTGAAAAACGCGGGATGAAGCGCAATTTGAAAAACGCGGGATGAAGCACAATTTGAAAAACGCGGGATGAAGCACACTTTGAAAAAGGCGGGATGAAGCGCAATTTGAAAAAGGCGGGATGAAGCGCAATTTGAAAAACGCGGGATGAAGCACAATTTGAAAAACGCGGGATGAAGCACACTTTGAAAAACGCGGGATGAAGCGCAATTTGAAAAAGGCGGGATGAAGCGCAATTTGAAAAACGCGGGATGAAGCGCAATTTGAAAAACGCGGGATGAAGCACACTTTGAAAAACGCGGGATGAAGCACACTTTGAAAAACGCGGGATGAAGCGCAATTTGAAAAAGGCGGGATGAAGCGCAATTTGAAAAACGCGGGATGAAGCGCAATTTGAAAAACGCGGGATGAAGCGCAATTTGAAAAACGCGGGATGAAGCGCAATTTGAAAAACGCGGGATGAAGCACACTTTGAAAAACGCGGGATGAAGCCCAATTTGAAAAAGGCGGGATGAAGCGCAATTTGAAAAGGGGGACGCGGGATGAAGCGCAATTTGAAAAACGCAGGATGAAGCACACTTTGAAAAACGCGGGATGAAGCGCAATTTGAAAAAGGCGGGATGAAGCGCAATTTGAAAAACGCGGGATGAAGCACAATTTGAAAAACGCGGGATGAAGCACACTTTGAAAAACGCGGGATGAAGCACACTTTGAAAAACGCGGGATGAAGCGCAATTTGAAAAACGCGGGATGAAGCGCAATTTGAAAAACGCGGGATGAAGCGCAATTTGAAAAACGCGGGATGAAGCACAATTTGAAAAACGCGGGATGAAGCACACTTTGAAAAACGCGGGATGAAGCGCAATTTGAAAAACGCGGGATGAAGCACACTTTGAAAAACGCGGGATGAAGCGCAATTTGAAAAAGGCGGGATGAAGCGCAATTTGAAAAACGCGGGATGAAGCGCAATTTGAAAAACGCGGGATGAAGCACACTTTGAAAAACGCGGGATGAAGCGCAATTTGAAAAACGCGGGATGAAGCACAATTTGAAAAACGCGGGATGAAGCACACTTTGAAAAACGCGGGATGAAGCGCAATTTGAAAAAGGCGGGATGAAGCGCAATTTGAAAAACGCGGGATGAAGCGCAATTTGAAAAACGCGGGATGAAGCACAATTTGAAAAACGCGGGATGAAGCACAATTTGAAAAACGCGGGATGAAGCGCAATTTGAAAAACGCGGGATGAAGCGCAATTTGAAAAACGCGGGATGAAGCGCAATTTGAAAAACGCGGGATGAAGCGCAATTTGAAAAACGCGGGATGAAGCACAATTTGAAAAACGCGGGATGAAGCACACTTTGAAAAACGCGGGATGAAGCGCAATTTGAAAAAGGCGGGATGAAGCGCAATTTGAAAAACGCGGGATGAAGCGCAATTTGAAAAAGGGGCCTACGCGGGATGAAGCACAATTTGAAAAACGCGGGATGAAGCGCAATTTGAAAAACGCGGGATGAAGCGCAATTTGAAAAAGGCGGGATGAAGCGCAATTTGAAAAACGCGGGATGAAGCACAATTTGAAAAACGCGGGATGAAGCGCAATTTGAAAAAGGCGGGATGAAGCGCAATTTGAAAAACGCGGGATGAAGCGCAATTTGAAAAACGCGGGATGAAGCGCAATTTGAAAAACGCGGGATGAAGCACAATTTGAAAAATGCGGGATGAAGCACAATTTGAAAAACGCGGGATGAAGCGCAATTTGAAAAACGCGGGATGAAGCACAATTTGAAAAACGCGGGATGAAGCACACTTTGAAAAACGCGGGATGAAGCGCAATTTGAAAAAGGCGGGATGAAGCGCAATTTGAAAAACGCGGGATGAAGCGCAATTTGAAAAACGCGGGATGAAGCGCAATTTGAAAAACGCGGGATGAAGCGCAATTTGAAAAACGCGGGATGAAGCACAATTTGAAAAACGCGGGATGAAGCGCAATTTGAAAAACGCGGGATGAAGCGCAATTTGAAAAACGCGGGATGAAGCGCAATTTGAAAAACGCGGGATGAAGCGCAATTTGAAAAACGCGGGATGAAGCACAATTTGAAAAACGCGGGATGAAGCGCAATTTGAAAAACGCGGGATGAAGCGCAATTTGAAAAACGCGGGATGAAGCGCAATTTGAAAAAAGGGGGATAAAGCACACTTTGAAAAACGCGGGATGAAGCGCAATTTGAAAAAAGGGGGATGAAGCACACTTTGAAAAACGCGGGATGAAGCGCAATTTGAAAAAAGGGGGATGAAGCACAATTTGAAAACGCGGGATGAAGCACAATTTGAAAAACGCGGGATGAAGCACAATTTGAAAAACGCGGGATGAAGCGAAATTTGAAAAACGCGGGATGAAGCACAATTTGAAAAACGTGGGATGAAGCGAAATTTGAAAAAAGCGGGATGAAGCGCACTTTGAAAAACGCGGGATGAAGCGCAATTTGAAAAAAGGGGGATAAAGCACACTTTGAAAAACGCGGGATGAAGCGCAATTTGAAAAAAGGGGGATAAAGCACACTTTGAAAAACGCGGGATGAAGCGCAATTTGAAAAAAGGGGGATAAAGCACAATTTGAAAACGCGGGATGAAGCACAATTTGAAAAACGCGGGATGAAGCACAATTTGAAAAACGTGGGATGAAGCGAAATTTGAAAAACGCGGGATGAAGCACAATTTGAAAAACGCGGGATGAAGCGAAATTTGAAAAAAGGGGGATAAAGCACACTTTGAAAAACGCGGGATGAAGCGCAATTTGAAAAAAGGGGGATAAAGCACACTTTGAAAAACGCGGGATGAAGCGCAATTTGAAAAAGGGGGATAAAGCACACTTTGAAAAACGCGGGATGAAGCGCAATTTGAAAAAAGGGGGATAAAGCACAATTTGAAAACGCGGGATGAAGCGCAATTTGAAAAACGCAGGATGAAGCGCAATTTGAAAAACGTGGGATGAAGCGAAATTTGAAAAACGCGGGATGAAGCACAATTTGAAAAACGCGGGATGAAGCGAAATTTGAAAAACGCGGGATGAAGCACAATTTGAAAAACGCGGGATGAAGCACAATTTGAAAAACACGGGATGAAGCACACTTTGAAAAACGCGGGATGAAGCACAATTTGAAAAACGCGGGATGAAGCGCAATTTGAAAAACGCGGGATGAAGCGCAATTTGAAAAACGCGGGATGAAGCGCAATTTGAAAAACGCGGGATGAAGCACAATTTGAAAAACGCGGGATGAAGCGCAATTTGAAAAACGCGGGATGAAGCGCAATTTGAAAAACGCGGGATGAAGCGCAATTTGAAAAACGCGGGATGAAGCACAATTTGAAAAACGCGGGATGAAGCACAATTTGAAAAACGCAGGATGAAGCGCAATTTGAAAAACGCGGGATGAAGCACAATTTGAAAAACGCGGGATGAAGCGCAATTTGAAAAAGGCGGGATGAAGCGCAATTTGAAAAACGCGGGATGAAGCGCAATTTGAAAAACGCGGGATGAAGCACAATTTGAAAAACGCGGGATGAAGCACACTTTGAAAAACGCGGGATGAAGCGCAATTTGAAAAAGGCGGGATGAAGCGCAATTTGAAAAACGCAGGATGAAGCGCAATTTGAAAAACGCGGGATGAAGCGCAATTTGAAAAACGCGGGATGAAGCGCAATTTGAAAAACGCGGGATGAAGCACAATTTGAAAAACGCGGGATGAAGCGCAATTTGAAAAACGCGGGATGAAGCGCAATTTGAAAAACGCGGGATGAAGCGCAATTTGAAAAACGCGGGATGAAGCGCAATTTGAAAAACGCGGGATGAAGCGCAATTTGAAAAACGCGGGATGAAGCACAATTTGAAAAACGCGGGATGAAGCGCAATTTGAAAAACGCGGGATGAAGCGCAATTTGAAAAACGCGGGATGAAGCGCAATTTGAAAAACGCGGGATGAAGCACAATTTGAAAAACGCGGGATGAAGCGCAATTTGAAAAACGCGGGATGAAGCGCAATTTGAAAAACGCGGGATGAAGCGCAATTTGAAAAAGGGGGATAAAGCACACTTTGAAAAACGCGGGATGAAGCGCAATTTGAAAAAGGGGGGATAAAGCACACTTTGAAAAACGCGGGATGAAGCGCAATTTGAAAAAAGGGGGATAAAGCACAATTTGAAAACGCGGGATGAAGCACAATTTGAAAAACGCGGGATGAAGCGCAATTTGAAAAACGCAGGATGAAGCGCAATTTGAAAAACGTGGGATGAAGCGAAATTTGAAAAACGCGGGATGAAGCACAATTTGAAAAACGTGGGATGAAGCGAAATTTGAAAAACGCGGGATGAAGCACAATTTGAAAAACGCGGGATGAAGCACAATTTGAAAAACACGGGATGAAGCACACTTTGAAAAACGCGGGATGAAGCGCAATTTGAAAAACGCGGGATGAAGCGCAATTTGAAAAACGCGGGATGAAGCGCAATTTGAAAAACGCGGGATGAAGCGCAATTTGAAAAACGCGGGATGAAGCACAATTTGAAAAACGCGGGATGAAGCGCAATTTGAAAAACGCGGGATGAAGCGCAATTTGAAAAACGCGGGATGAAGCGCAATTTGAAAAACGCGGGATGAAGCACAATTTGAAAAACGCGGGATGAAGCACAATTTGAAAAACGCAGGATGAAGCGCAATTTGAAAAACGCGGGATGAAGCACAATTTGAAAAACGCGGGATGAAGCGCAATTTGAAAAAGGCGGGATGAAGCGCAATTTGAAAAACGCGGGATGAAGCGCAATTTGAAAAACGCGGGATGAAGCACAATTTGAAAAACGCGGGATGAAGCACACTTTGAAAAACGCGGGATGAAGCGCAATTTGAAAAAGGCGGGATGAAGCGCAATTTGAAAAACGCGGGATGAAGCGCAATTTGAAAAACGCGGGATGAAGCGCAATTTGAAAAACGCGGGATGAAGCACACTTTGAAAAACGCGGGATGAAGCGCAATTTGAAAAAGGCGGGATGAAGCGCAATTTGAAAAAGGCGGGATGAAGCGCAATTTGAAAAAGGCGGGATGAAGCGCAATTTGAAAAACGCGGGATGAAGCGCAATTTGAAAAAGGCGGGATGAAGCGCAATTTGAAAAACGCGGGATGAAGCGCAATTTGAAAAACGCGGGATGAAGCGCAATTTGAAAAACGCGGGATGAAGCACAATTTGAAAAACGCGGGATGAAGCGCAATTTGAAAAACGCAGGATGAAGCGCAATTTGAAAAACGTGGGATGAAGCGAAATTTGAAAAACGCGGGATGAAGCACAATTTGAAAAACGTGGGATGAAGCGAAATTTGAAAAACGCGGGATGAAGCACAATTTGAAAAACGCGGGATGAAGCACAATTTGAAAAACACGGGATGAAGCACACTTTGAAAAACGCGGGATGAAGCGCAATTTGAAAAACGCGGGATGAAGCGCAATTTGAAAAACGCGGGATGAAGCGCAATTTGAAAAACGCGGGATGAAGCGCAATTTGAAAAACGCGGGATGAAGCACAATTTGAAAAACGCGGGATGAAGCGCAATTTGAAAAACGCGGGATGAAGCGCAATTTGAAAAACGCGGGATGAAGCGCAATTTGAAAAACGCGGGATGAAGCACAATTTGAAAAACGCGGGATGAAGCACAATTTGAAAAACGCAGGATGAAGCGCAATTTGAAAAACGCGGGATGAAGCACAATTTGAAAAACGCGGGATGAAGCGCAATTTGAAAAAGGCGGGATGAAGCGCAATTTGAAAAACGCGGGATGAAGCGCAATTTGAAAAACGCGGGATGAAGCACAATTTGAAAAACGCGGGATGAAGCACACTTTGAAAAACGCGGGATGAAGCGCAATTTGAAAAAGGCGGGATGAAGCGCAATTTGAAAAACGCGGGATGAAGCGCAATTTGAAAAACGCGGGATGAAGCACAATTTGAAAAACGCGGGATGAAGCACACTTTGAAAAACGCGGGATGAAGCGCAATTTGAAAAAGGCGGGATGAAGCGCAATTTGAAAAACGCAGGATGAAGCGCAATTTGAAAAACGCGGGATGAAGCGCAATTTGAAAAACGCGGGATGAAGCGCAATTTGAAAAACGCGGGATGAAGCACAATTTGAAAAACGCGGGATGAAGCGCAATTTGAAAAACGCGGGATGAAGCGCAATTTGAAAAACGCGGGATGAAGCGCAATTTGAAAAACGCGGGATGAAGCGCAATTTGAAAAACGCGGGATGAAGCGCAATTTGAAAAACGCGGGATGAAGCACAATTTGAAAAACGCGGGATGAAGCGCAATTTGAAAAACGCGGGATGAAGCGCAATTTGAAAAACGCGGGATGAAGCGCAATTTGAAAAACGCGGGATGAAGCACAATTTGAAAAACGCGGGATGAAGCGCAATTTGAAAAACGCGGGATGAAGCCCAATTTGAAAAACGCGGGATGAAGCCCAATTTGAAAAAAGGGGGATAAAGCACACTTTGAAAAACGCGGGATGAAGCGCAATTTGAAAAAAGGGGGATAAAGCACACTTTGAAAAACGCGGGATGAAGCGCAATTTGAAAAAAGGGGGATAAAGCACAATTTGAAAACGCGGGATGAAGCACAATTTGAAAAACGCGGGATGAAGCGCAATTTGAAAAACGCAGGATGAAGCGCAATTTGAAAAACGTGGGATGAAGCGAAATTTGAAAAACGCGGGATGAAGCACAATTTGAAAAACGTGGGATGAAGCGAAATTTGAAAAACGCGGGATGAAGCACAATTTGAAAAACGCGGGATGAAGCACAATTTGAAAAACACGGGATGAAGCACACTTTGAAAAACGCGGGATGAAGCGCAATTTGAAAAACGCGGGATGAAGCGCAATTTGAAAAACGCGGGATGAAGCGCAATTTGAAAAACGCGGGATGAAGCGCAATTTGAAAAACGCGGGATGAAGCACAATTTGAAAAACGCGGGATGAAGCGCAATTTGAAAAACGCGGGATGAAGCGCAATTTGAAAAACGCGGGATGAAGCGCAATTTGAAAAACGCGGGATGAAGCACAATTTGAAAAACGCGGGATGAAGCACAATTTGAAAAACGCAGGATGAAGCGCAATTTGAAAAACGCGGGATGAAGCACAATTTGAAAAACGCGGGATGAAGCGCAATTTGAAAAAGGCGGGATGAAGCGCAATTTGAAAAACGCGGGATGAAGCGCAATTTGAAAAACGCGGGATGAAGCACAATTTGAAAAACGCGGGATGAAGCACACTTTGAAAAACGCGGGATGAAGCGCAATTTGAAAAAGGCGGGATGAAGCGCAATTTGAAAAACGCGGGATGAAGCGCAATTTGAAAAACGCGGGATGAAGCGCAATTTGAAAAACGCGGGATGAAGCACACTTTGAAAAAACGCGGGATGAAGCGCAATTTGAAAAAGGCGGGATGAAGCGCAATTTGAAAAAGGCGGGATGAAGCGCAATTTGAAAAAGGCGGGATGAAGCGCAATTTGAAAAACGCGGGATGAAGCGCAATTTGAAAAAGGCGGGATGAAGCGCAATTTGAAAAACGCGGGATGAAGCGCAATTTGAAAAACGCGGGATGAAGCGCAATTTGAAAAACGCGGGATGAAGCACAATTTGAAAAACGCGGGATGAAGCGCAATTTGAAAAACGCAGGATGAAGCGCAATTTGAAAAACGTGGGATGAAGCGAAATTTGAAAAACGCGGGATGAAGCACAATTTGAAAAACGTGGGATGAAGCGAAATTTGAAAAACGCGGGATGAAGCACAATTTGAAAAACGCGGGATGAAGCACAATTTGAAAAACACGGGATGAAGCACACTTTGAAAAACGCGGGATGAAGCGCAATTTGAAAAACGCGGGATGAAGCGCAATTTGAAAAACGCGGGATGAAGCGCAATTTGAAAAACGCGGGATGAAGCGCAATTTGAAAAACGCGGGATGAAGCACAATTTGAAAAACGCGGGATGAAGCGCAATTTGAAAAACGCGGGATGAAGCGCAATTTGAAAAACGCGGGATGAAGCGCAATTTGAAAAACGCGGGATGAAGCACAATTTGAAAAACGCGGGATGAAGCACAATTTGAAAAACGCAGGATGAAGCGCAATTTGAAAAACGCGGGATGAAGCACAATTTGAAAAACGCGGGATGAAGCGCAATTTGAAAAAGGCGGGATGAAGCGCAATTTGAAAAACGCGGGATGAAGCGCAATTTGAAAAACGCGGGATGAAGCACAATTTGAAAAACGCGGGATGAAGCACACTTTGAAAAACGCGGGATGAAGCGCAATTTGAAAAAGGCGGGATGAAGCGCAATTTGAAAAACGCGGGATGAAGCGCAATTTGAAAAACGCGGGATGAAGCGCAATTTGAAAAACGCGGGATGAAGCACAATTTGAAAAACGCGGGATGAAGCACACTTTGAAAAACGCGGGATGAAGCACACTTTGAAAAACGCGGGATGAAGCACACTTTGAAAAACGCGGGATGAAGCGCAATTTGAAAAACGCGGGATGAAGCACACTTTGAAAAACGCGGGATGAAGCACAATTTGAAAAACGCGGGATGAAGCACACTTTGAAAAACGCGGGATGAAGCACAATTTGAAAAACGCGGGATGAAGCACACTTTGAAAAACGCGGGATGAAGCGCAATTTGAAAACGCGGGATGAAGCACAATTTGAAAAACGCGGGATGAAGCGCAATTTGAAAAACGCGGGATGAAGCACACTTTGAAAAACGCGGGATGAAGCACAATTTGAAAAACGCGGGATGAAGCACACTTTGAAAAACGCGGGATGAAGCACAATTTGAAAAACGCGGGATGAAGCACACTTTGAAAAACGCGGGATGAAGCGCAATTTGAAAAACGCGGGATGAAGCACAATTTGAAAAACGCGGGATGAAGCGCAATTTGAAAAACGCGGGATGAAGCGCAATTTGAAAAACGCGGGATGAAGCGCAATTTGAAAAACGCGGGATGAAGCGCAATTTGAAAAACGCGGGATGAAGCGCAATTTGAAAAACGCGGGATGAAGCGCAATTTGAAAAACGCGGGATGAAGCGCAATTTGAAAAACGCGGGATGAAGCGCAATTTGAAAAACGCGGGATGAAGCGCAATTTGAAAAACGCGGGATGAATCGCAATTTGAAAAACGCGGGATGAAGCGCAATTTGAAAAACGCGGGATGAAGCGCAATTTGAAAAACGCGGGATGAAGCGCAATTTGAAAAACGCGGGATGAAGCGCAATTTGAAAAACGCGGGATGAAGCGCAATTTGAAAAACGCGGGATGAAGCGCAATTTGAAAAACGCGGGATGAAGCACAATTTGAAAAACACGGGATGAAGCGCAATTTGAAAAACACGGGATGAAGCGCAATTTGAAAAACGGGGGATGAAGCACAATTTGAAAAACGCGGGATGAAGCACAATTTGAAAAACGCGGGATGAAGCACAATTTGAAAAACGCGGGATGAAGCACAATTTGAAAAACGCGGGATGAAGCACAATTTGAAAAACGCGGGATGAAGCGCAATTTGAAAAACGCGGGATGAAGCGCAATTTGAAAAACGCGGGATGAAGCGCAATTTGAAAAACGCGGGATGAAGCACAATTTGAAAAACGCGGGATGAAGCACAATTTGAAAAACGCGGGATGAAGCACAATTTGAAAAACGCGGGATGAAGCACAATTTGAAAAACGCGGGATGAAGCACAATTTGAAAAACGCGGGATGAAGCACAATTTGAAAAACGCGGGATGAAGCACAATTTGAAAAACGCGGGATGAAGCACACTTTGAAAAACGCGGGATGAAGCACAATTTGAAAAACGCGGGATGAAGCACACTTTGAAAAACGCGGGATGAAGCACACTTTGAAAAACGCGGGATGAAGCACACTTTGAAAAACGCGGGATGAAGCACACTTTGAAAAACGCGGGATGAAGCACAATTTGAAAAACGCGGGATGAAGCACACTTTGAAAAACGCGGGATGAAGCACACTTTGAAAAACGCGGGATGAAGCACACTTTGAAAAACGCGGGATGAAGCACACTTTGAAAAACGCGGGATGAAGCCCAATTTGAAAAACGCGGGATGAAGCACACTTTGAAAAACGCGGGATGAAGCACAATTTGAAAAACGCGGGATGAAGCACAATTTGAAAAACGCGGGATGAAGCACACTTTGAAAAACGCGGGATGAAGCCCAATTTGAAAAACGCGGGATGAAGCACACTTTGAAAAACGCGGGATGAAGCACAATTTGAAAAACACGGGATGAAGCACACTTTGAAAAACGCGGGATGAAGCACAGTTTGAAAAATGCGGAGATGAAGCACACTTTGAAAACACGCGGGATGAAGCACACTTTGAAAAACGCGGGATGAAGCACAATTTGAAAAACGCGGGATGAAGCACACTTTGAAAAACGCGGGATGAAGCACACTTTGAAAAACGCGGGATGAAGCACACTTTGAAAAACGCGGGATGAAGCACACTTTGAAAAACGCGGGATGAAGCACAATTTGAAAAACGCGGGATGAAGCACAATTTGAAAAACGCGGGATGAAGCACACTTTGAAAAACGCGGGATGAAGCACACTTTGAAAAACGCGGGATGAAGCACAATTTGAAAAACGCGGGATGAAGCACAATTTGAAAAACGCGGGATGAAGCACAATTTGAAAAACGCGGGATGAAGCACAATTTGAAAAACACGGGATGAAGCACAATTTGAAAAACGTGGGATGAAGCACAATTTGAAAAACACGGGATGAAGCACAATTTGAAAAACGCGGGATGAAGCACAATTTGAAAAACGCGGGATGAAGCACAATTTGAAAAACGCGAGATGACGGAGAAATGAGAAACGTGGGATGACGGAGAAATGAGAAACGTGGGATGACGGAGAAATGAGAAACGTGGGATGACGGAGAAATGAGAAACGTGGGATGACGGAGAAATGAGAAAAGAAACCAGAGGATGATGCAAACACGAAGATGTGAAAATGAGAAAGAGTTCGATTATATTTTGCATGTTGAGTACACTGTGAAATTATTTTTCGATGTGCAATATGTCTCGATCTTATTTACTAAAAAGTCGAACGTAAGCCATTTGTTCGCTGCGTAACACCTTTTATATAACTACTATTCCTCCTATATGAGGGAAATACAAACTTACCACAATGATATCAGCAAATGTCATGCTGGGAAAGAGAAGAATATTCAGACGCTGTGTATACATATTTTATATAACTTCGATTGTGCCTCTATGAGGGAAATTGTATACAAATTTCCCACAATGATGAACAAAATCGAACGGATGTAATTTATAATTTCTCAGAGATTACTTTTACTATTTTTTTCATAATACATGCTTAAAAGTTGTGTAAAATTTAAATTTTAGACGAGGGCCGATGACTGAATGCTCCAAACTTATCATTTGGAAATTTTTGTGACCTTATATCTTTGTCGTCAAACCTCAAGGTCGCAAGGATTGATTCGAATCGATTTATTGAGATGTGCCTTTAAACATTGGCCTTCCAAAAGAGCCGTCACTCCATAATTTTCTTATGCTTTCGTTTTTTCCTCTGCAAACACCTAAAAGAATTAGCAATGCTAAAAAAGCGTCTAATTCAATTAGTTTAAGTCTCTTCCAATCTTCTTTTTTTTGAAAGCATACTTGCTAGTTGAATCCATGATTGTTTTACACATTTTATCATCGATGAAGAGTCTGAAAGCAAGGGGCGCATATCCTCAAAATTATTGGGGGCGAAATTTTTTTGTTGCAAGTTTCCAAATTAGTGGTCTGGAAATACCACGGGAGACCAAATATTGAAGCAATCCTTTAAAATAGAGTGTATTCAGCGGGTTTCTTATCAAAACGGCCAAAATCAAAACGGCCAAAAACCAAAACGGCCAAAACCAAAATGGCCAAAACCAAAATGGCCAAAAACCAAAACGGCCAAAACCAAAACGCTAGTAAAAAAGGTACAACAAAATGTCTGAAAGATCGCACACAATTGTCAACTTTAGTTTTGGTACCGCATTTAGCAGTAAAAATATTTGCTGCTCTTGTTCGTTTCAAAGGAGGAACTTGAGAAGACCATATTCTTCAAGATTTTGACGAAACTTCTATTACTATCTCCTCCCAGAACATAATTTATGACATTTTCATTATGATTTTGCACACTTTCCTCAACATCGCTACCCACTTCGGAAGGATAGCAAGAGTTTTCGGAATCCGATTCATTACCAAACAAAGTTATCATTTTAGTGAAAGAATTAAGAGAGATTATTGATTTTTTTTCATTCAAATTCAATCAAATACAAAATCATATTCACCATATGCTATATAAAAAGATTGTTGAATGAGGAATATTTTGAATTTCAACCATACATATATAATAAAATAACGCATGAAATAAGTCCTCGGAGACCCACTGAGTTCGTTTAGTTTTTTGATGTAATTTTTTTGAATAGGCAAATAAATGCATATAATGGTCCAAAATGTTTCTTTCAAATCAAAAGACAATTAGAAAAAATATTTTTTTTAAAATTCGACCTCTTTCCAATCTAATAACTAAAAAATGTAGCCTCTGGGTCTTCGAGGACCCATTCTATAAAAAAAATTATTGACTTTAAAAGAAAATATAATTTACATTATTAACTTAAAAAAAAATTTCTTTTGTATTAGAAAAACATATAATAATCAAAAATATTTGTTTTCAACAACTTCGAAGACTTAATAAAAAGGTTTGAAGACTTAAAGCTTGCTAGATTTTTGTAATATATTTGATGGCAGAACCCATTTTTCATTGAGCATCAAAATTTTTCTCTATAAAGTAAAAGTTATGACAAAGTAAATAAACTGTCGACTGCTGTGTTAGCAATGTTTTCGCTTATCAAGCGTACACCTATTCCCCTCCATCAGCACATTCAAAATTGCATTTACGTCTTTCCTTCAACGACACATTTATTTGATGGGAAAAACAAACAAATGACGATTCAGCCAGAAGTAAGTCTTTTTGACAGCGTTATAAATGGAGTTTTGCTATTTCTTTCATAGAAATGTTTTCTTCGTAAAATCATTTTCAAGCCACGTTTCGTATAGCTAGCTACAAATCCAGACAGAAGGTAAACGAAGGTGGATCAGCACTTTTAGTGCAAACAAAATCCTTGGGATGATGACAAAAATTTCTAATTATTATAAAAGGACATGTAATTCTTTCAAAGGAGCTCTGCCAGGATTCTACACCCTCTTCCCAAATGCTATTCTTTTTCTTGCTGGCATTCTTTCCCAGATTTGAAGCTACAGGTGATTTTTCAAGCTTCTCTAAATAAAACGAGACAGGTTATGTCAGATACAACATATATTTAAGAAAATAATACAAAATATTTTAAAACAAAAATTTAACATCTCTAAAAGATGAAAATAATATTTAAAAGGGCGAGATGCAACATAAAAATGCAAGGAAATACAATTTATGAATTCACTATGGTTTTCACATGGATGATATTTATATTTAAAACAATTCAGCATCTCATACATCATGAAATGAATCTTCACTTATTGCCATTTTTCGCTTTTTGAAAAATATGATCTACTAAAATTTTACTTCTAAATTATAAAAAACTTTGAGATTCGAGTCTGAACTTTTAATTTTTACGTTAATTAACGCTAACAGTTTAATTAAGTATATTTTTTAATTCTTTGACATTTGAGTTTATATAAAAATACTTTTTGGACTTTCTATTTGTAAATTGTACTTTTTCATTAAAAATTCTTAGCATTATTTTAAAGACAATATGTATAGGTTAAATAGAAGATATATTTGAATAAATGAAAAAAAATTTCTATAATTACAAAAAAACAAACATTTATTTTTGAAATGGGGTAATTATCGAATATTGATATGGAAATTGATGTTAAAGCCCTAAAAAGTAGAATAAAAGTAGTAGAAGGATGAAAAAAGTTCCTTATTCAATAGAACTGCCAAAAAATGTTGGCAATTGTGGAAAAAGAAGCATTTCACAGTTGCTTAAAGTTGACAAGACAAAATTAAGATAAAAGTCTTGGGTTTTAAGATTTAACAGAACTAGAGCCAATTTTACTAAATGTTATGTTTTCGTGTGATACACACAGCTTACGCAATGTTTTTGGAGGAATAAAGAAAGGTTACCAGGCAAAAAATGCCCCACCTGTTAAAAGTATGTGTTTTAAAATTTGTGTGAATGTTAATGAATTACATTTTTCGTTCATCTAGAATCCTTTTTTTACATGTTTTTTTAATTTAGGAAGTCGCCACTACTTTCAGGCTGAAAAAAGTCAAGAATTGAGCAGTTTCCTAAAGCTTTTCCAATTAGAATCCTTGGCAAGCGAAGTTGCTAGAGGAGAGTTTTATGTCTCAACTTGGTTATATAACGAGAATTTTCGTTTTGTCATAGGAACGTCAAAAGTGAAAATCACAAATAATGGAAGAACGGACTTAGTTCCTTATTACACAGGCTTTTTTAATGAAATGTGCTTGGTTGGAAAGGTATGCCTTGTTTTCACTATACGACTTTTCGCAAAACAACCAATGAAAGCGTGCAACAATCAGTGTGTGACAGCAAGGAAACCACGAAAACGTATTCACACAAAATAGCTTTTTAAAATAGCAAGTTAAGACTTGGGAGCAAGTAAGGCACACTATGTAGAGAGAAGTTGTGTCAGACTTTCTTCAAGATATCTTTGTCACTCTCGAATTTACTCATTGATTAATTTACTAACTTTCCAATTAAATAACTAATTACCTAACTAACTTAGTATACTCTTTACGTATGAAACTAAAATAACAAATAGCAAAACTGATGCCTTTCCGCCGTTCCCACGCATATGTTAAGTTATAAAGATCACTGTTGGAGTAGGCGCATAATATGGGACACTTTTTTTACTTTTAAAATTAATTTTGGAAATTTTTCTTACTTTCTTCCGGTTATTCTGTGTTCGGTGAAGTTGCAAACCCTGGCGTCATTAAACATAAAAAATCGGGCAAACTCTTTTCACATGACGTATTTTTCCTGTAGAAAAAGATGTAAACCTTGCATGTGTACTTATTTTTTAGGCCACTTTCTCCTTCATTAAGTGGGAAATTGAATTAATGTGTGAGGAAATACGTGTGGATCAGATAATAAACTTGGAGGACGAAGAAAAAAACTAGAACTGAAATGGGAAGAAGACGACAGTATAAATTCACTTGTTGTAGAGCTAAAGCCTCTGTCTGGTATTGATTTTGGATTATACTAGTAGTAGGCGTGTGACATAAGTAACTGATGAGCCTAAACTAGATTTGATACCTCAAGGTATTGCGTTCAAATACAGCAACGAATCCTCCTTTACTCATGGTTCCATGTAAGGAGTCCACTAAGAAGCGTCTCCCTCCCCGTTACCCTGGTGTAAGTCTGAGACAATGTGCCACTGCATCATCGCTGAAATCAAAAAATACCTGGGGGTAAATATAAGTTTATAATTCTCATTTAAAAGTCCGTAAGTTTCTTTTTGCTATAGGCAGGATAAGTATGAGTACACTAGAATAGTGTTATTGTGTAAAATCTGTTTGATATGCTATAAATATTCAATTTGTTCCAATGAAGTCATGATTGAATGATGTATAAAGTCTATACCCTTAAACTGTGTACGTACGTACATTGTGTTAAATTTATTAAAATGTTCTTTTAAGGTATTTTTAAAATCAAGCACTTAATTCTTTTTGTATTTATTCTTTAAAATTAAAAAAAAAATGCTATTTTTAAAGCTAAATTATTTATGTTGGCTTTACACAAATTTGGATATATTTCATAAATTTACCGTAAGATTAAACAAAAACATGAATCACTAATCTTATTTTAAAATTTCAAATATTTGTAAATTTCAGTATCATATTTTCTCTATGTATACTTTGAAATCTTTAAAGCATGTGACTTGTAAGATTGTGTGATTAAAATCTTGATTAAGTTCTTAAGATGCATGTCTCTTGGAAGATTTTTGCGGATACTTTTTATTGCATAGATAATAAATATGATGAATATAATTTACCTTCTATAGGTACTATAGAAAAGAGCTGTATATCCGTTCTCTCCAAAGCTTTCTGTCTGTAGCATCGCTTTCTTTCAAACCAAATTTTTTCATACTTTATATTTTTCTTTACGAGGCATTACTACTTCAAAATCATTTTGTTATTTGTCTGCTTTGCGTGAACTCAAATAAATTAAACAAGAATATAAAAAGTTAGGCGGAGATTCATGTGGTCGCGAAAAGAAACGTCTTTTGTTTCAGAAACAGTATTTTTGTAAATGAGGCATCTCAAATGGAGAATAAGAAATAAATGTTATGATAAAATTATTTCAGCTTGGGCATTCATTTTCAGCGATGAGTTCTAAATAGAGATTGTAATTTTTTGGACTCCTTAGAGAAGAACATAAACTTGACCTCTACAATAAAAAGTCAAGCCATGTTTTGGTTTAAGGGTTTCCAAAAGTTGGACATGCAAATTATTTTTTGAGAGGCGCACATATAAGGGAGACGCTTATGAGTTGCGTTGGTTTCGTGAATCGATTTTTCACGAAGTTAATTTAAATGTTTTCATATTTGCAAAAACACTGTTTGTTCTTCGAAAGGACACACTTTTATCCTTCCATGCCTTAAAAATAATATTACAACTATTTGATTGATTAATTAAACTAACTAATTATCTGAATAGGTTACTAAGCTCTAACTAAGGCAGTTAATTGGTTAATTAGTTGCTCAATTAACTTGTTAATTAGTTAGTCAGCTGAAGCAGTTAAGTACTTAGTTAGGAGGTAAGTAGCTGTTTTAGTCAGAATTGATTTAAAAAAAATTAAACAAGTGTCAAAGGGCATTCAATACTCTTACAATCACCTTCATGATATTTTGCTTTGTCCACATTTATCTAATATTCTTTAAACTTTTTTTTTAAAAGTTAATGAAATTGATGGAACTTATGTTAGTATGAATCCAATTACTGAGTTGAAATTTTCTATCCAAGATTTTGAATGGAAATATATAATGGTCAAATCCTCTGAGAAGCATGAAGGAATATTTCCGCTTTCACATAACGCAAAACAAGAGCGAAATGTAACAGGCGGTGTAGATATCATTGAAGTAAGGATGTTTCATTTTTCTTTCATTACTTACGGCTAAAAATTTTAGGAAAGTGTAGACTGACAGTGAGTGTACAAATTATTCCAAAAAAGTATGATTAAACCGGTAGAAAATATGACTTGAGTTGGAAAGTGGGTGTTTTATGCATTCTTTAGCAAAGAACTTATTTCTGCATATAAAGACGGTGTGTATGAGCATGAGTTGTGTATGTAGTAGCAGATGGGTGAATGAATGACTGTGACGATTTCTAGCAAACACTGTGAGTTGTGCCTGGGGAGAAGGGGGATTAAGTTAATGTGTGTGGAGACTGAAGATCAGTGTTTCTCAAAGTGGTCCCTAGCGCCCACTTGGGGGCGTTGAGTGAGTAAAAGGGGGCGTTATAAGGCTTGGTTGTGAATGGGGGGGGGGGGGGGTCGCTGAACGTAAAAAGGGGGCGTTGAAAGAAAATCAAGCATAGGAAATGCCTCCGAAGCTTTGCCAAGCTATGAATATCGATAACTTGGCAAAGCTTTGGAGACATTTCCTATGCCGAGAAGCAATAGCCAACTATATAGTATTTAAAGTTGGAAAACTTTGAAAGCCAATAGATTTCTCAAATTTGATCGTAATTTTTTGAAACTTCACATCGGTGTTATGACAAAAAATTTACATCACGTTAAAATTTCGAAAATTTTTACTTAACTTTTTTTAGCGCAGCACAACATTCAATTTTTGCTAAAAAAGTGGTGAAGTTTAAATGTTTAGAGTTAATTTTATATCTTTCTAATATTGATTTCTCATTCCCCTGTATATGGGTTGTTTTCATGCACGTTGTTTATCAATGCCATTGACTTATGCGTCCTTGCTGTGTGTGAAGAAGTAAGTCATCATGTGCAGGTGTAAATGCTTCTATTCGCATGTTTCAATTCTAGTTGCCAAAACTTAGTTTTAGTCAATTATTTTATGACCTATAACTTTCGCGTTTTTTAACCAAGTTTACCGACCAAATGAAAGCTTATTGCATGAACTATACTACTGTGCACACTATTTTTGTGTTAAATTGAAATAAAAAAAATTTATTTTAGTATCAACTACTGAAAAAAGGCTTTTTTCATAATCTCCGCTCCATAGGAAGTATAAAAATGGAACTTTTGTTTACAAATTGAAATAGATGTCGAAAAATCGATTTTTGCACTTTGGTTCGTTTATATTAGTCTAAAATTTATGTAGTTTTCAAAAAATATGTCCGCAAAAATCCTAAATTTCTTACATATTTCCATAGTGGTTAGTTCTTTGGAGGTATTTCGATGTTTTTCTTCTCAAAATATATTTTGTGTATAAATATGAAATGATATAAATTTTATGTAAACTAAAAAAGGCTTACTAATGTGTGTAAAGTTAAAATTTGATAAATGATAAGCATAATTTGCTTCGTTGAAAATATATTTGAAAAAATTGAATACGTTGCCTCCTTGGTTGTACAACAAATCTAAAAGTTTCTCCACAAATTCACAACTATTTACTTTGCGTAAAACTACACAAAAACCATGGAGGAAAAACCAATTTTTCTTATTACATGAAATATTAGAAATTTTCAAATAATTTTTGTACATAATTTAAAATCAAAATAATTTTCATTCAAAATAATTTTTTAGCCTTTTTAGAGTTTTTATGTGAAATTATTTTTATCTTAAGAACAAAATTGTAGTTCACAACAAAATACATTTTTTTCTCAACCATCATTATGTCCCAGAATCCACCAAAGAAAAAGTCCAGACAGTACTCTGTTGAATACTTAAAATTCGGCTTCATCACTACACCTCATAACGACCAAAAGCCGATGTGTCTCATTTGTGAGAAAGAATTCTCTAATGAAGCTATGAAGCCGTCAAGGATGGCTGATCATATCAAAAAAATGCATCCTAACCAAGTTAATAAAGAGGTTTCATACTTTCATGCTTTAAAAAACAAACTGAAAAAAAGAAAATCCATCGCTTCTCTTATGACAAGAGCCAAACACAAAAAGCTGAGGATGGGCTTGTTTGTTCTTATAATATATCCAAACTAATCGCTAAATCAGATTCAATAGGAGAACAGCTTCTTTTACCAGTTGTAGAAGTTTTGTACAGCATACTTCTCCTCATACTATTATTAAATCAATTCCTCTCAGAGATGATACTGTTCAAAGAAGAATTGACGAAATGGCTGAAGACATTGAAGAAGCAGTATGTGAAAAAAATAAAAATTTGGCTTGCAACTGGATGAGTCCACGTTACCAAGCAATGAAGCCCTGCTTTTGGCTTACACAAGTTTTATTAAAGATAATATATAATAGTTCAAGAACTACCCTTTGCTAAAGAGTTGGAAACTGATACCCGAGGCACCTCTATTTTTTGGCTGTAGAAAAGTTTTCCAAAGAAAAAGATATTCCACTAACAAACAGCATTGCCTGCGCAACAGATGGCGCCCCCGCATTTACGGGAAAACATAGAGGTTTTCTTTCCTATTTGAAAAAAGCAGTGCCACACGTTTTTACAATTCATTGTGTGATTCATCGCCAGCATTTAGTGGCTAAAAATTTGAGCTCTCGCCTCTTCGATTCACTCAGTACTGTCATTAAATCTATGAATAAAATAAAGAGCCACCCGCTGAATTCTCAAATGTTGCGTCAAATGTGTACAGACAATGATGAACAATTCGACCGTCTTCTTCAACATACTGAAGTGAGATGGCTTTCCAGAGGAAACTGTCTGAAGCGTTTTTTTTCGTTATTTGATACGGTCGTCCAATTTTTACAACAAAACAATTGCAACAACTTGAGTGATGGTCTCTTGTCACGCAAAAAAGGCATCGCATATCTTAGGCATTTGTTCTGCATATTCAATGATTTGAATGTGCAATTACAAGGTGATAATATAACCCTCATCAACGCGAAATCTAAAATCTGTAATTTCATAGATAAATTGTATTTTCTTAGAACAAATATGGGTAGTAAAAATTTGGTCAACTTTCCAAGTCTGAAACTAAGTACTGATGACTCTCATATTACAGAAGATGCTGACCTTTTGAATTATTGTGATCATTTTAAATCTCTAAGGGAGGATATGGTCACAAGATACAAGGACCTGATACAGTGGCGTAGCCAAAAAATGGAAGTTGGGGGGCATGCAAGAAATTTAGGGGGCAAGCATATTGGAAATAAAATAAGAACTTTAAAGTAGTAAAAATATTTGGTATTTGGGGGGGGGCACTGCGCCCTTGCCCCCCCCCCCTCTGGCTACGCCCCTGCTGATAGATATGGAAATACCTGACTGGGTCTTAAATCCATTCACTTACGATTGCTCAAATGAAACTAATTTTTTGCTTCAAGATGAGCTAATTGCGGTGAAAAAATGGCTTCCAGTTAAAGCCTCTTTTCAAAAAATCGTATGCTGATTTTTGGTTACAGAGAGAAATCTCTGATAAATATACAAATTAATGGGATAGAATTAAAATTTACTTTCTTGCTTTTCCATCCACTTACATGGCCGAACGTGGATTCAGCGCAGTTTCCAAACTTTTAACCAAGCAAAGAAATCGTCTTCAAATTGCAAAAGGGGGTGATTTGAGAATTAATTTAAGTAACTTTGATCACAGAGTAAATGAACTGGTGCAAAAACATCATCTTCATCCCTCCCATTTAAATCATTTTATGAGAAATCAATATATTGTAAATATGGCTAAATATCACTTAATCATCGCGTTAAAAATTAGGTTATGTTAAAAGGGGCGATGGTTTGAAAAAGTTTGAGAACCACTGCTGTAGATGAATCGCTTAAGAGTCTTTTGAGGTAAATTCGTAATGGTAGTGTCGTTGTTAAAACTTATAGGCATCACGTGAAATTGTTAGGATAGGCGTTGGTAATACATAAAAGGCAAATGGATGTATTTTGTTAGACTTTTGGGGGAAAGGAAAGTGACAGAGAGTTTTTGGCACACCTTCTTTTAATAAATGAATCGACAAATTTAGGTTGTTTTGAAGATTTAGTCAAAGATATTTAATGGACATAGAAGAAGCCGTATCTAGAAGGAGAAGGAAACGTTTAGTCAGGGGCGTACATCCGGTGAGGAGGGGGATGCCCCCCCCCTCCCCCCGCCATTTGATTTCATAGGGGCGAAAAAGCCTAACTATAAGTAATATAGTATTCTCTATAATTTAAAGCTGAAAAAGTTTTTTCCCTATTTTAACTGAAAGAGTTGAATAAATGTAAAAGAATGCACACGTTGGTAAATGCCGTCATTATATTTGCTAATAAATAATCGAGTTTTTCAATACATAAAGAACATCTTTATTCTTAGATATTCGTTTTATTTGATGTTGTAGTGGAATTTATTTCAAAAAAAATTTGAAATCCTTCTTTTTTAACACAATGAAGTCGTGAAATTTTGAATTCTGAATATTACATTCTTACTTTATTTTTTTTAATCAAGATTCTTTTAAACCATTGGCTATTTGTTCACACTTTGCTTAAATTTTTTGTTAATAAAACTTAGTATAAATAATTTCATTTTCTCTATTTTATAGCGTATAATTTAGGGAATGGTACAGATAAATTTAAGGTTTGAAGCAAATTTTCCAAAAATTTTAATCCTTCAATTTCTATTTTAAAGGACCACAATTCAGGGTTTCATACCTGTCAATTCATTCCAATTCTAAAAACGTTAGTGGTGTAGAATATGAAGATTATATAAGATGATTCTTACTTTTTCATTGTTACTAATTAAGCAACAATGCATTTCGTTACAGAGTAAGCAATGCCCTTGATATGAACCAGACTTGTTGACAATTAGTGCGATGAGAGGTTGGCAAAAATCTTTTAGCTCATAATCAATATTGAATCTGATAACGGGGTTGTCGAATAATTTACTGTCGGATAAATTTGGCCTAACTGCATTACCAATGAGTTTTCGAATACAGCCTTTCCATATGGTCTTTAGAAGACAAAGACATTTTTAACCTTCGAACACGAAATATAAAATCCGCTCAACCAAAATTTCTCTTCTCTAAAGATTTACAAAAGATATTTTTATGAAAATAGAGTACTGCGATCTCTTTTCCTTGCAGCACAAGGTTAAAGAAATTCATAGATTTAAATATGTTCAGTAAAAATGGTAGGAATATACCAAAACGGACATCAAAAAATTTTACATGCATGTCTGGTTTGCTTTGCTCAAGATTTTGCTTAACCAATACACAGTCCAAGTTCATGTAACGTATTAATACCATGTCCTATAAAAAATTGTCCATCTTGTCACATATTTCTCTTGGAGTTGTTCCAATGCTAAGAGTTTCGCAAACCAATAATAAGTCTACGAGATGCTTGTCATATACACATATTCTATGTAAACGCACAATGCTCGGCTATGTTTGCAGCATATGTCGTTTCATTAAGCTAAATTAGAAAAAAGTTCAAAATCGAATTCCGAATCAATAAAACCCCCTCTGATATTATGTGATCACTCATCAGACATCTCTCTTATTAGTTTTCTAACAGTTATGTCATAAGTAGGGCAGTTAAAAGTCAATAAAGTAAAAAAAACCAAAAATATGTTTTTCTGAAGATTCGATACAAAAACTCTAACATCAAAAAAAAATTTTAGGTCAAAAAAGTCAAAAAATTTTGAAAATCAAAATATAGTTCAAAAAGAGAAAAAATAAATTTTAGATATTTTTTCACACATCGCAATCCTAATTTTAATCTTTATGGTTTCCCACTAATTTAGGTGTTTTTGTAAGATTTTTCCAGTATGAAAGCACATCAATATTGTTTTTTACTGTTTTTTGAAAAAAAAATTTTGATTTAAGAATATGATGCCTAAAGTATCAAAAAGTTCAAAAGCCAAAGTAAAAATTATTATTGTTGATAAATACCCCAACAAATTTTCCATAGATCCTAATAGTGATTTGTATTGTAAATTATGCAAGATAAATGTCAAGTTCGATGAATCTTTTTTTGTTGAAGGCCATAAAAATTCGAAAAAACGTAAAATCTCAAAGGAAAGTATATTAAAAAAATGGGAGTTTAAATAACTATATGCAGAGTTCAAGTAAAAATTTTTCAAAAATAATATTTAAATCATTTTTAGAAGCGAATATACCGCGTCACAAACTAAATCATGAACGTATTGTTAACTTATTTTCTGATAAGGGTATTCGTTGCCTTCAGTTTCCCAAAGTTGCAAAATGGTTGAAGAAATGGCTAATGAAAAAATAACTGAAATCAAAAAGCTCTTACTTAATAAAAAAATCTTTCTAATGCTTGATGAAACAGAAATATCTTCAAATATTTCAAAATTTTATTGGGGCACCTAGAATCTCCACAAAAAGCTGGTTAGTCAAATGTGAGGTGTTGGATCAAAATGCAAATGCCAATAAAATTTTACAATTAAAGAAATTCGAAGTTGAAAGGAGAAACTTTTTATTGTTTATTTGTGATGCAGCAAGCTATAATGTATCCGCAGGAAAAAGGTTGAAATTGCTGTATGAAAATCTTTTTCATATTACTTGTTTTGCACACTTGATGCATAATAACTGTGCCATGAAAGTAAGAGTTTTTTTTATAAAGAAGTCGACGAGTAATAAGTGCCATGAAAATGACACTTATTCAAAGATATTGGCACCCCACCTTGCCCTACTATACTAATCAGCTGGCTCACAGCATCCATTTACTACAGCAACAAACTACCAGAAATCATAAAAATTGTTGATTCAATAGAAGAAAACAATAGTTTGATTGTTGGTAGAGTGAAAAAAGCCTTGAAAAATGAAAATTTAGTATATTTGAATTAGAATATTTGTGATATAGTCGATGAAAACCTATCTACTAATTTCAGCTTGAAAAAGCCATTTGAAATATATCAAAACTTGAATATTAAAATTGATGAATGTCAAATTAAAGAATATATTGACGCAAGAATGAAAGGCAGTGATTTGAAAAAAATAAAGGCCTTGCAAAACTAACAATATTTCCCCTACAACATACACATTTTTGCATAAATGTCAAGCAACATCTGTTGCTGTCGATAAAAAATTGATGGCTAAAGACAGAACTTTTCTGTCTTCAAATATTTTTTGTTTTATTTTAATACTCCATCATGATATTTTTGATTCTTTTTTTACATTTTTAGTGAAAAAATTTATATAGAATAAAAAAAATTTTTGAAAGCAATTTTGCAAAATTTTTAACCATTTTTGAAGTTGAGACCGGCAATAAAGGTTAGGTCAAAAAATTTTCAATAAAATCAAAATTTTGGAATTAAGCTCAAAAAAAAAATTTTTTTAAGTGAAAAAAAATTTGCCCTAGACATAAAACATCTCTACTATTAGTCTTCTAACAGTATCGTTTTACAGGAAGATATATTTCAACTTTACAATTTCAGAACTTCTTAGCAAATTCAATATGTTATCTTTGCAGCAAGGTAATATCAACTGTCTCATATGTTGTGGGACTTTTTGACAACAGTTTATAGAAGGCTTTCAAACCACACTTAATAATTTACCAAAACATTCCTATGTTATGAAAACTGGATTTGTGCAATTGTTCATCTTGACGTTTAATATAGTCAATATTTTTTTACTAAGCTGATGTGCTTCATTTCCAGGTGTCTTTTAAATTTGTCGGGCTTTAGAAAAGTGGATCCTAACACTTTAGAACACAAAAGATATTTAGGGTACTCTTCCCCAACAGGCGTTAATGCAGTAAAACCAAATTCCAAGTATCAGACGTTATATTCCTTTTTTTAAGCCATTAAGAAAAATGCTAAAAATAGTTTAACTCAATTCAAAGACAAAATAATTTATTATTTTAAATGTGCCATGGCAAAAATGCAAATAACTCAATATAGGTTTAATATATTGCACATACAATGAGTAATCACTTTTCGGTCCCCATAGAATTGCTTTGCGATACCCTAGGACACGGCGGACTTCAGTTTGAAAACAACTGAGCTAAAATGAGTGATACAATCAGAAATATAAAAAAGTCATTTGAATTGGTAAAATTAGTGTAGCTAAAGCAGTTAGTTATGGTGGGATTGAGAGATTACAGTGCAAGTATAATGTCGGGTAATAATGGTGGTGTGTTCATTTGACAAAAATTCTTTTAATTTTGAAAATTATAAAAAAGTTCGCCTCCCCCCCCCCCTCCCAAAATTTTGAGGATATCTACCTCTGTGTTCAGTATGTGTTCATGTGAAGTGGATGAGAACGGTTTGCCTTACAAAGAACATGATTTTATGCATACTCTTTGGCTTGTTGACAGTTGCTTGTTAAGGTAAATAAGAACTCGCCTGCAAAACATCCCAAAAATCTGCTCGTATGTGGAAAAATCCGATCAATGAAATTAGCTAGAGGTTATCTGGGAGGGAGACATCCTCTTTGACAGCGTTGTGGAGTCAGAGACGTACCACTTGAGAAGGAGTTAGAGTCGTAATAAGTATTGCAAGAATTACGGGCGTGAGTAGGGTTGGTTAGATGCTAGATTCGATAACTCAAAGTCTTGGGTTCGATTCCACATCAAGCCTGCTTTCCTCATAGTTCGATACAAGCGGCGCAAGTGTGCCTTCTCGATGAAAACACCCCGGGGTACCTTTACCTTTTTTACAAATAGGCGGAGTCGAAGTTGAAAAATTATAAATATGAAATCGAGTCGAAGTTGGCGTATTAAAACCCCACAAGCCTGCTTTTGAGCAAAAAGATGTGCGGTGTCGGAAAATCGGTCAGCGGTTTGAGATGTATGACTTTCTCCATTTAATGTGTATAGAGAGGGAATAAGGATTTGTGAGTGATGTTTGGAATAATGGCGCAATGCAAGTCTGTTTTGAAGGCGTAGTTTATGTCTAGGAAAAAATGACTAGAGATAGGTGCTTAGTTACAGTGTTTTTGTTAAGAAGGTAAGCAAAGTGCTTGTGGTGGATGAAGTTGCGGGAGAAGTCGTTTGCTGACTTTTTTTCAAGAAGTTTGCCTACGATGTGTAGAGGAGTAATTGCACTTCAATTTCGAATGAGGTTAGAAAGTTTATTTGGTTTAAGAATAAGTATTTGTTACCGCTTTTCCAGCCATTTGCGAAATATGAGTGTGTAAGGCTTGCATTACGACCAGAATAATTAGACGATATCTAGTATAAAGCAGATTTGTATTAAAAAGCATTAATAAACGCAGACGATTCACATTTTTGTAAAGTCGACATATGTCGACTGTGGTCGATAACCGGTAAGATAAGAAGTGAATTATTTTTTAGAATGAGAAAAGATTTCACTGGGTTCAATCGAGGTTGGATGAAGAATTTAACCCATTAAGTACCATAGAAATCAGACGATATTTAAAAAAACGCAGACGATCATTGAAAAAAGCAGACGAAGATGAAATTACTTATGTTCCCAAATGGGAATATTGGGAGTTAATGGGTTAACCCATTTAAGACCAAGCAAAGCAGACGATATCTAAAAAAACGCAGACGATTTATATTCAAAGTCATTGAAAAAAGCAGACGAAGATGAAATTACTTATGTTCCAAAATAGGAACATTGGTCGTAAATGGGTTAAGGAAGTTTACTGCTAGATTAAATTGGCTTATGATGATGGGAGAAAAAATGAGATTTTGAATTCAGATTATGATGTTTTTGCATGTTCCTGGATTGCGTGGTGGAATGGTAAGTCAGAAGCAGTTAAGTGTGAAGCAAAGATTATGGATAGAAAGAGAGGATTGTAATGACTAGTTTGTTCTGATGAACTAGGAAGTATTGAGTCAGAGAAATTTTTTTCTTATAGTCAGCTAGTTAATGTTCTATGGGATATGTGAGTGCTAGATGGCAAACTTCACCCAAAAGTCTTTCCTAGCCCAAAGTATTGTCTGCGTGTATTCTTTTTCAGCGACCGAGTAAACAGAGTGGTTAGGAGAGATAAAAGACTTTTTTTACAATTTTGATGACGCGCCGTAGTTATCTTTTTAACAGCTTTATTTGCGGTCTCCAGAAATAGGTGTGTGTGTGTGTTCTTTATGGAAATGTGTTAGTTGGAGTTGAGGACAGGATGCAATGTGAAACGTGGTCATTAAGAGATAATACGGCTTGTACGATGGATTCTGTGAAAGAAAGAAATGGTAATGCGGTAATGAATTGTTGAGAATGTTGAAAGAAGTGGGCCAATGTGTGGTGTTTAGTTTGTGATGCTGTTTGGGTTTCTAGTTGATGAAGTGTTCATGTGAAGCTGGAATGATAAATGGGTGGCCAAGGTAATAAAATGTTGGAGATTGACCAATTAGATATTTAAGAGAATTTGAAGCGGCTATTGTGATGTAGATGTGGGATGTATATAGTACGTATTTGCAGGCGTGTTGGAACGACGGTTCTTAGAGTCAGCAAGATCAAGGTTGTTTAATAACACTTTGAGGACCAGTGTGACACCGATGTACCATGAAATGGAAAGGATCTGTGTAAAAGTGATTTTTACTGATATCAACGACACATTTTATGAAAATCAATATGATTTTTTTTGTTTATTTATTGCATTTTGCTGGGTTACCGAATTTTAGTGACTTTTTCTTTTAAAAAAATTGATTAGTAAATATTCATTTTCTTTTAATTAAAAATGTATGCCAAACAGAAAATATGCATCAAAATAAATTTTTTATTTGTCACAAAATTCAGAAGAAAATATGATCTTGATTATTAATTTTGCAGACTTCAAAGGATGGAGACACATACATCTTCAAACTGGAGGAAAAAAGGGGGGAACAAGTTTTCTCAAAAAGTTTTGCATTTTGTGAAAATAAAGTAACTATAACTCTCAATGGAAAGAAGAAAATCATTCTTCAAAAAGTGGAAAAATGAGTAGATTTTGACGAAATTTCAAACTTTACAATAAACTTTGATTCATCTCTAATAAATAGTCCTTATTCTTTACTCATTCGTTATCTTTTCCGTCACGGTAAGCTTTGAGTTACTTCAAAGAATTTTCAATTTTCAAGAAAAACAGGAAAAATATGCTCATTTTAAGGTCAAACTTTTTAATCAAAGATAAAATATAATTATTTCAATTTCGATTCAGGTAGTATTTGATTTGCTGAATCTAAATATATAGCCCGTTTTGAACTAATTTAAGATTTCTACTATTTTGAGGGCGTAAGGTTGGGATTTCGATTAGATTTTAGAATTTAAAGATGCATAAATTTTACCTAGTTATAAAAATATCCTGCTACTGTGATAGATTTAATTTACAACTTTCTCAATAGTTTCTTGAGCAAAATATGTTACTTTTTCACTAAGCTAGAGATCTTCGACAATTAGGATGCAGTGAGAAGACTAAACTAAAATTTATTATGAAAAAAATTAATGTTTTTTAATTAAATTCTTCCATACAAAGAAATCAGTTAGCCTCCTTGAAAATACTTTTTGTTGCAACTGTTTAATATTTTGCTAGGCATAAGAAGAGAAGACAACAAAAATCGAGCATTAGATCACTAACATCACATTTTTAACAAAGATCCCCAAAAGACACCTTAAATAATGTCAATGGCTTAGAGGACATTCAAACTAGTGTGTCCACTTTAAGGTCTTTTTTTCATTCCCCGGAGAACGAGGACCTCGTAATTTTTGAAAATTTCCCCGGGGAAGAAAAAGCGATTTTTTACAGTAAAAACTGTTCAGAAAAGAAAATTTAAAAGTCTCATATAATATTTTTATTGAAAAAAATTTCATAAAAGATTTATGTTTTAAAAAAATATCTAAGAAAAATTAGAGCGTTCAAAGTTTCATCATTCAACTGGTTTCTTATTTTTGTAGAAAAATAACCCATTGACGAAAACACTCTTTCTGCATCCACTGAAGTTGGTTTTATGCTCTTTAAATTTTTGAATAAAGTTTCTAAAACTTCGGGCCTCCTATTTGTTTCTAAATAAAGGTCAAATGTTTTTTTCATTATTTCCTCTATGCTTGAAATCTTGCTTTTAGTTTCACGTTCTTCATTTTCATTAATCTTCAGAAATTCGTCCAATTCCTCCTTCACGCTTTTCTTCTCTGTTTTTTGGTTGCTAACGATTAATGTTTCATCTTTCTTCTCCGTTACTTCGATATTTTTGTCGTCGGATTCGACAAAAATTTTTTTTCAAAAATTCCCCGAGGAAATTTAAAATTTTTTTTCGAGGACGAGGATTTTGAAATTTTACGATTACCTGGGGACTCGAGGACGAGGAATCCCGGGGTGGACACCCTAATTCAAACGGACTACTTTACGTATACCTGCTCTAGATCTTTGCTTAGCGTAGCTCATTAATAAAAATTCTACAGAAATATTATAGGCAATCTTTTACTACAATCAATTTTCTACATTTTAATTATCTGACCAAAATTAAAACATATGTGTGAATTTTCAAAAAAAACGCCTTGATATTGAAGAAGCTTTTCTCTTTTAACCCATTAAGTACCATAGAAATCAGACGATATTTAAAAAAACGCAGACGATTTATATTCAAATCATTGAAAAAAGCAGACGAAGATGAAATTACTTATGTTCCCAAATGGAAGCATTGGAACTTAATGGGTTAAATCAAAAATCTCTAAACGTTTATATTAGTTATCATCTCGATCATCAATTCGCTAAAAAATTTATATGAAAATTTTCAAACAGTAAGAGTTACCAGAACTATCACCGATACCAATATGTGAAGATATAGCTATTCTCAAAAAAAAAATTATAAATGTGAATCGAATTTGATCAATTTTTCCTTCGTTATGAAAGAGAGAGAGTCTTTTAGATGATAAAGGTCGAAAACTTTTTGTAATTAAGAAAAGAGGATTATGAATGGTTTCATGAAGAACACTAATTTTGAAAAAGGATTGGTTAGCAAATATCCAGAGTGATATCTGTTCATATCACCTGATACTAAAACACATGATATTGATAAAAAAAAAAGCCAGGATCAACAGAGATTCTCTTCAATAGAAAAGCTCTGAAATAGCTAAAATTCTAAGCTAAATAAATCTTTGAAAAAAGTTTTTTTGAACATACCTTGCACAAAATTGATGAAAGTAGAGCTACCAAGGAAAGACCCATTTATAATGAAGAACAAAATTAAGGATAAACAGAGCCTAGGCAGTTTGGATTCATGACACGTAAAAGCACAGTAGATGCAAACTTTATTGTGAGGCTACTTATAAAAAAAATGATTGAAGGTAATTCATTCGTAGTTTGGTAGATCTTGAAAAAGCCAATTATTGAGTGCAAGGACATGAAGTCCTTATTTGGACTCAACCTCTGATTTTGACTATCAACATTTTTTTCTTCAATTTACATCATAGTTGACAAGTGCTCAACCAATTTCTAAATAGGCGTTAATGTCTAAAAGTTTGGAAACCTATTGATGGGGTTAGGATTAGTGTAGAATAGGGGTGCACCGGATAGTCTATCCGGCCGGATATTTCGCCGGATAGCGACAATTATTTGATATTCGGCATGAACGCCGGATAATTCTTATATCCGACAGGATAAACCGGATAGTTACAAACAAATTATCCTTTAAATGTTTACTTTTAAAAAAGCACAAAACTAATAAGAGTAAGTTTTTAATGACAAAAAGTTCACAATTTGAGTGTATTTCAAAGAATCAACTAACAAATAAGACATGTCAAAAAAATTTCTTGCATTGTGATGAACGAATAAAAGCATTTTTCCTTATTCAGCCAAAAGTTCGGTTCTTTTTTCTTCAAAAATGTTTCCATATTCGGAAAAGAGTCTCTCTGAGTACACTGAAGAAGCAGGTGTGCATAAGTGTTTGGCTGTTAGATGCTTTAGCAAAGGAAATTTTTCTTCCTGCCTCCAATATTGCAGAGGACATTTTTTTCTTTCCAAGAGTGGGGTGGGGAGATAGGCTTCCAACTCTCTAGCTGCCTCATCTTTAATATCATCTTTCGACACATTTTTTATTGTGTTTGAATTTCCATTGATTTCAGCAATTTCTTGGAAGCAAGCCATGAAATCATCTTTGCTTTTTAAAGATTCCTTTAAGTAACATTATGCTTGGAGAGTCAGGGCGAGCAGTTTCATCAAGAGTTTCCGTCTCCATATCTTACTAGCGACGTTGTGATTTGAAAGTAGCTCTTTGGAAACTAATGTTTTCCCAAATGTCTTGTCTTTAAGAAATTGGGCCTTAAATCGTGGATCAAGTATTGTTGACAGAACATATATCGGATTCGTCATGATGTTGAGACCTGAATCCGAATCATTGAAAAATCTACTACGAAGAGAAGTCAAGAGTCTCTGTTTAGTTTCTTTGATACCTTCCTTATCAGTGGCCTTTTCAAAGTATCTTTCAAGAGTGCTTACATTGGGAATTACAGTTGAAAGAAGACATGACTTAGCAGTTACCAATAACCGGCATATTATCTGGCCGGATATTTAGATCTACTATATTTATCCGGTATCCGGCCGGATTGTAAATTGAGCTATCCGGTGCACCTCTAGTGTGGAATTAGGTTTAGTGTTAGTGCAATCTTACATACATACGAATACATACATATTCCTTTTTTTACAGAAAATTTTCTATTTATTCGTATTAATACACGTGAGACACAAAAACATCTAGACATGCATGCATGCATACGAATACATAGGTACATACATATTGACATTAGACACCACCCATACACTGAAATACATAAATCTCAGAAAGCGCAACATATCCTATTTTTGTTTGCGAAAAAGAGTGGCAACCGAAAAAAATTGTCAGGTGTGTATGTATGAAAAAAGTAAAACATTAGTTAGGACAACAAATCAGTTCCCCACAGAATTCCAGATCAGAGCTTGAATGTAGTAATATTTGATGTAGAATCGATGTGCTTTCTGAAGAATTTAGAGCAGAAGAATTATGGGAATTACTTTTTTATAATGATCTTGCAATAATGGCTAAAAGTGTGGAAAAACTAGAAAATAGACTTCTGTAATGGCAGAACTGTTTTGAAAAAATCGCGCTTAAAATGAATTCTGAAAAGACTGAAGCCATGGTTTGCGATAGGAGAGGAAATGAAGGGCTTAAAATCAGGGTTATTCATGGAAAATATTTAATAAAGTAAAAAACTTACAACATCTTGGCTCATAAATTGTAGAAAATAATAACTGCGAAAAATAAGTTGAAGCAAAGATAAACGGCGATTTGAGCAAGTGGAAAGAAGTTAAGACCTGTGATGACATATGGAGTTGAATCTTGGAGTTTGACGAAAGAAGAGCAAAGAAAGTTTGCAACGACTGCAATGAGTAGAGGCTACTACGAGCGTCATTTTAAAAAGACAAACTCACTGATAAATGGATAGGAAGAAGAAATACTTTTCAAGCTTGTGTTCTAAGCTTGATTGAACAAAGCGAAATTAGTTGGTAAGGCGATGCCATAAGAGAAGAACGATGCTTTGCCTGGAATAATGGAACATCCTGTTATGGAGAAAAAAGATGAGATTGATGCCTCAAACGATGCAAAAACGGAATGAAACAAAAACTGGAGAAAATTACATCCAATTTTCTATTTTAACTTTTTAAATGTTAAAGGCTTGTGAAGCGCAAGATAGGAAAAAAATGGAGACTTGGGATCATGACCGCTGACCCTCGAATTGAAAATAAAGTCTGGGCGAAGAAGATTCAAATAGGAAATATGATAAAAAGCCAGAAACAAAATAAAACTTCAAAGAGTTAATTGGATGCTTGTCTTCACGTAAGCCTGATTATAAAAATAAATGTAGTAAAGGTTACATTAATTTTTATACAACTCATTCCCATCTTGATTTTCTACTCAAAATAAATTTAAAAAAAACAAATTTTAGTTCTATCGTCAAAAAAGTGAGCATTCGAAAAAATTAGATGCATATCTTTTATTCTTAAAGCTCAAATCTATATTTTTTATCCTATCTTGTCTGGAATGCATTATTAATGGAATGCATCTTTTTGTAGTAAAAGTAGGGAGAATTTTTTGTGCCAAAATAAAAATGATTACAATTTATGTTTTAAAAATGCATACATGAAAGAAGAAAATTAAAATCACTTTAATGAAAGCTTCTAAAGAAAACTCAAAGCCCTTCGGCCAGCTATGTGGCTACAATGCCCCCAAAATACTTATGCAGTCATAGCCTGCGTTTAAAACTTGTTTGAGAATTTCTTTTTATTTCACATGAATATTACTGCGGATCAATCAAATCCCTTACAACAAAAGCACAATGGTGAACAATGTTTTTTTTATATAACTTTATTAAATAACGAAACTAAGATTTTTAGATCGAATGAGGTAAATAGATCGTAGTTTTTGAGCAGAGATTCTACCAAATCGTGATAAAGAAAACGTGTTCCGAGAAAAATGCTAGTCAGATTCTTTTTACTTGAGCCATTATTGAGAAAAAAATTCAAAACTTTTCCTTTAGAAATTTTTCCTACTAAAGACACGTCTTTCTTATGATCCATGTGAATATTGACGTCAAAATCGACGGTCTTTCCAAAAGTCCAATCAAAGCTTTTGATTTCTTGTTGCATGGTAATGAGCTCCTTTTCAGCAAACAAGTTCCCTACAATTTCGATTTTTTCACCGTTGCTTTGGTTCTAAAAGAACTTTTTGGTGAATATAAATGATTAAAATATCAAATAAGTTGAAAAAAAGTTTCTTTTACCTTTGCGTACCTATGTTTTATGGAGTCAATGATATCATCCATGCAAACAGCATTATTAAAATCTTTCAAGTTGATAATAGATTCAGCTTTTACACTTGGAGTTGATTTACAGGCGATACAACCTTTATACGCCTGAAAATTATAATGTATAGAAAAAAGAAGAATTAAAATGTGCACTTTTTATACCTTTCAAAATATAGAATATGCTTAAAAAAATCTAAATAAAAATTAGCACTAAAAGGGCCACCTTTTGTTAAAAATGCTACAAACATTCATTTACCTAAACAAATAGTTATAAATTTGGTTAGGTGACATTTCATCACACGACATTTCACCACACGGCCCAACATCACACAAAAGATACAAATATGCTTCACCAGTTGATATGTTGAGAATAAGCAGTCTTTGCGTTAAGGCAGGGGTGCAAAAATACGGTCGCGCGATCGCACTGCGCGAGAAAAAATTTTGTACGCGCGACTAAAAATTTTAGTACAAGCGACCAAGAAATATGTAAGGATCTTGATTCTTTGAAATCCGTGTTCTTCATCACCAAAGTTGAATCAATCCTTATAAAATTATATGCTTTTTTATAACTCTTCTCCTCAGCCTTTATCTCAATTAAAAGAAGTCGCAAGTGATTTAGAAGTAGAGATTTTAAAATTAAAAGATATTAATTCTGTTCGTTGGATAGCAAGTAAAGAACAAGCTTTGCGCGCTTTTTTGAAAAATTGGCAGCCAATTGTCCTGCATTTACAAAGAACTGCTTCTATTAAAAATCACATTGCTTCGAATCGAAATTGATCCTGAAATCTATTTGCGAGTATAGATTTTTAAAACTTTGTCATTTCTTCTATGATTTTTTGATAATTCTCAAGCCCCTTTCTTTGCTATTTCAAAAAGAGTCGCTCCTTATAAGTGATATAAAACCTTTTGTTGAAAAAATAATCAGTCTTCTGAATAATTTAAAAAATAATTTTGGCAATAAAGAAGCAGCCTTCACAAAAAATGTTTCAAATTCAGGTATGTTTAAAGAAATACAGTTGGAGAGTGTAGACACAGGAAAAATCAACTATCAAGAAGACAGAAAAAATATAAGTATTGACGCAGTGACTTCGCTTATAAAAAGATTTGAAACCCTACAAGGAAGTGTAGTGAGTCACATGTCAATATTTGATACATTAACATGGCCTGATGGAAAAAAGTTGTCTGATTTTGGTGATTATGAAATTAGAAAACTAGCCAAGCACTTTGAAAGTCCTCTATTATTATCAATGGGGAATCTAAGTTTTAACTTTGATGAGCAAATGCTTCTTGATGAATGGTTTTTATTGAAACCCAAATGTAAAGAACAGTGTTTTCATCAAATTTCCAAATATGTCATCTTAAATTCAGAAAGATTTTCGCTTTTGTCAAAATTATTATCAATTGTTCTTAGTTTGCCTTGATCATCTGCAGGATGTGAAAAGGGTTCAGTAGAATGAACTTGATCAAAACAAATTTAAGGAGCAAAATTACCTGTGAAAACTTAGATTCTCTAATGCTAATTGGTCTATCTGGAGTTTCAATTGATGAGTTTGATCCCACAGAAAGTCTAAAACTTTGGCACTCTTCACGTAGACATTAGGTCTAATTTAAATAAAATAGTTTATTTTTGATTTACTATTTGATGTCGTAGTGCAATAAAAATAATTAAACTTTTTATTTTAAAACACTAACTGTATGTACTCAAACTTTTATAGAGTATACACAGGTTAATAACCCCTTACTTAACTACCAAAAGCATGTGCGATTAAATTTTTTAATGCGCGATTAAGATTTAAATAATTTTTGCACCCCTGCGTTAAGGAGATACCACAAGATTAAGAGCAATATAACTATTTTTTGACTTTTAAAGAATATTTTTCGATTCTTTGATGAATTGAGAAATGTGTTATTTAAAATCATGGAAATTGCAAAAATATAGGTAATAACTTTTGTAACATCGTCTCCCCGAATGAAGTATATCAAATCTTATTTCTAGGAAAATATAAACAGAAAGTTCACCCTGTCTCCATAACAAATTGTATCAAAACATACACATAGCAAACTATGGAATAGAGACTATCCTAGTATACAGGTTGGAGATGACAAAGAAGTTGTCTACCAGAGTTAAACCGTACATGTTATGAGACATTAAAAAGCGAATAAGTAATAATACACACCCAAAATAATAACTTATCAGATATTTTAGAATCTATCTTCCTTCTGGACAGTGGCGTAACTAGGAGGGGGCGGTTCGCCCCGCGCGACACATTTTTAGGTGCGGCATATTATGAAATCACTCATATATTGCAATCAATATGATGTTAAGATCTTTATAACAGTTTGTGTTGTAAGAGATTTTCATTTGACAAACACAAAAAAACATGCATGCACAACAAATCTGAGACCTGAAAAAAGTTTTTGACGAAGTTATTGAAAAGTTTGCTAACAAAAAAGCTAGAAAAGTTCATCTATAAATAATTGAAAATAAATATTAGTATGGAATTAAATAAATTTTTCAGTTTTTTTATTTTCATATTAAAGCGTTATTTTCTATTATAAGCATTTATATAAAACTAATTTATAAAGTTTTGTGCGTTTTTAACCAATTTTTTTAAATAAAAAGGGGCGCAAAATTTATGAACCGCCCGAGCGGCAATTCTCATGGTTACGCCACTGTCTGGATAAAATTAGATTATTTTTTGTTCCTTAAAATACGGGTCTTAAAATAAGTAACTTAAAATAAGTTTCTATAACAAAATATGAACTAACTAAATAAGCATCATGACATTAAAAAATAACATTATTTTAAGTACTGTATTTTTTGAGTATAAGTCGAAATTTCCATTTTTGGCCAAAATCGACTAAAAACCACCATACGTTAAATTCGGTAGGAAATTCTAGGAAAAAATTTTACATTCTTTTTTTTAGTTAAATTCTTTCATAAAGATCAGATCAGAGATCGAAGTTCAGTGTCAAAACTGCATATGTGTTTACGGCCTCCAATTTTTTGCATTTGAATTTTGTTGTCTTTTTCAATTCCTCATTAAATAGAGTTTGTAACAAGACAGTTTAGATCAGTCGTTCTTTTTTTTTAACAAAGGGCCAAATTAAGAGCCAAAATTACACTAGAGGGCCTCATTAAAACCATAAAATAGATGTTTATAAAAAAAGCGTTTTTTTTAATTAACTCGTTTAATAAAACATATAAACTAGTAATTATTGTATTTTAGTTAATTGAATCTAAATTTCTGTAAATATATCATAAAATTTACTCAGATCAGATCTTAATAATAAAATTGCATTGATTTAAATCAGGAATATATAAGTTACAGCCTTTTTGTGCAAAGACTTTTTAATACCATGTGAAAAGGTAGATATAGAACAGTATGTACGGATGAATCTTGTCTTTAGTCCATAAACAAGGAATATCTAATAATTTTAGAACTGAAGTACAACACTTCATTCAGAAAATCAGGTTACAATTTTTTTTTTTAATTTAAAAAAATTAAAAAAAAAAAAAAAAAAATTTTAAAAAAAAAAAAGAAAAAAAATTTAAAAAAAAAAAAAAAAAATAAAAAAAAAAAAAATTTTAATTTTTAAAAATAAAAATTTTAAAAAATTTTTTTTTTTTTTTTTTTTTAAAAAAAAAAAATTTTTTATCAAAAAAAATTTGGTTAAAAAAAAAAATAAAATTTTTTTTTTTTTAAAAATTTTTTTATAAAAAAAAAAAAATATTTTTTTTAAAAAATTTTTTAAATTTTTTTTATTTTTCCAAATTTTTTCTCTTTTCAAAAAAAAAAATTTTTTTTTTTTTTTCTCAAAAATTAAATTTTTTGAAAAATCAGAAGCTCTATTACATGAATAAACTATGAATAGATATACTCAGAAAAGAGGATAGGCGATTGCACCGTGTCTGTCTAAATGAGGCACTGTGATAGACAAAAAGGTGCGTAGCCAAAATTTAAGAACAGATCCTAAAATACAACATATGTTGTACAGTACAAATAATAGACCAATAAATTTGCAAAAAATTCTGACTGTTTAAATATGATATAGTTTGCGTATTTTTATCTGCAAATTTGCCATGCGTGCCCCAAAACAAGAGGTTGAGGCAGTGGTTAAGAAGCACTGATTTGTATCGATGTTTGTATGCTGTTCATTGGCATAGATGTAGCAAGCATTGATTTGTGGCCCAGATTTGAATATTGATAATCACTAAGCAAGAAAATTCAACTTTTTTTGTTACAGAAAGAAAAATCATTGAATTCTACTAAGATTAGTTTGCTGATTTCAAATCTGAATTCAAAATTAGTCTAGCACATGTATGTGTAACATGCCTTAAGATCTCAATTTTATTTTTAATTATATTTTGCCAATGTTAGTGAACTATTATTTTATTTATTTTCATCATTTCAATAGCAACCCAAATTGATAATAAATATATATATTGAACGCGGGTAGAGAAAGTTGTCTCCCCGGAGGTCTTGCCAGACCTCTGATAAGGCTAGCAAGTTGTCTCCCCTGAGGTCTTGCCAGACCTCTGATATATTCCAGATTATAGCTGGAAAAAAAGTATCCTTGTTAAAATTTATTGAAAGTAAAACTAAACTGAGATTTTGCTTCATCTTCCTTCTTTTCTCTTCCGTTTTTTGAAAGGAATTTTTACTCTCCTTTTGTAAAAACAAACAATAGTCTGCTATCATATTTGGATTGAATTTACCGTGCTATCTTTTTCCATGGTAGCAATTTCCTGATGAAAACGCTCCTCATGCTCGTGACTTGCAGCTCCAAGATTTTCAGGAAAGAAATTGGGATGAGAATGTAAAAAATGCATTTTCAAGGAAAAAGAAAAATTTTACGACATCAACAAAAAGCCTACCATGCCTTCAATTTATGGCTGAAAGGAAGGAAGCATCTTTTATTAGACTGCGAATTTGTGGTCCAATAAAAACACCTGCTTCTAACTTATCATTAGTTATTGGTTTATTAAATTTGTTTTTTAAAGATTTAAATTCACTTCCTTGATGATCCATTCCTTTTACAAAAATTTTCATCAAACCCAACTTATCGTGAAGTGATAGAGGAATATTTTACCAGAATCAAAAATTAGGTTGTTTCTTACATTGTATTTTCCAACAATAAACCCTTTTCTTCGAGGCCAATCTATCTTCTCGTAATGATGTTGGTCTTCTCTGCTATTCCACAAACACAAAAACACATATTTAGCATAGCTTGTAATCGCAGTAGCAAAGTCATCTCTTTAATATCTCCACTAATATTGCAGTGATGATGGTTATAATTTAAACATTTTTAAATCATCCTAATTGTTCCATAAGTTTCTTCATGACCAGTAGCGGGGACTAAAGATATTGAAGCTCTTTGATTTCCATTATGCAATAAAATTGCATTGCGGCTGGGTTTATTCGAATCTAAGAAAAGTCTCCATTCCACTAATTCATAAGTAGATTAGCCTTTTTTCATAAAACCAATAATGTCACGACAATAACAAAAACCTTCTATTTTGGTACTAAAATATTGAAAATTCTAAATGACAATAGCGATAGTTAGGAATTTTTGTGTTTGATAGGAGTAAATTCCATTCTTTAAGTCTTGATCCTAACAATTGTGCCTTTTCTTTTGTTAAATCCAAATCGCGCAGTAAATCCTTCTATTCCGACTCACTAAGCAAATGTACTGATTTCAGCAATATGTTTCCGTTCCTTTACTTTCTGTCTTTTCATTAGACTCCTCAAAAAAACTATTCAGGTTGGGGGAAATTGGTGGTTGATTCATTGAATATTATATATCTTTAATTATTATCATTATCATCATAATTCTTATCATTGGAATACAATTTGCAAAAAATCGTAACCTGTGAGAAGAACACTTTTGTTTACATATTCAAAATTGGAGTATAAATAATGTTAAAATAATTTATCTAGTTTTTTGTAACAAAATCTTTGTTGCTCAGTGAATTAATAAAATATACTGTAAATAAGCATTTTTCGTTGAAAGATTTTTACAAAAACAAAGGAAATAATATGTCGAGGTTGGAAACTTGTTCAAAAAAAATATTTATTTTTAGTCCGAAAAATACAAAGAAAAATTCTAATTTCCTTACTAATTTTATTCTGATTTAAATTTTCTTTTTCTTTTACCGCTTCTAAAGTATAAAGAGACATTTCTTTTTTATAAAAAACTTTTTTTAATCATTTTTGTATTGTGGAGGTAAGAAGCGAGTTGTTATTAATGGCGCATCCTCTATCCATGCATGAATTACTTACACATTGGTAGCTTATTCTAACCTAAGCTTGATCACATTTGTTTTAACAAGTTTTGGAAAAGAATCGAAATCAAATTGGCAAGAAATAAAATGAAGTACTTCAGGAGGATTCAAAACTTCTTTCAGAAGACTTTGGTTAACATCATACAAAAGGGTGCAGTGGTGATAAGCGACATTACTTCCTATTTTCGATGCACTCCCAGATATCTGAAATACAGAAGGTTGTTTTTTGAACGTGTGATATAATAATAAATACAATTTGTCCTTTTTAAAGATCCTTATTTGTAGCTTGCACGAATCTCCATTCCTCTTTGAGGACCAATGAAAATTATTTGATTTAAATGCATAAAATTCCATTGAAAAAGAAAGCAGATGATTGTTCTTCTAAATTCCGGTCTTAAAGCGTTAATAATGACTTATCTCAGTGCGTAACCGAAAAATAAAAACGAGTAGTCTGTCGAAGTACTTTTGGAGATTCTGACGTGTATCATGTAGTGTACAGCATTTTTTAAATGTATGATCAAGCAAATATAATAATTATGTTGTAAATCGTGGAAAAGTGAACGCGACATTATCTTGACTAAACCTATCATGAAACATTGTTGTGGAATCTGCATAAAAGATCCTTTTTCCAAGTTGTCAGACGAGAAGGCGTCCTTAGCAAGCAGACTCTACGGTGAGTTCGTTTATTTTCGTTTTATAAAAGAAAGTTGCGGGGATGCATTTTCTATATTTTCAGATGTTGCGGGAGGGATAAAAACTTTAGGATTCAAAAAACTAACAAAAACGAGGTAAATTATTATTCAAAAGCATTTAAAAGGTTTGAATGAAGTTTTTATTCTTAAGTTTTCTTTTACGATTTTCTAGAAACTTGACATTTCTTATTCATAACAATTATGTCTAAATCAGAAGTTGAATTCGTAGCAGCAGAAACTGACAAAATGGTATTTATTTTATTATTTGTTAGTCTTCTATTCTATGGATTATTATTAATATTAATTTCTGAAAAAAAATTTTTATAAAGATAAGTCGTGCCAAACATACATAGAATTTTTGAAAAGAATGAAATTATTTTTGAAGATATAGAAACAAGATATTTATAAAATCAAACAATTACATTGTAAAAAATTTGTTGTCTAGATGTTTTTTGTATCAGACGTGAATTAAAAAAAATAAATAAGAAAGTTGTGTCAAGAATGTCAAAAAATGTATATGTAGTATGTAAATGTATGTATGTACAATTACGCTAACACTAAACCTAATAATAATTTAAACTCACATTTTAAGAACTAAACTCTAATAATAACACCAATGCTAATTATACACTAATCCTAACACTGACAATACGCTTCCAAAATTGTACACATTAATAACCATTTCGTGACTAGTGTTATATGATACATAAACAATTTTACCTTCGTCTGCTTTTTCAAATAGTTTTGTATATGAATCTTCTGCTTTTTAATAAATATCCTCTGATTTTTCTGGTCATGAAAGGGTTAAGACGAGTGGCGGTTCTAGATTTTCAAAAGTGAAGGGGCCAAACAAGGGCCAAGTTTTTAAAAAGTTGTAAAGAAATAGGTTTAAAACTAAAAAATTTAAAACTTATCAATTTTTTTCATGAATTATTTATCGATATTTAGAATTATAAAACTTTTGTTTTTTATAATCAATTTGAGTGGTGCTCTCACGTTTCGATGCCAGCAGAGACCTCAAATTAAGAGTGCTCTTGGTCTAAGATTCACCAGTCCAGATAAGAGAGATATTTCTTCCCCTGGATGCAAAACCCACACAAAAAAATTAAATTATAAAAAGTTTCGAGTAAATTTTACATCCAGTAAAATAGGTATTTGATGTAGAGGGGCCAACATGGGGTCCAGCCAAAAAACTGGGGGGAGGGGGGGCTTAAAACCGCCACTGGTTAAGACCCATTTAGAAATTAGATGAGCACATGTCAACTAGTATGCAAATGGTAGAGTAAATTTAAATAATCAAAAAGTGGAATATTCAGAAAAATTATATTTTAGAAAAAAATCTTACAAAATCATGTATGAAAATGAGAAAATGCAGGGCAAATATCGTATGATCTAAAGCATACGATGTGAGAGAGAGGAAATCTTATAAACAATTTTGTGAAAAATTTATCGCCGAAGTGAGGGAAAAAAAGAAAGTGGATGAGCTTACTTTGTGCTGATTCAAAAGAATATCTCCTTTGTAATTGATGCTGAGGCCATGAAAGTTGCAATCTACAAGTGCTTGGCATACGAGTTTCAAATTCTCTGTTTTGTTATAAGAGGAAGCTGGTGAGAAGAAGGAGCAATTTAGGTTTCCTTTGTCGTGATAAACCGTGCCTCCTCCACTCTGTCTTCTAGCGATCGCTATTTTGTTTTGAACTTTTGGTTTAAAAATCACAATTGAAGCAATAGAAATATTACAGCATTTCAAATATTGACACAAAAATAAAGTATAAAGTATAAATAAATAATAAAGAGGAAGCAAACCCAGATCGATTGGATGAAGAATCTATATACATCCACCTTTAGGCCATCTACTGACTTATTTTATTCAGACTTAAGGGTTTGATTTATTCAAAAAAAGTCATACTAATAAATGACATAGAGTGGAATAAATATTTAGTTTGATATTTTAAGGTTTCCTTCAATCATGCTCTACTTTCTAACTTTGTTTGTGTGTGTTGGTGCCCAAAATGGATAAAAAATTAAAAATACGTTTACATTTTTTTTAGTTGTCAGCTTTTATATTTTTGAAAAACAAAATAATTAGATCTATTTAGCAGGAATAAATTCCAGCATACTTTCAAAACATCAGAACAAATATAAATGTATAAAATTAAAAATCACGTTTGTTTTCTAAGTAAAGATTCAAATTTCAAAATAAAATTGGCAAAAGCAAGTACCATAATTGAGAGTATGGCAAACATAGAAGTTTGAGTGTTTTTCTTTTTACGACATTTCCTACAGTGATTCCATTATCACACAAATTGAATCAAGAGAAGCATACTCCATGCTTTGATTCACTAAATACTAGTATTAGATATTCTGAAGGTTTTCAACATCTAACTTCATGATCTGGATTGAGGGTTTGTACTCTGAATAAAAGAGAGCCCACAACAAGATTATACATTCAGGGTATTGCTATGCTGGAGGAATAAACATTTCTATATATGGCTCAGAGCTCCATTTTCAAGTACCAGTGCAATTAAAGATCTGTTTTGATGGTAATCATATGAACAAATTTCTGCTGCAATTTATTATAGAAAAAAAATTTTCTAACACTTTTTGCTGTCAATAACACAGTGTTATATCACATGATTTTAATATCTATGATCTGGAATTCCAGTGGTGGTGCCACATAGGGGGAAAAGATAAAAAAAAAAGTGCTTATACACGTAGAGGTCAGCACTGACACCACGAATAAAAACCGCAAGCTGGACCATGTCACCTTCTCCTCCTCAACAACCTGCTTCCGAAAAAACGAACTTGTTTTCTGCAGGTTACCTGAGAGTCTAACTATGTCGTCTTTTCTTCCTGCAGCGGCGGTGAACGTTGTATTCCTTAATGACAGAGCCACAGTCTTCAAGCATATGAAACACTGGGCCTGTCCAAAACGTTTGATGAAAAAGTATTATTCCCATTTGGAGTTGCAAGTCTGAACCTAAAAGTCCCCTTTTCCTTTCTTAACACGCAGGATTTGAGACATGCTTGCAGAAAGTTGAGCAGAACGGAAATGACATTTAAAAGATTTAATTAAAGCTAAAAATAAATAAATCAATAAAAACATGCCTTCAAACAAAACTTTATACACTGCAACAACATGCCTGCTAAACAAACAATTCTACTGCACAATGATCATATTTATATTTTCTATGAATAAAATCACTAAAGAAAGTGAAGCTGTTTCTGGTTGAAAAGATCTGGATAAAAAAAATGTTCCAATTGGGTTTTCTGCTCGACGTGCCGGGCTTCAGAGCATTGCGGGCCGGATCTAGCCTGCGGGCATGCTAAAAGGAACATGGGAAAAATAAGCTAGACATTCATATTGCAAAACTAGCTTCGATCTCAACCATACTACTCTACATCAAAGGAGGAGCAATTTTCTATTACGACGACTGCATATGCATTGCTACAATCATAAATGGCGGTTCTATCTAACAGGACGTCAATGATTTGTTTAGCAAGTCAATTAAAAAAAGATCCAAAGGTTTTCTACAAAGCACAACAGACCATACGATAGCTGTCTTCCAATGAAAATCCAACAGATTTCTTCTCAGGGATATAAGGCAAGATGAAAACTAGCTTACACTATAAAAATTTATCACGCCATTGGGTTCCTAATAAAGTTTTTGTTGAAGGGTATATGATAGCGTACCTATATAGCATTAAAGATCATTAAATTTTAAATAAAAAACTTTTTTTAAAATAGTAACCACCTTTATAAACTATATACTACATTAATGTTCTTAAAATATAATTTAAATAAACTTTTTATTATATACTTTTTAATTTTTAACAAAAATAAAGGCGAAAACCCTCTCATTCAGAAGGTGCCTGGCCTGGTCAAAAAGGCCAAAAACCAAAACGGTCAATAACCAAAACCGCCAAAAACTGATAGAGAATAAACTTTAATCATTTTATATTTTTGTTGTTTTGATTTTTGACTGTTTTGGTTTTGGGCATATTTATTTTAGCTGTTTGGGTTTTTGGGCGTTTTGGCTTTGGCCGTTTTGATTTTGGCCATTTTGGTTTTGGGGCCTTTTTGACCAGGAACCATTCAGAAACATGAAATGTTTTTAGATTTCCTCGATTTTATCATACCGTGAGTGGACGACATGCTACTAGAAGAACTCCAATCCTTCACATTTATAACTTTTCACTTTTATTTTTTATGTTACTAAATCTCAGAAATGATGGATAAATGCATTAGAGATCTTTTTAGTCTTTTTAGACTTTAAAAAGTAACAGCATTTCTCAGCCAACAGATGACTGTAATTGAGAAAAAACTTTTATATAAAATAGTCGATTTTTTAAAATGACGAGGTGACCGTTAAAGAGGTTCGACATAAGGAAACGAGATTTGAAGCAAATAATAATATTCTGTCAAATCAAGGGTCCTTCCCTTTCCTCTTAGTAGATCAGATTTCTTATGGGAAGATACTAGAATATAATAATTACTTGAATACGGATTTCGTAATGTTTGATGTGTTGAATGAAAATACTTAACTTGTTTTTACTAACGGTGCTTTTTTTTATACCTTTTATGCTGTCTAAAGCTGGGATACCTGTTTGCTTTCAAAGTTTAAAACTATGAATTTTTGTATTTATTTTTATGAATATTAATATTTTTTTCTAAAATAAATTTCAGATTTGGATTCTACACGGTAAAATTCAATGGTTTTACAGAAAAACTTAAAAAAATTGTCTGAGAAACTTTGGAAAAAAATCGTTAAAGTTTGCTTACCCCCTATCTATGAAAAATTATGTCATCAGAATTATCACTTTTAAAGAAAATTATTTCATGTTAATTTTTATATAGCTTTAAAGTCAGAATTCCTTGCAAAATCAAAAACATTAAACATCGGAAAAATAGAAAGCATGTACTTCTTTGAACAAGTTACATATTTAGAATCAGCACAACAAACTTGCACTGGAGGGTATAACCACAAAAAGCAAGAAAGATTATCGTGTATTATTTATTTTAAGATGAAATTGTAAAAAGTGAAATAAAGAGGAATTTATCCGCGTTGAGTGCTTTTTATAAAACGTGTGATAAAGAGAGATCACTTCGTCGTCCTTTTCCATTTGCTTCATCAAATGATCTGTCCAAATTTCTTCCTCGATATCCGCAAAAACGTAATTAGCCAAGTGTGGAAAATTCTTCCAAAAAATCAACTGATACTTTCTTCCGAAGTCCTGACAAAGGGGAAACACTAAAAATTGAGAGAAGACTGGATCAGAATAGGAAACTGCTTCGTAGTGTGAGATGAACTTCATAAATAAGTCATCGAAGGTGTTTTCATTGAAGAGGAGGGATGAGTAAACATTGTCGAAATAATTTTCGTTGAAAGGAGATGAAACGCCAGAAAATAAATAAGATATAATCTTTTTAAGTTTGATACTAGCAAATTCGTTCAAGAACAACGTATTGCTTATCAGGAAAATGTGAAGGGAGTACATGTATAGTAGAGGGGATTGGGGAAGTAAAATCGATGCCAATGCTGCATCTTTGTCAATAATGAGCGATATTAAGTTTAGGCAAGGCAAAATATCCTTGGAAATTTCTCTTTCCTCGATATACAATGGAATTCGGGTATCACTTTTGCTTACCCTTTTCAATACGTCAATCCACGTTTGTATGGGAGAAAAGAGCCAGTAAGGCAAATATTGATAGATCATTGGATTATATCCCGATAAGAATAATGTAGCGTCCTTTTCTGTGTTGCCATACCTGATGCATTTTTGCTCTCTCTGAAAGCATATCTCTTCAAGGCATTTAACGTAACATAACTCGATAGTTTTAAAGTCACTGTTATTTCGATGATTTAACAAAACAGCGCATATCTTGAGAAGAGGGTGAAATAAACTTGCTATGATTTGATGGGAAAGCGTCGGTAGTTGAGTTGAAAATAAGAAAGAAAATATCTTCAAAATATTAAGAAGAATTTCCTCGGCATCAAGTAAAGGGTTTAGCGTGAGATTAGACAGTTGGAGTAGGAATCCTAGGAATGAGGTCAAAAGTGCAGGATCCTGAATAAAACTGACTTTTTTAAATGCGAAGGACGTTTGTAATGACAAAAAAGGGAGGATGCAAGGAGCGTCTTCTTTCAAATGTACTGGAGATGATAGAAAGAGTTTGAAGGCCTCCTTTAAAATAAGAAACTTACTAATACTGTTTTGAAAGATGTGGTAATTAGGCGGAATGCTTAAAAACCGAAAATTTGAAGTAGGCTCATTTTTTGATAGAGATGTCGGTTTTTTGAAATCAGATGCAACATCTAAAGCCAAAATGGTTGAAAGAATTGAACGAAAAAGTGTCGTTGTTACTTTTTCTTTATAAAACACTTGCTTATGCGATAAGAAACAATTCAGGAATCGTATTACAGAATAAAATAGCGAAGTTGTTTGAAGTGTAAAGTCATGAAATTCAGAATAGAAGCACATTTTATTGAGCACATGCAAGCAAATGTCAAATAGAGATTCGGAGAAATTTTCATTCATCCAAAATAAGGTAATAGAAGTCAAATGAAACAAAAATTGAAGAAAGAATAACTCAATATTAAAGTGCAGAACTCGATTCAAGATATCAGAATCAAGAGAAAGAGAAATTTTTCGAGCTAAATTCACTAGAATGGAGAAATTTGAGCTTGGCATGATGTTATTCTTTTCAGCATAGCATATCAACACTTGCCATGAATAGACAAATGCTATGAATATAAAACTATCAATTGACAAGGGATCAGTAAAAGTTTCTTTATCGAGACTTACAAAAAAGTGAATAAAAGAAAAAGACTTTTCTAATATATTCATTTTTACGATGAAATCTTGAGCACTTTTACTATTGGAAGATGTGAAGATTGAAGATAGCAAAAATAACTTTGACAAAATCAATGCTTCCAAACTCCATTTTACTTGTATAGAAGAAAAAGAAAAAAAATTGTTGAAGAAATGAAGAAGCAATGAAGTGTGATTGGTGAAAATATACTCAATCTCTTCTTCAGAATTTCGACAAATTCGAATCAAAAGATCTAGCACATGATTCAAAAAGTTTGCATCACCCGCCCCCATTTTTTTAATCAGATAAGTGACTCTGGCAAGGGTATTCAAGCGAATCACGACTCCTTTAACAATATCACAGCTTAGTACTTCATCGTCAGTTTGCTCAACTAGATTCGCTTTGGACTTGGGTGTTTTTGTTTGAGGAAAACATAGAAAACCAAAATAGAGAAAATTATCCAACAAGTATTGCTCGCAAATGGCAGCGTAGAGTAATGACGAAAGGGCATGGATAGCAGAGTAACAGATCATTAAGGAGCTGTTGTCAAGTTGGATGCGAATTAACTTGATTACATCATTCGAATCAAATACGTGAGCAAAGAAGCTCTTAGCCTTGGTCACAATGCTATGCTTGTGGGCTCGTTGGAAGATTCGAGCCAGAGTATTCAATGCTAAAAGCTTTTGCCCAACGTTAGAAGATTTGAGAAAGTTGATCAGCTCATCAAGTGTACAACCTTCATAATCCGATGATGGAGGTTTGCTCGTAGATTCCCCTTCAATCAAATATCCAGATAAGTCAAATCTGCCATCATCTTTGTCGATAATAATTTTTTTCGGATTCATCCAACAAAACTTGTTACTTTCAAAGTTTTTAAAATTAAAAAAACTAGCACCCTCATATACGGAAGGCAGGCTTGAAAGAGATTTGGTTTTATTCAAAGCGGACATTTTATTATTAAAATTAAGGCTAGGGGATAAATTCGTCAAGCTCTTGTTCTTCCATTTGACAGTAGTTTTGAATGCCTTTTTCTTCGCATTTTTTGCTTCACCAAACCGCATTCTATACACCAAAGAAAAAGCACTTTCCTGTGTGTCTTTAACTTTTCTTTCTTCCTCTATTCTGCTCCACTCATCAAAAGTTATAGTGAATGCAGGAACAAATTTTCTAAGACTTTCTTCAGGCGATCTAAGATTCCGTTGTCCGAGACTTGTAAATATGTTTTCAACGACACGCGCATTTACACACTTGCCTGAATCCAAACACTTTTTACCTTCCATTTAGAGCTTTATGATTTAAAATACATTAAAATATTTGTAACTGCAATAAACACTGGGGTACACTAGCAAATGTTAAGGGCTAGCAAGAAATGAAAAAAACATAAAACTTCAAATAAAAAACAAAAAACAAACATATTAATTTTGTAATGAGTACAATTGCATATATTTCCTTTTAAAGACGCCAAAGCCGAGCAAGAAAATGTCTGGGCTAGGAAGCCAAAGACAGATTTGAACCGATTCAAAAACCGCGCTAAAAACTATCCTGTAAATATGAAGATACATAAATCACTGTTTACCTTAAGAATATTAAAGCCCCTACGTGATTGATGCAGTTAATCGAAAGCCATTTCTTGAAAAGATTTTCAGAGCTTTCGCTGTTAAGATAATGAGCCATTGTGAAGGAGTAAACTAATTTATTTACAAAACAAAGAAAAATTAAAGATATTCTTTACACAATCTCTTGAAAAAAAGAATTAATCTCGTTGATTTCATCTTTACACATATAATGTGAGTCTCTGATAAGATATCCTTTACTGACTTTGACAAACTTATCATGAACATCGCGTAAAAAAGCATTTGCGTGATGAGAAGAAAAGACTTTTGTTGCAATAGGAATCCCATAATTCAAATCCATCTCCTTCTTAATGAAAACCTCATTTAAAGATGCGTCCAAAAATATTGATATAGGAAAGGGAGGAGAAAGAGGTAAGTAGGAGTCAAAGTCAAACACAAGATCACTAGCAAGCATTCTCTCAATATTTATGCCTCCTCTTGTTATCGCTATGCTTGACAAATAATCATCATCCGCTTCACGAGGGCAAGGCGAAAACTTTATCAACTCTGCAATGTTACCCAGTTTAGAAGACATTTGCCAGACTTTGGTGGCGCAATTAAGATTTAGGTGTGAAGACATTGCACTGATGGACAATTTATTCATGGGAAATACAGTGAAGGCATTGCTCAATACAGTAGCAAGAATTGCAGAAGTGTGAACTACTGTATCACTACAATCATATGAAGAAGAATTCTTGTTAAAATGAGTTAAAGAGAGCGGTAAAACGCCTTTAGAGTTTTCATAAAGATTTTTCAAGGTGTACGCACGACTTAGCGCATTCAAAACTCCATCCACCTCACAAGCGGTATCTTGATAATCATTTCGACTTTTCCCTGGCGTAAAAATAGAAATTAAATCAGATTTGAGGAATTCGTCACTAACATGTTCTGCGATTTGGCAAGCTGATCTGGCAAAACTGCTTCCAATATCTGTCAAAATGTGAAAACTTTTGAGTGAATCACACGCTTCAGCAAAGAACCGAATACTGTCTTCACAGCTCTCGATGTATTTATTGTGATTGGGTGTGTGGCAATCATACATCTCTGAAGAAACTGACAATGAACAGTCGTCCATGTTCACCAACGACTTGAATTCTATTGGAAAGTTTATCAAGTCAGACCAGTGAGAATTCTTTTTCGCAATTACGTCATCTTTATTAATTGCATCAATACTATTGTCAAATTTAGGCTGGAGGAATCTTTGATAATTGCAATTTTCCAAAGGTGGTTGATCATGATTTCCATAAAGTTTAGGAGAGAGATTGCAGACTTTTTCTTTGAAATCTGAGTATATCACGCGCGGTTTAATGTTTTTGGAAAGAGAAGTATGAAAAAAGGCTTGGGATGAGACATCTTCTAAACTGAGTGAAGAGTCTACCAAGTTATACAATTGGGTTCTTTGTAAGTTGAAAAAATGAGAAGTAACAAAATTAGAAGTTTCTCCAAAAGAAAGAGTTAATATTTCGTTCGCAGGCATTATATGCAAAAGAAGCTTCTACTTTCTTTTTGAAAAATACTAAAAAACAAAGAATTTGAAGAAGGTAAATCAGTGAAAGAAAGAGAAATTCGTTATTTTTTAGTATTAATTTTTTATACAGTCAAAGCTTGAAATCATAATGAAATTTATCGTGGTTTTTTTTGTTTTTCGGCCACAACTTTTTGTTTTTATTATTTTTTTAAGAATTAAATTCTAAAAATATAAACATTTAAGTATTCATTTTTATATTAGTAAAAATTCAAAACTTTAATCTTTTTATATTTATAGAAGAATTTATTCCTATTGATTATTTATTAAAAATGACGTGCAAAAGTTTTCGGCGAGATAACTTTATTCATATAAATATTTTTATTTTTATAAAAAATTCTTTATTTATATTCATATTTTTCTTAATGATAAATTTTTGAAAATCTCCTGTTTTTATCATAAAATCTTTCGTTTGCTTGAGTTTTGAGATTTGATCATTTATGCTTTAAATAGCATTAGAATTAAGACCTAAAGTCGTATCTCTGTTAATAAATGGAAGTCAAAGGGCTATAGCTAAATTGTTTAGTTAGATTATCTAGAAGTAATGTTTCTTAAAATATTTTGAATTTAAAGTACAGGAACTATTGCAAATAAGGCAAAAATCGGTCATGCATTGCCTTCATTAAAAAGTATAAAGATATTCTAAGATATTAAAAACATCCTAATTAAATGACCAATTAATTTGTCTTCAAGACAAGTAATGTATGAAAATAATTAATCAATCAAGAAATATTTCAATTACAAAAAAAAAAATTTAATTTGTATTTCAGCTAAAAAAAATCAGTTTTGACAAACGTTCAATTAAAAAAAAATTATTGTGAACAAAGGAAGAAGTACTTTAGAGTATGTCTGATAGACTAAAATGTATTCACAGCGATGAAATAAAATTGAGTTTTGTGCTTATGGCTCAAAATATGTTTTAAGACCTAAAGGAAGGAAGTATAGCGAACGTTATACCTCGAAAACATTATTTAATCATGAAAGATATGATGCTTTTTTCAAAGGATTTATTTCTCAGTGGTGGCCATAAAAACTTTTGCTTCTTTAAACTAATTTAAACTAATATACAAAATTATAAATTATAAAATACTAATATTTAAACTAATGTACAAAATTATAAGAATTAAAGTTTTACAAAAATATCTTAAAGATTAAACGTAAACAGTAATTTGCATGTTACTGTACTAAAATTTAAGCTTTGGATCGAAAACACACAGGTAAGAAAATGGGCAGAATCATTCTTCATATCTCTTTGCCCAAAATTTTGTAAACAAACAGCAGTGCAGCAAGAAAAGACCCACAGGCCTCGGATTGCTTAAATTCACACCAACTCTCATACCCACCAAAATATTCCTCAAACAAAGCGCATTCGATCTGCAGTCCGGCAAATAAACTGTCACCTATGTCAAAACATAAACATATGCGATATTCATTCGTTTCAGTATAAAAGCATTCACTACAAGGAATTTATAAAAAAAATTAAAAAGCTCTTCTTTGTTAGGGGCGTGGAGAGGGAGTTCTCTTGTAATGAAAATATGTAGGCATTCATAGATAGGTCTTCTTTTATTGAGAATGCTTCTCCCTCTAACACAGTTTCGTTGTGCAGTGACTTTTCTCTGCTCAAATAAATCTCATTTTAGAGCCAAAATGAAGGAACACGTATTTGATACATATCTTTTTTTAAGAATGAATTGATTGATTGAATTTTATAGGTTCTCAAGTCCATTGCTTGTTACATTCAAAGAAACATGATGATAAAAATGGATGGGTGAATGATCAACTCCTAAACAAGATGCATGCACACATGAAATATGGATTCAAGAAACGCGTATAAATGTATATCTATATGTGAATGCATGTATATGCTAGTATTTAGTATTTACATATATAATATACGAAAACAAATATCTTACAAATAGCCAAAGAGTTTATGCCACTTCAGATCTTTCTCAATGTCTCTCACATTCAAATGAGTCTTTCACACATTTTTGTAAGATATCATTTTTAGCCCTTTCAAGCACAATGGAACAACGGTGCCCATAAAATAAAAAGTTCATTGAAAGAGAAAGGAAACCTGAAAAGGTTAAAGAGAGACCTTTTAACCGTTAGAGCTTGAAAGGGTTAAAGAGGATTTATATAAGAATAACGTTCATTAACCCATAATGAATGGCAAAGTATAAATTGAAAAAAATATATGCTGTTCAATAAAATGTTACGGAACCTACTCTTTGTATTGGGAGTTTCAAAGTGAATTAATTCAGGTGTTGAATTTAGAGCAAATTCACAAACATTTCATAAAAAGTTTTAACTAATAAATCTCTTCAATTTTTTATAGTCAAGTGAATAAATAAAATTTTGGTTGTTCACAAATTTATTAGAAAAATATGGAAAAATTAGGCATTAATTTATTCAAGTTGAAAAGTTTATTCCAACTTATTATTACTTACTGATCGATCACTTATCGAATCAATTTTTCCCCCATATACAACTATAAAAACAAATTTCTAAATATTTCAACGTAGTAAAAATATCCATACGCTATTCTTGACTACATATATTCACCTGATGTGAATGCAATTGGAAACTTGTTTTTTGCATAAAATCAAGATTAAGAGACTGATACCAAGATCAAATAATGTGAACGAAATGGAAAGTAATTAAAAAAAAATTTTATATTTTTTATGCGTCTGTTACAGTCTTGTTTGTGATAGTAGTACTCTTCAGGCTTCTTATACTTGTATATGAGAATTAATTCGATAAGTAAGAGGCAAGAATGAGTTGGAATGCACTTTTCAGCTTGAATAACTTTTTGGCAACTCAAATTTTTATTTATACAACCCAAATTTACATTTATGCAATTGACTACTATATGTTGACTACCAAATTAGGACTAATTATTTTATATATTTTATTGTATTTTGTACCTTTAAAAATGGCCTCCATCATATTAGGCTAAATGATTTGCAAATATGTAAACATGTTATAGAAAAATTTAATTATTGTTAAACTCTTTAATTTCATATTAGTTTTTGTCACAAATATTTGGGAGGTGTGGGCTCTTCTATACTGCCTTAAATTTTTCACTAAACTCTGTATAAAAATGGATATTTCAAAACTTAAAAAACTAATCTCTATTGGTAGAGACAAATTTCTCGTTGTAATAAGTTTTAAAATATCATTTCAAATATTTTCAAAGAAAAGTTTCTATAGACAATAAGAAAACCCCGTTTTCAAATAATAATAAATTAGAAATTAGTTCAATACGGGTGGTTTATTAGCAATTAATAATTGTTTTTTACTTTGGATGTTTTTATATCAAAAACTTTTAAAAATGAATATATTATAATAAACAAAAGTATATAGTTAAAAATTCTAGAAAATATTCTATATATCAATAACACTTTGTCCAGATTTAAAGCAAATGAGAGAACGATTTATATCAAACGATTATCTAGAAATTATATGTCAAGATGCTTTTGAAAATGTTTTAACGAGATAAATGTCAAAGTTAAAAAAAACTTGGGCTTAAAGCTTAAAAAATGAATACGACCAGATTTTACGAGCAATGAAACGTATGATCTCAATTTTAGTTCATACCCACCAAAAAATGATGGCGTTGATTTCAAAATCTACACTCTGAAATGAAAAAGTTGCCTATCTTTCGTGGTGGAGGTAACGTTGCTACTTTCTATACCATGCAAAATACGTTATTTCTGTTTACTTCCACTATAGATCAATGTAAGAGAAGTCAGAAAAAATATAGATAAATGAAAGCTAAGCTTAAAAGCTGAAGTCAGAGAAAACATATCCAGATGTGACTTCAAAGTCATGAGTTGGATTCACAAAAAATATTGATTCCATAGTAGGAGTCATCAAAATTTTGAGATGACTTCCCCCGCTGCCTCTTTTGAGGTAAATCCTTCAAGGATCAAAATTTTCAAGAATCTGCCTACTTCAATGAAATTATATTCAAAGGAGGCGATTTTCATTTCTTGGTCCACGAGCGTCACTCTGATCAAACTCTTGGGTAGCTCTGTTATAGCACTCTGCCCTAGGCAGCAAAAACCGTGGGAGCATCATTTGTTTAAAATAAATTGCACAGAAAACTTTTCATAAAAATGTTGGCCACCAAGAGAGATGTCTGATTGCAGGGGTAATTGACAATGTCGTTTAAACTTTTAAGGCAAATAAAAAGATTCATTCCTTGACATCAACGTTGGAATACACTCTAAGAATAAGCTTGCGATCTTAGTCTTAACATTCGCAATTCAACGCGCAACACGTGTAGGTAAATGTTGACAACCTCAAGTCCAACGCCCACACCTCTCAAATATGTGCTGAAGTCGCTCCTGACCCACCCCGGACAGCACTTGTGCTAAGTACACATATGAATGAATACACATATGAATGGGTATACCTGTTCAAAACTATAAACTTTGAAGATATAAAATTTAAACTAGCTCCACTTATTTTGACAGTTTTCGAATGTTGCTTCTATTCACGACATCAGAGAAGGAAGTAGATGCATAATAAGCATCCTTAAAAATAAGTGAGTGTCGCATTCAAAATAATAATTTTCTTTCGATTTGCCTTCATTGTAAAAAGATTAATATATGTGTATATAAATTCTGAAAAAGCATGAAACACATCAAGCAAATATATTCTCTCTCATGTTAAGAGATGTCAAATCAATATTGTGAGAAATAAATCACATTGTTTTTATGTGGTCTACTACTTCCAATCAATGCAAGATAAGATGTATAGCATAACTTAGAACTAATAAAAAGGTTAGGATGCGATTTTGTATTGTAATAAGTTTTTGATAAACACTGCAAACAATAATGGTGAGAGGAGTTTGCGAGAAAAAATAATTAAAATTGGCAATCTTTTTATCTAAACTTCTAATTTATGATTTTGTAGATTTAGCAAATGGAAATATCTTATGACAAAAGCACGATAAAATCAGCGATTCTTGTCTTAAACACAATACATGGCTGGCCAACTAGGAATTGATTGAAGACACACTAAAGAGTATTGAATAAATTTCAAAGTTAAAGTTTTCACAGATAAAGTTAAAGATGGTGAAAAATGAAAACGCCCGTAATTCCTTTATACTTCTCCATTCAATCAAAAATATACAAATAATTCCAATTGATTCTTTTATTTATATTGACAAACTTTTCTAGTGTCTTTCAAGTGACCCATGAAACAAGGAGTAAAGGATGTCCCCAATTTGAATGTGAAAGGAAAATCATCTAACATCTCATCTTTTGATGATAAAGTTTATATAATTCAATTCTGAATTTTATTAACACACATAAAATATTTTTAAAAAACGCTGCTTTAATTTGATTGTATATTTTAAAGACAAATAAATCCATAAAAAATTTCTTTAGCTATATTAAATCGATTGGATCATTTACATTAATTAAAATATAAAATGTTGTCTTGGAGATTGGGAACTTTTAGCTATTTCATCTCGAGACTCACAGCGTTTGCTTGATCGCATAAAAGCAAGGGAAACTTTTTACTAAAAAACAATATTCTTTCTGAATAAGTATTACTGATAGATAGCATTAATCTGAACCACATTAATTTCATTCAAAGGGTATTAAAGAAATAAATTGGATTATTTTTTGCACAAATCTAAATTCTAAACGCTGATAAAAGTTATGTTATATTTATGCATAATACTAAAAACAGTTTTAGGTCAATAAAGTGAATAATTTTTGTTTTACTTGTATCTTTATTTTAATTCGACAAATTAATTATATAATAAAAAATATTCTTGAATTTGCATAGTCAACCTGTAATTGCTAATATGCAAATTAATTTATACCATTTCAAAATGTCAATAACTAACAAACAAGATAACCAATTCAATGGTAAGTAGCCCTCGTTACCAAATAATTTTGGCTTATTTATAAATACAAATTAAAAAAAATAACTTTTAGTTAAAAAATGAACACTTTAGAACAAATTACAAAATTCTTTGAGCATATATCAATTTAAAAAATCCCCCCCATCAGTTATTTCAATATATGCGCTTGCGCCTTCAACCAATTGTCAATCTACAAAAAGTCGGTCACGAAAAAAACTATTTAACCCATTTAAGACCAAGCAAAGCAGACGATATCTAAAAAAAAAGCAGACGATATCTAAAAACGCAGACGATTTATATTCAACGTCATTGAAAAAAGCAGATGAAGATGAAATTATTTATGTTCCAAAATAGGAACATTGGTCGTAAATGGGTTAATTAGACTTTTTGCCAGTTAATACAGAAACATTTTGAAGGAACATCAGGATTATTCAAATGGAATTAGCCTTTCAAAGCGTGCATATGAAAAAAAAAGGAAAAAATTACGTGCTTTCTCTACATTAAATTCTTTCCATGGATTTTGAAACTTGCCTAGGACAATACAAGGCGCGTTTACATAGAGGAATAGGAATGAATGGTTTATAAAAGACTTAAAATTGAGGTAAAACCAATTTTCAATGGATAAATTCGTATAAACATCCGTTGAAGAAGAAAAATAGATCAACCTTCGAGGCAAGAAATATCGTTTGCTTTGCATAATTAAAAAAGTATCAAAATCAAATTAGGAAATCTTATATCTATGTAAATAAATTAAAAGACTGAGAAGTTATAGAATAATTAAGATATAAAAATTTTGCAATCAAACTCTTATAAACCGAATTTCTGCGCAAACGAAATTTTTTTCTATACGAATTTAGGCTTTTATTATAACATAGAACAAGGGGGGAGAATCAAGTTTTCACCATCGCCCCGCCCCAAAAGAGAAAATGTCTCCGCTAGGAAATATTTAGTGTTATGTGTTATAAAAAAATTTTGCCCACCCTGGTTGAAATCTATATAAACCTTTGCTTATGATCTTCCACCCAATGTACAAGGGACCTCTACCCCCTACCTCCTAATTGTAAAAGTAAAAGTGAAAAAACCGAAAATTGAATTCACATATTTGCCAAAAGTTCCCCCTTATCCTTATTAGACTTTTTGTCCACTCAGTAAGAAAATTGCACAAACTTTTATGAAAATTTTTGAATCGTTTTTTTTCTCAAATTTTATGCAGAACAAAATACGCACTGACACTTCCATGCAGCAAAATGCATTTAAACGTTAAAATATAAAATGAATAAAGTAATAATCTAAATACTTATTGAAAGCAAGTCGAAACAATCAAAATTTTTGAGTGTCTATATTATAATACTCTGGCGCGTGTCTGTGTGGATGTTCTCTTGCAAAAGGCAATGAAATCACTCACTTACTCGCCCAAACTTTTGTCATCTCTTTTTTGCTGTGTCATTGTCACTGTAATGAAATAATCACACGAGAGGATATTATCCGTCCTCAAAAGATCCTTACGCTTCCTACTATTCAAACTTAGATGATCCCTGTTTTGAGCGAAGCGTGAAAAGAATCGAGGAGGAGGGACCTAGTAGTTTTCAAATCATCTGTGGATCGAGATGGCACATTTGGGCCGCGAGTATCGAACTAATAGGTAGTTTTAATATGAAATTAACTTAATTCGCAATTAGTTAATTAATTCGCAATTAGATTAGTCTTATGTATGTTTTATTAATTAAAAATACATACTTTATGGTCTTGTTTTTTTAGAATATCCGAAAAAATCTTATAAAAATTTAATAATTTTCAAACAATAAGAGTGAATTTTAAAAAATAAATCAAAACAATATTTTAACATTTTTATTGATTATGTATCTGTTTTGATAAAGAAACATTTAAATAAACTTTTAAACCTAATTATTAATATTTTAGTGATAACTGAAGCAGTTAAGTTGTCTTATTTTTAATGGTTTAGTAAAATCAAAATGTAAAATCTTTTGATTGACAAGTCATTTCTGAATTAAGTTTTTTTTAATTCTGCAAGTCATCATTTTTTCACCACCTTCGATTTACTATAAAACTAAGAAATTTTAAATATTCTTACTTTTGGAAAAAATTTCGGTGAATTTTCCATACTATTTGAAGTATTTCCGCCTACAATTCCATATGGTTAAAAAAACTTTCCAAAAAAAACACCTTCCCGTTAAAGACCAGAGTTGACTGTGGTCAATAACCGGTTAATGAGCAAAGAAGACATGATGTTGGATCGAAACATACTAATACCTTGTAGTATCGAAGCCTAGTTATCTAACCCAGACCTTTTAGTGGGTCGCGTGAAAAATAAAATGGATCCTGACAAAAAAGAAAGGACATATAAATAGTCGATGCTAAATATATGAACCTTGCGATTAGAGTTTGTCTTATTAAACCTAAGTATTATGGGTCGCGATACAAACTATGGCTCTTGCTATGGATCGCAGTAAAAAAAGTTTGAAAAACGCTGATCTAACCAAACTTACTCACCGAACAAAGGAGGGTGGGGAGTCGGAGAAAATATCTGGATGTGCGCCCCTGATATAGAGTCACCCTTCTTAATTCGAAGTCGGAAGAGAATCTAAATACTTGGCGTCAAATTTTAAGGCAATTTTATATCAAATTACTAATTTTAGTATGCTTCGGACCAGTAGAACACCAGTGTCCCAAGGAATAAAAAGTGTGCTTAAAATATATAAAATACTATTTAAAAAGAAAGAAGAGGCTTAGTCTTCGAAATTGTCGTCCTTAACCCTTTCAGGCATTGGTTTTCCAAAATTTACCGATTGCATTCTTTTTCAACGAGTTTTATATACTTAAGCACACGATATTTATTCTATGTGACACAGATGTCCCATTATGCATGAAACGGTTAAGGGGCGCACCATCAAGAGACAAATGGAAGTGTTTGCTTCTTAAACTCATTGCTGGGAAGACAAACCTATTTTCAAAATAAATTTTTCACCACTATTTAGACATTCTTTTAAAAGAATTACAAATATTTTAAACTTTAGCAAAACTTTTATTTTTCATTATAAATATATTATGAGCCAATTTAATTCATATTAATTTTTTGGATTTTAGATTATTTGGCTGAATATATGATCATTTATGTACTCACTTGAGAAAAATAATTTTATTTCCAAAAAGAATCCACTACACACACATGGTATAAATATCCTATAAAAAAATAAGGCTAAATTAATCTGTTCATAGAGATACAGGTAAATATTTAATATAAGGGATAATTCCAATTAGATGTAGCAAAATAAACTATTTTAAAATTTAAATATCAATGTCTATTAGTTGAGTTCGGTGGACAAAATTTATTTTTTTAAATTTTAGGACTGTAGATATAAATATTAAACACTAGTCACAAAGCATATTTGTTTAAAAGGTCCTAATCTGAAAAATATACTGGTCAAAGCGTACAGGCCAAAACGTCATGTAATGAAAATTTTTTATAATAAATTATCAAGTTGTTTTAATTATAAAAATAAGTATTTTCCATACAGAAAAAAATCTAACTAAATGATATCCTAACCGGAATTATTTATAATTTTTGAAATAATATTTCATTTTAAATACTTGATTAATAAAAGTAGAAATAAAATTTTTGTAACAGAATTTTCAACACTTATAGTAATAATGTTTTTGGGATTTTAACGAGGAAATTTTTAACCAACGCCACTTATAAATCATTTTTGAAAAAACGTCCCCTAAACGACATTACTTCTAAGGATTTTAATTTTTTTTGATATCCATATGCAAAATATTCCTGTTTCAAACAAGCAAAGTTATTGGTAACTTTTCATAGCGCCTTCTAAGAATTTTAAAACGTTCACTTCAGGCCATTATAGCCCACTTTGAGAAAACTGATATAAATCATCAAACACCCTAAAAGCTCAACTGAAAAATTATATCAATAAAAAAGTTCATATTGACAAGAAGTTACCAACGATTATGCAGTTGATGCCCATTACAATCATAGTAAAAACATCCAATCGTCTAACAGTAGCATGATTTAATATTTTATATTCTGTGAAGGAGAAGAAAAGAATAATAACTATGTTAGTTAAAACTAAATTAAGTAAATTTTTAAAAAACGTTTTTGAAATAACAATATGTTCAAATTTTACATGTAAATGGCACTAGTATAACTAAAAAAACTTATAATTTACAAAAACAACGTTTTAAACAAATAAATTAAAATAACTTTCAACAGATATTTAGCTGAACAGACAGATATATTCAGTTGCATTCCTGAAATAAGTCCTTAAATACGTGGCCTAATGATTGTTTGAACAACTCTGTCATCCAGTGTGTTTATTTGCATTATTTTTAGATTGCAAAGAGTTGAAACCCTGCCTTTCGCAGGTAGCTATGAGTAAATGGAACAAAGACAAGGCTATTATCATAATTACTTTTGGCTATGACTGACTATTACATTGAGACTAAGGTTTATCATAATTCACATTTGATTCACGATAAATGAAGTTCAGTCATAAAATTTTTACTTAAAATATATGCTCTTCTGAAAGTTGAGGAAAAATTAAAAGCTGAAAATGTTTAGTAATCTCATCTTTTGGAACTGATATAATGGAACCGGAGATACATTGGCCAATCCACAAATTATAATAATTAGCATGGCACAAAATACATTGTGATTTCTCAGCAGGTTGATGTAAAGCCTTATAATGTTTGATATCAGAAATCTTATTGTAATAAAATGAAAATTTAATTTAAATTTGAGAAAAGATATAGATGAAAAATTAAATAAAATTTATAACAAAAATTAAATATGATTAAATAGATTATCGGTATCTCATTTTTTCCTAACCCTACACAGCGCTAAAGAGTCACGATCAGCAAGAGTTTGGGATCCACCTGGTTTAGAATGCATGAAAAGAGAGAAGGAAGAATATTTAGATTATTTATAAAAATAAAGTTAAATTTTATTTAAATTAATTTTTTAAAATTTTTCTAATAAAATTTAATGATAAACTTTCAATCTCATATCTAATTGGTCGATCTTTGACATCCCATCAGCTTCAGATCACTCCTTCATAACTTTTAAGCTTCTAGTAACTATCTAAATTTATAACAACACGGAACACCACACACTGGCTCACGTATCTCAACACTCTCAACCACTCACTGCCAACATTACCATTTCTCTCCTCCCCCATATTCATTGATAAAGCGGCACTATCCCTCAGATATCATGTTTCACACTCCATCTTATACTCCACTCTTATCAACACATTTCCTAAAAGAACACCCGCCTATTTCTGGACACCTGAATTGACCTTCTTAAAAACAAACTGAAACGCATCATGAAAACAATCCCCCATCCCCTCAATCAGTTCTACCCATTCGGCTTGCAAAAAAGAATACATACAGCAAATACTAAGTGATAAAAAGAACGCCTGGGTAAAATTCACCAGCAAGCACTCAACCAATCCATGGAACATCATCAATAGGCTAACTAAAAAGGCAAAAACTTTGTACTTTCAATGAAACTATACTTCTCTGCTCAACCGAACATAGCACACACTACAACCCTATATTTCTATCGACAATCTTTCCCCCTAACTTGACATCTTCTGACCTCCCCTTCCACTACACATTCTGAAAACACGATAAAAATATCATACACTCTCATACAAAACCCTACCTTTCTTTCAATCTTTTCTCTCATGACAAATTCTTCATCTAACTTTGATCTTATCTTACACAAACACATTAAGAAATTAATACATAATCAAAATAAACATCAACTCCTTATTTTCAATGCATGCCTTATTTACTTACATTTCCCCAACGTTTGGAAAATCCGTAAAAATATACGCTTTCTAAATCATATTAAGATTCAAGCCTCATTAAAAATTGGCTAATCAAACTTTACAAAAAAATCATTTGTAAATGTCTAGTCCACTAAATTCTATCTGTTAACCTCATCCATCCCACGCAATTTGCGTATTTACCTAACAAAAATACGAAAACAGCATTATCTCGGGAGACTACTTACCTTGACTCCCCCCTTTCTACTCAGAAAATTTCTTCTACAATTTTCTTAGATATAAACAGCCATCATCACAAACCTCGCTCACAAATTATTTCCTCCTTACATCATCAAATTTATAAGCTCATAACTTTCAAAGCGCTGCCTCATTTTCCGAAATCGCGCTTCTCTTTCCATCCATAAGTTAACCCTCTAGACTTTCCAAGAAGGATACTTCTCTGAAATCCTCTGGCTACTTCTCATAGACCGGCTTCTCGATCTCATCTACACCTACATAGACTTCTCTCAATCTCTTTTAGATCACATTCACTTTCACCAGCAAATCTCAACAAGAAAAACTCACCAAATCCTCTTCATTCATATTAAAGTTACAGGTAAGAGAAAGCACACATAAGATATTCTTCAACTACAGCAAAACCAGCCTCATTCACTTGACACGCAAATACACTGAACATTTACCCGTTAATTTAAATACCATTACTTATATAACTACCTCAAAGACTATCAAATATATCTAGGACTTAACCTTCAGACCAATCAAAAATTTTCAATTCATTTTAAAAAAATACACCAAAAACTCTCATCACCCTTTTTTCAATAAAGCGCTACCTCTTATAAATGTAGCCTCCGTCCCAAACACACCAAATACATATACTCATCCTTAATCCTCTTAGTAATTCAATACGGAATTTTTTTCTTCGGCATCTCCTTAAAACACCCTACCACTCTAAATTTTCTTAACAAAATACACCGTCAGTGCTTACTTTGCATCAACAACTTATATCATACTACATCCACACAATGTCTAGAAATTCTAACAAACACCCTACCATTACAACTTCAACATAACTATTATTAAGCGCTTCATCTTTAAATAAAACAAAATACTTCCCCATTTCTTCCGATCACACCTCACAACCATTCTATTCTTTCTACTCTACTCTATTAGCAAAATTCGCACAAAATATTGCTAAATACCTAGTTCATCCCTCTATACATCCATATCTTTTCACTAACCCATCTGCACAAAATCCATTCAAAATTTCTATATGCAAAAACAAATTGTATGCAAAACATCCGATTTCACACTTTCGCTTTGACTCTTCATCAACCTCCTTACGTATCTTCACAAATGCCTGAAAGAAATCCATCAGTGCTTCCTTTGTTTACGGCTTCTTCATAGTCTCTTCTCCTCGCCCATTGCACACCCATCGCTCTCGATTAAATCCCCTACTTTCAATCTCCGAATGCGAAATCTTCAGCATTTTACACGCATGTACTATTACCGACAAAATTACCTACCCTTTTCTCCATTTTAATACCATCCATTTCTTTACCGATCCACAAAACAAAATCTTCAATCTCATAAAATCCCCTTTCCCTCCTTCAAACACGCCTTCTCCCTAATCAATATAGACGTTACAAAACATTTTTACATACACCAATGATAGTGCTCTACTCACCCAAACATACCAGAAAACCCTCTCGTTTACTACTTAATTTCAAATTTATACCAAACCTCCCATATCCTTCTCATCAACTCCCTACTTCTCAAACCCTTTCTAACGCACATTCACCTATCCTCTCTAAAGAATGACAGATGTCCATATCTTCATCTCAAAATGCACTAATCTTCTCTTTACCACACATGAGCACAATACACGCAACTTTCAAAAACAAAAAATTTGCACTACCGCGTTCAACTATTCGTTGGTTATCTGGCCACTCCCATGCAAAGCATATCTTTTCCGAATTAAAGTTAGAGAAAATCCATACTGTCATTTGGGATGCGAAGCAATAAAAACGCCATACCATCTCTTCTTTACATTTCAAATCTTCTCTTATCATCGCCAAGATCTTCTAAGTCGCTCACTTTCTTTGCTTAATACATCTCAAACAGCACTCTCAGATCTTCTATTACACCCAACATTACTAAAATCCCTCTCAACCATCATTGACAACATTAAAATAAATCACACCACCGTTGAAAACCTTATGACAATCTAATCTGTCTCCTTTTATTTTCTATTTTGGAATAACATTCGTAACTCCTCCCTATCTCTACCAACATCGCCCTCTCCCTTAACCAACTGTCAAACTTACGCGAGTATATCAGCACACGCTGAAAAGTGCTTTGAAATTTTCCTACCTAACCTACCTACCTCTGATTTAATAGATTACTCACAAATACCTAACCTTTATGTTATTTTATTGTTTACAATGTTTTGATTTTGAACATTATGTTTTTACATCTGTTGTTAAATTTTTTTTTTGTGTGATAAGAACCTAATTGGTTTGCTCCACCTTCTTTTTATATTTCAGATTATTTTTATAATTCTTTTTTCAAAATAAAAAAAATAAATAAAAATAAATAAATAAAAAATTTATAGATTAAATAAAATTAGCCATCTTAAATTGCAATATTTTTCTTAATGCATTTTGTTAAATAACATAAATAGATGAATATATATAAAATCAATAGTTATAAGAATGAACACGAATAATTTAGGGAAAAATAATTTCCCTAAATTATTCTCTACTATAATATTAAATTATTTTTTCCTAAATTATTCGCGGTCATTCTTTAAAATATTAATTTATTCAAGTGGAAAATTTATGTTCAATCTCCAAATAAAATTTGAATATAGCTTTTTATAATCCTGAGACGCAGAATGAGAAGAATTAATATACTAGTTAGTTATGAGGTAGGTGAGATATGAAAGCACTTTTTGATATATTCGATATCCTTGCAATGCTTGATATGCTGGAATATTTGACAGAAATCTTTAAGAAAGGAAAAGGTAGATTATATTATATTAATTGAAAACAAGGAAATAAAATTTATACATTTGCAGGTTTTTTTATCAGTGTAAAGCAGGAATACTTTCCCAATTTAGATATAAAAAATTTATCAAAATTAAAAGATTTGTAATTTTTAATATTGTACTCTTTTTTCTAGATTTTTTTAATACCCACATATTTTTATATTTGTTAATTACAAAGTTATATTGATTAAAATGTATTTTTAGTTTGCCTAGCGAAATTTTATTAGAAATATAATCATTAAACTTATTTTTTTACATTTTTAATAAATTTTGATAACTTTTTAATCCCATAATATCCTACTTTAATGGGAATTTTTCTTATGAAAATATCGTTTTGAAGTAAAATTTAACATTTTCCTTAATTAGCGATTATTGAAACATAATTTTTCTTTATTAATAAATATTTATATTATTGTTCGGATTTTACGCCTTATCCTACAACTACACAGTTTAATGAAAAATTATTACTAGATTTAAGAATAAGGTGTTTTTAGTTTTTGATTATTTATTTATTGAGTAAAAATTTTTTTACGTATATACCATACCATGTGAGACAAATATGACAATTTGATAAAGAATATTTATTATTTTATTTTATAGTACATTGTTATTGTAATACTCCAAAATTTGATGATCCTTAAGTAGGCTGACCATGCATACCGTTTTGAACGAAACAGAACTGTTATTTCATATATTTTGAAGTTCCTGTCTTTTTAAATGTTATGTATTTTTTATTACTATAAATAATATAAATTTTTTTATTATATATAATATATAATATAACACCTAAAACCTCAATGGTTTAATACGGGAGACAACCCCTTATAATTTTCATTGATTATTATAATCAATTGAATGTTACTACTTTATATTTAGTGACAAGACCTCTGGATTTGCCCCGACATGTGAGATTTTCTTATAATATTTTTATGTTGGTCTTTTTTCTTCTATTTTCATTTAAATAGATGTATTCTAATTTAGAAAATTAACTACTTTATATTTAGTGTTAAAACCTCTGGATTTGCCCGACATGTGGATTTTCTTAAATTTTTTTGTTTCTTTTAAAAAGATATATTTAATTAGAAAACTTTGAAAACCAAAATTTATTGCGTAAAGTTACTTCACCAGAAAAATAAGATTGAAAGCATATTTAACAAAAAATCCGTAATTTTTAGATATAGATTTTTTATATTAAATATGCTTTCAATCTTATTTTTCCTTTGAAGTAACTTAAGGTATGCATGAAATGTATTTTATTATAATGTTATTTATAACAAATAGTTTGTTTTGAATTTACCGTCAACTAAACTTTCTTTTGAAAAGTGTAGCTTTTTTACTTGCATTTGTTGAAATTTCCTGTTTTTCTCACAAAAAAAATATTGTTAACCTATTCTTAAGGGCTAAATAATTTTTTAATTAATTTAAATTCGTATAATTTATCAATTTGAATGTCTTAATTTTCATTTTTGCTTTTAAAAATGATTACTAATTCAGAATTCCCTTATATAGTTTGACTAATTGATGAACTTTCTATAATTTTTTTTAATTATTTCGACTTTCGACCGATATTTTCATTTTTATACAAGTTATACGAAAAATATTTTAAGTTTGCACTTAAAAAAAATTATCAATTAATTTTTGGGTCATATTTTTCCTAAGTAGAAAAAAGTTAAATAACTTTAAAATGTTCAAAAGTTTTTTAATCAAAAGTATTTAACAACATAAATGTAAGGACTAAGTCTGAGTAGTTATTTGTTGCTCCGCCTACCCCTTAACTAAAATTCATTATTTTTATAATGTGTATTACAACTTTGACTATGTTCTTTGATAAAAATGATATACTTATTTATGCTTGATAGAAAAAATCGACGAAATCATTTAAAACTAATCCCTCCCACCCTCTAGATCCATCCCTGGTCTGTACCACACAAAAATATTACGATTATTCAAAATAATAAATTTGTTTTTGTAAATAAAGAATATTTACTGTGATTAAATATTACAGCTTTCTGTTTATGTGATTTAACAAAAATGCTGATAAAATAAGTACACACTTGAAGAATAGAAATGTCACCATTATTTTTGCACTTTCATATCGTCAGATGACTTAGTGCTGAGGGCGTAGGGTCTTGATCCAGTTGGTCTGCGTTTGATTTTTATCGTGATTATCCTTACTATCTCTGCCCTGCAATTAAACATTATGCTTCCCTTGTTAACCGTTAACAGTAATACCGACAACTTAAAAAAAGATTTTAATAAATGAAGCTCTTATTAACAATTTTTATTACAGTCAGATTGAGGCCAGAGCGAGATTTATAAAGTTAGACTTATTGCAGGCTCCTTCTTTTTTCGATGATAGTTTGAACAATTTAAAATATCTGATAATCAAATTGTCTTACAACGTTTTATTCCTGATTTAGATCAGGATTTTTTTTATATCATAATCAAGGCTGCGGCTTTGAAGTCGAAGTCGACAGAGACGTAAATTTTAAAGGGATAGGAATCAGAGTCTATCTATTAAAATTTAGAAGTCACGATCGAAATCGCTTATTTTTAAGTATTAAAAAATGAAGAAAAAAATAATTTTTGTAAGCGTATTGAATGGCCCTTTTTTACTCCAATCAGGTGGTAAGAGTTGAGCTAAAATATTTTAAATTGTTAAGAATTTAGAGTCTTAATCCGATGCTTGGATATTTAAAGTGCGATTATATTAATAATATTCACTAATGGCAATAAATTTGATGATTTAATCTCTTTGACGATGAAATAATGGCTATGCCAGTGGATTTAATAGCACGATGAAAAATGAGAATGTGAAAATGTAACTAAAGCTCTCTGTCCCAAGCGAGTGTTGGCAGAACATTCGATATTTTTGCAAAATTAGTCACTTTTTATGTTGCGCTACAAAATTTTTAATTGTGCGATTATGCTAAATTTCATATGATTTTGATATTTTTCCAAATCCCATAACTATTTGATTAATGATATTTTTAGTTTCATAACTACATCCAAAGTGTTAATATTTTTCTCATTACATCGTGTATTTACTTTTTTTTCACGTGAGACAACACTCAAGCATATAGTTATAGCAAATTTTTGCTCCCTAAGCTCAGAGGTTTCTTGCAAACTTTTCCCAAACCTACCTTATTAAGATAGAGGAGCCGAATTGGACTGGAGTATAATTCTGAGGAACGACTGCTACCCCCAGCGTCTTTTATTTTGACCACTCCTTAAAGTTATTCTATCACTTCAAAAGCGCCGAAAACAGAATATTACAGGTATATATTGGTATTCGAATTAAGAAAAAAGTAGCAACCATTATTACAATATTGAAGTCCATATTACTTCTATTTCATTTTTATAAGCGATGCCTTCCTTATTATATTAATTATATACCTAATGTATAATTATGTGTAATAGCCGTATTTTTTTATCCCTGATATTAACTACAAATATCGATTTTTTTAAAAAAAAACCTTATCTTATGACTTATTATAGTATAGCCAGCATATCTCTGTTCAGTTTTAAGATTGAATGATGAATTTTTCTATCGTATAAGAAAGCACTGTTAAATAAAAGAAAGGCGCACATCCAGGGGACGAGGGGGGGGGGGACCTCTCAACCTTTCGCCCGCAATAATTTTCAATTTTCTGAATTTTATATCATTTTTATAGTATTTATTAGTCATGTTTGTCATCTGAGTAGATTTTCGATATTACATTTCTTGTTTTAACGTTAAGTCTTAGAATGAATATTTAAAATTTATTTTTTCATTAAAGTCAACTTCTATGTTATAGTAATGCAAATTTGAGTTATATTTGATCAGAGGCAGTAATGTAGCCAGTCATTTGAATAAGATCGCATGCATTTTTGAGCGAGGCGAATATTTTTGTATATCACATAACTATATAAAAACTCTTTAATTTAAAGCTTAAAATGTTTATCCTTATTAATTACTGTGACCAAGCCCGTCGATAAGGAGGGGGGAGGATGGGAGCTAGGCCGCCTGGGATTTATATTGCCCATCTGAAACTTCTTTGAAATATATAAATGTATACACTTTCTTATATTGCCTGCGCCATTAAAATCAGTTTTGCTCCCTCCTTTTGATAAACTTTGTCCCCCTCCCCCGTACTTGAAGAGAGTAACGGGGCTAATTTAAACAATCAAGTTTTATTGTAGAATTCAAATATATAGCATCTTTATCCTTAGATATTCTTTTTATTTAATGTTTTGGTTTTTTTTACCGAGATTTCTTAGAATAGTTGGAAATGTTTTTACACTTTGGTTAAAAGTTTTGTTAATAAAATTTAGTGCAAATAATATCATTTTCATGTAATTTTTAGCGTATAACTTAGTGATTTGAATAGCTCATTTATATAAATTTACAGTTTATAGAATATTTCTTCCAAAAATTTTAAACCTTCTATTTCTATTTAAAATAGCCAAATTTAAATTCACGGCTACGTACCCGTCAATTCATAGACCCATGTCCTAAATAAATTTTCAAACAATTTACTTTACTGACTCAATATATGTGTAGGTAGAATATGAAGATTATGTAAGTTGATTCTTTGTTTTTCTGTGTTACTAAAAAGCTTGCTAACATTTCGGTGCTAATAATTTAATTTTAAGCAACAATGCATTTCAGTACAGAGAAATCAATCCACTTAACCAATTCATTTGACATGGACTAGGCTTGTTGACAATTAGTGAGATGAGAGGCTGAGAAATATCTTTTAGCTCCTAATCAATATTGCATCGGGAATGGGGTTGTCGAATAATCTGCTATTGGATAAATGAGGTCTGACTGTATTACCAATTTGTCCTCTAATACAACCCTTTCCATACGGTCTTTAGAAGACAAAGACATGTTTGACCTTAGAACGCCAAATATAAAATGGGTTCAGCCAAAAATTCAGCTCCCTAAAGATTTACAAAAGAGATAATAACATCTGATGAGTAGTGATCTATCATATATGGATGATTTTGTTCCCTTCTTGAGTTTGAAGAGTGGTTCTCCAACTTTCTAAAAATTTTCGGCGTAGCGGTCTAACTATAATTTTTTAATAGCTCGTGGTCAAAAATTCAAAAATTGTCTGAACAATCCAAATCTCAATGTAATGGATGGCATCTGCTTCGTCTAAATTTGGCTCTGTTTTGGCCAAAGCAACTTTTATATTATTACTTACTTCCTATCTGTTTCAGGATTTAGTTTCAATGGCAAGTAGCATGGAAAACGCTTGCTCACACTCATATAGTGGCAAATCGAATCAGCTTTCAGAGTAATCTTTGCAATCATAGGACTCTCCCATTTCAATCGAAAAATCGCTATGAGATATTTCAGAATAACATGTTTTGCACCTCTTTAATCATTAACCAAATTAATAAACTGTTCTCGAATTAAAAAGTCTTCTTAGGCCAGATTACTAATCGAGATTATTAACTGGTTTTTGATAAATTGATAGTATTTTTCAAATTTTTGTAGATTAAGAAAATAAAGAGAAATTTCTTGGCATGGTACACTGTGTTTTATGGCCTCCAGAATATTTTTATTAATGAAAATCTTATTTTCATCAACAAATATGTTCGAAAATCTAATCAACATTTTTCTTGTCAAAGAATGTAATTAACCCATCCATATTTCAAAAGCTGTCATTTTTTATTAAAATGGAGTACTCTGATATCTTTTCCTTGCAGCGCAAGGTTAAAGGAATTCAAATATGTTCACTAAAAATGATAAAAATATATATAAACGGACATTAGAAAATTCTACATGCATGTCTAGTCTGCCTTCCAGAAATTGTTGGATTTCTTTCCATAGTATCGCTTGGAAAATTTTCCTTTGGAAAGCCACCTCACATTTGAGTGCAGCAAGAATTTTTCAAATTGAAAACAAACAAGATTTGAAGCATTTGCTTTAATGAAATACACTGTTTTAATGACTTCATTGAAAACATTTTCCAACTCATAGGGTATGGTTTTATGGCTCGGCACACTGGGTACCAATTACATCTGGAGATTTTTGCTTAGGCAGATTTCGACTTAAAACATATGATGTAGAAAAAATTTATCACTTTGTCAAATGTTTTTCTTACAGTTCTTCTATTGCTGAGTTTTGCAAAATATAAAATTGTCTACCAGGTTCTTGGAGACAAGTTTGCAACATCCATCGTTTCATCAATCTGAGCAAAAAAGTTGATAAAAAATCAAATTACGAATCAATAAAACCACGCCTGACATGTGAGCAGACATCTCTCCTATTAACCTTCGAACGGTATCGTTTGACAGTAAGATATGCTTCAACTTTACAACTTCAGAACAACTTAGCTCTTTCAATATATCTTTGCAGCAAGGTAATCAACTGTTCTGCTATGTTGCCGGACTTTTTGACAACAGATATTTTTTTAAATTTTTCAAACCATTTAATATTTTGCAAAAACATTCAGATGTTATTTATCAAACATGAATTTATGCAATCGTTCAACCAATAGCTTTGTTTACCCAACTCGAGTACTTCACTACCAGCGCAAGCTTCAATTCACCGGCTTTAAAAAAGTGGATGCTAACACTTCAGAACACAAAGGACATTTATGTTCCTCTTCCCCACCAGACATTAATGCAGTAAAACGAAATTTTGAGTGTGAGTCGTCATATTTCATTTTTAGCCATTAAGAAAAATGCACATTTACAAATTAGCCCGGAAAAGCAATAAAAGTAAAAAATAGTACTCAATTCAAAGACAAACTTATTTGTTCTTTTTAAATGTGGTTTATTGGGAAAAATGGCAAATGACCCAATATGGGTGCGATATTTTGGAAAAAACGATTCACTCAGTGTCCCCTACTCGACCCCCATGGAACTTCTTCGCGGCACAGTAGACTCCAGTTTGAAAACCACTGAGCTAGAAGGTTGAAGCAATCAGAATGACAAACAAGGTAACTTGACTTCATAAAATCTGTGCAGTTGTGCTGGGATTGAGAGCTTATAGTGCAAGTATAGTGGTGGTGTGTTTCCTTTGACAAAAATTCTTTTATAATAAATGTTAAAAATTATAAAAAAAAAAGTTCGCTTCCCCTTCTTAATTTTGAAGATGTGCGCCCTTGAAGAAAGGGTGTATATCAAAGAGGGATTCTGAACCAGAGACTGATCCAAAGAAATACATGGAGTCTAAGACGGAGCCGGAAACATTAAAAATATTGCTATATAGTGTCTGGCTTCGAGCAATATTTTGATACCTATATGTTATATTTAGTGGTGGCAAAAAAGTCAATTTTTTTAAAATAATATCCTAGTTAGAGATGTACCGATTAATCAGTAAATATTTGGTAATTAGTAAATGCTACCGATTAATCGGTATTTAAGATAGTAGCCATGATTAAGATATTTTCTGATTTATTAAGTAAAATCAATTTAAAAAATACAAACCATTGATTTTATGAAATTTGAAGAAAAAGAATCAAGCAAAAAAATTATAATTTAAAAAAATAAATTTAAAAAATGAAAATAAAACCTCTCTAATCCTAGTAACCACTTTTCTATTTATAAAATACAATGCACTTTTAAATCGGTAAATTTTTGATTCAATAATATTTAGTTTATACTTTAAATGTAGATCACACTGCTCCATTTTACTCTCATTTAAAACTGTTTGAATTAAAAAAATGTTGTTCATTTTTAAAGGACAAGAATGAACTTTTACTTTTTTAAAGCAACACATTTATATAAATTTTAGGTAAAAAAATTTGCTTTAGTTCTCATTTTTTACTCTATGAAATGGAAACATGTTTTGTTTTATATATGCATAAAGATAATTTTGTAAATTATGTTAATTATATTTTGTTAATCCTTACAAAAATTGATTATTAATATAGCTGCTAATTTATAGTTGAATTGTAAATTAGATAGTACAAAACTTTTTGAAAAAAGTCTCTTCGTCATTTTCCTTTTCCATTGGCCAGCATGTAAAAGTAAATTATAATTTGTGTAGTCTCTAACAAATGTTAGTTCATAATCGATCAGGTAGTTGTTATATAATCTGGGACTGATACAACTTTTCTTTTTTTAAGTATAACTTTCTTATTCCAAACTACTTTTTGCTTTTAATTCTCTTATATAATTTCAAGGTAATTATAATTATTCCAAATTTTTTGTGAATTGAACGTAAATAGAGGTACATTTCTTAAAAATTAATTATAATTAAAGAGAGTTATAACAAAACAAGCTTCATTTAAAATTAATAATAATGATTTGGATCATACTTCTCCCCATTCTTTTGAAGAGTGAGATTAAAAAACATATACAAAGGGCTTATCTCATTTGATTTTCTGAATTATTATTTTCTTATATGAAAACATTCTTAAAAATTAAGACTAAAATAATTAATAAAAAAGACTAATTTTAAATAGAAACTTTTGACATAGCTCACTACATGCGAAAAAGGACGCAGTTAAGGTAAAAATGGCATATCTCTTCTCGTTTTTCGACATATAAAATCTATTGCATATATTTCCTTACCCCATAATGTGCTTCGTAGTTCAGGAGCTCATATGTGATAGAATCGCTAAAATAGGGAAAAAATGGTCAATGCATCATGTTCGCTCTTGTTTTTACACTCATCTATTAGGGTTGAGTGCATTTCCACTTCTATTTCCTCTGTCTGAATATTCTTTGGGGCTAGAACTATCAATTAATTAATATAATTTTGAGCCCTCGTTAATTAATTTGCATGCCAGAGGTAAAAAAGAAACTTCAAGATAGACTCTTTCCCCCTCCGTTTGCTATGCAAGAGCATAGCTGAGAAGAATACACGTAATAGTGGAAATGGCTTGTTTGTAATAGGAATGGAAATAGAGTTTGTTTGTATACTCAAAGTTGCATGTTTATTGTGTGTGTATTGTATAATAAGAGTATTGAGTTTTGTGTGTGAAATCAAAGTAGAAAAGGCTTTTATTTCATTTAAAGCGATCATTCATGTATGCGCCTAAATGAATTAATGAGTTGTTAATAAAATCATCACATAAACAAACATACAAAAGCGTATTTTTTCTATTTGTAACTGATACACAATTTATTGAATTGTATAAATTTTATGAATATTCTTTAACATTGGAGGAGACAAGAGTAGTAGTATATAATAATGGTATCGTAACAGTGCATGAAATTCGAGTTTAGTGTGAAATAGATATGATAAGTTTAATCGATGTCTTTGCTTGTATACAACAAGCATAGCATATCAAAGTTAGGCGTGCTATATTGAAATGACGTAGCAAGAGATATTAGCTTATCTTTTCTTGACAAACAGTATTATCGCTACTTCTGTCTGTTTTCAGAGTAGAATCATCATACTCTAAACTTTTTTCTTGAATTTAGATAGAACTAATGAGGCATGAATAAAAATCTGCCGCTGTTGTAAGAATGGTGTTCATCTCAAACCCGGGCAGCGCAAACGACGAAGACTTCACATCCAGGTGCGCTCCCAAAAAGAAGAGTAGAAATGTTTTGTTGAAAGTGGTCATGCTTGACGAATCAATTGTGCCGTATGAAGTCAATGTAAGCATCTTTGATTCGTTCTATAAAGCCGTTGCAAACACAAATAATTTCTGTTTTATAGTTTTCACACTTTTTAAAGTTAGATTTCATGTACTTTTATGAAAAAAACTAATTTTTTTTTCTCTATATAAATTAACGGCAAAGGTGTATTTTTAACTTTAAACAGATTAACTGATCACAGGTTATTGCATTTTTATCCTAACGACTTAATAGATATCCCAAGTTGTGTTTTTGATTAACCCATTTAACGACCAGAATAATTAGATGATATCCAGTATAAAGCAGAAGATTTGTGTTAAAAAGCATTAATAAATGCAGACGATTCACATTTTTGTAAAGTCGACATATGTCGACTGTGGTTGATAACTGGTTAATGGTGTCCACCTACCACGGAGTCCAATATTTTAATGGAGAGAATTTAATATTCTTTGAAGTTAGAGTCGAAGATATAGTATAAATGATATAATTTTAAATAAGAAAATATTGCAAATCCAATATCGCCTTCATCTTTCAGCCATGATTTTTGTTAGTACTTGGAGTTAAAGTCAGATATTTTCCGCCCAACTCTGCAAACCTGACTAACCCATTTACTTCGATATCAAGAGTGAATTGAAAAAATCAACATTGATTAAAAGTCTAATTGATTTTAAACTTCCATTGAAAAAGAAAGCAATCGATTAGTCTTTTAAAATTTTCGCCCTCAAAGGATTAAGTCAGTCACGCCATTGCTTTTCGAAAAGTAATCGTCGGCTCTTTTAAAAAACAATTGTCATGATCTTCTAATCCGACACTTAATAATCCGACAATTTACTATTCGACACTTTTTTTCAGAGAATAATAAGATTCATTCATTTTTTTTGGTATTTTTTTTAAATATTTCTTAATCCGATCTGATTATTGCAAGCCTTGGTCTAATAAGACTTGTCTTCTTTTTTTGTTAACATTTTTGATTTTATTATCCTTTTCGATATCTTTTCTCATGCCAAAGAGTAATTTTTTATCATAACTTTGCTTTCTTAATACATGTAGAAGGCCCATTTTAACAAACTAAGATCATCGCCATCCATACTTTTTTCGATATTTTCATTTTATTTGCTTTTTATTGTTAGCATAAGCATATTTTCAAAAATTGAATTCATTATTTCATTTTTTAATTCGCTAATTTTAATTTTTTTTCATTGTGCTGCCCATAACTTAAATGGAGGGGCCTGGCCCGAATTGCCCCATAGCTGGTGGTAACCGTAGAGGTAGAATTGACCAATCATCACTTAAAACCGATGGTTTTTATTTCCTGAGTCGTCCGTGACCCATTGTGTCTCAAGATTTAACATTTAACCCATTTTAGACCAATGCTTCCAAAGAGAAAAAGGGACGTGGGTGTGTTTTTTTTAAGAGACTTATATCCCTCTTTAAAATAAAAAATTTTTTAGGGGAAAACCCAGGGTTCCCGTGAGCCCTTTTCTCAACCAACCTGCCATGCCACCCAGACCAAGAAATAATAATTCCATGCTTAAGATATGAATTTGCATTATGAAAGAAAGCAGACGGTTTATCCACTCTTCAATATTTTGGTCCTCAAAACAGAAGATGGGTTAATTTATGGTTGGGCAAACTTTCTGGTGAAAGGACCAAATTCAAAAAATTACATCTTTAGCGCACCGAATACTACTTCTATACCGATTCCATATATTTGCAATAAAAAGCCAATGTAAAACTAATTTTAAATTTTAAATAATTTAAATAGCTAAAATATTTGTCTAATTTACCAAAAACTGACATATGTAAAAGTTAAAATTAAATAACAATTAGCCCTTATTTGTCATTATTTAAAAGCTTTTGCTATAAAACGAATTTTAGTTTTTTGAATTTATCGGTATTTTTTAATGTGCACAGATTTTAAATTTGATTTTTTCAACTTAAAAATTTGCAAATAGCCAAAGTAAAATTATAGAGAGAGACGCACATCTAGAGGGGCGCCATAATTTTTGCAAAATGGTTTTCGCATCCCTAATAAAAAAATTTTAAGTGCTAACTTAATATGTCGTGAACCAAAATATTTTGAGAATGTAGGTCCTTGATGTGTTGGCATTTTCAAAATTTCGGTAGGAAGAGGTATCGAAATAGGTATCGGTAAATGACAGTACAAATATATCGGTATCGACTATAAATTCTAGAATCGCTACATACCCCTAATTAACCCTTTCGTGACCAGAAAAATCAGACGATATTTATTAAAAAGCAGAAGATTCATATACAAAACTATTTGAAAAAGCAGATGAAGGTAAAGTTGTTTATGTATCATATATGATACACTGATCAAGAAAGGGTTAAATATAAATCTTTTTAAGTATTTTAAAAAATTTGAAAAAAAATAAATTAATTTTTGCATGTATATGGGGAGTAGAGATGTATCGGATGTGAATTTTTTTGTATCCGCAAATCAAATTTGACATCCTTACGGATGCGAATGTCAGCATTAATTTTTTTTAGCTAATGCGGATATCATAATAGCTATTCTAAGCAAGCGCAAGTTTTATACTTCTGAAACATTTAGAGAGATGTCAATGTGTTGCGTGCAGTGCCCGCGCTAAAGCTAAATTTCAAGAGAGGCTGAAATGGGGCAAAGAAACACATTTGCAAAAAATTTATTTCCTATATTACTTTATATCCTATACTACTTTGCTGAAAAGCATGAAGTACTTCTGTATAAAAACCTATAGAAATCTCATATTATACACACACATACACCAGCATTTATATAACATTATTGTGTACAATTTTTGCTTATTTATTTTTCCTTTAAAAAGTGCATGGGGCAAAACCAAAAATTTTAGGGGGGCAAAGATTAATACAGGGAGGGGGGGGGGGGCACGTGCCCCAAAATTATATAGGTAGCGCGGCCACTGGATTCATATACAAAACTATTTGAAAAAGCAGACGAAGGTAAAGTTGTTTATGTATCATATATGATACACTGATCACGAAAGGGTTAAATATAAATCTTTTTAAGTATTTTAAAAAATTGAAAAAAATATATAAATTTTTGTATGTATATGGGGACTAAAGATGTATCGGATGTGAAATTTTTTTTATCCGCGGATCAAATTTAACATCCTTGCGGATGCGAATGTGAGAATTAATTTTTTTTACCGAATGCGGATATCATAATAGCTATTCTAAGCAAACGCAAGTTTTATACTTCTTAGACATTTAAAGAGAAGATGTCAATGTGTATGCAAAATTTTGTCATAAAAATTTTGGATAGAGTTAGAATTCAATAATTCCAAAAAAAACTTTGCGGTATATAGAAAAAAAGAAAATGTTTGGAAATTACCGAAGCGGATGTTGAAACTTTTCGCGGAGAGGATGTAAAATTTTTTGGGAATGCGGATATCCGTATACATCTCTAATATGGAGTGCCTTTTCTTTGTTTGAAGGTGGAAGTGAAGAGTTCGGTTAAAATATTTAAATTTTTGGTTATTTGGAGTGGGAATCGGATAATTTCCTGCGACTCCTCACCCCTGATTTCTAGACTTTCGAGCATAAGTCCAAAACATACATTGAATATATGTGCTGGATTTTTTGATTTCCAACAGTTTGCAGCATGTAAAGACGACTATAAATCAAAGTTAAGATATCTTTTAACATATTTGATTTTAAATGAATCAAATTTTCTGTAATGCATTCAAGAAAATATAAGCAAGTCAATTTTTTAGACGCCATTCATATGATTTTTCCTTCTTAAAAATGATCTTTAGATTAAATTCTAAAGATTTAACAAATAGAATAGATTTAACAAATAAAAACTATTTTACAAATAGATTAAAAATTAAAAATGATCTTTTTCTTTCAAACTTAAAATGACAATTTTCATCACTAGATCCTAATTTCTAAAGCATGTCTAATTAAATCTTTTTTCAACAATATGCTAGAGAATCTTGGGTCAGGCTTGGCCAGTTTTGCGGAGTCCGGGGGAAAATATGCAGCCCAGACTCCAAGTACTTACTTACGACTCTAAAAAAATTTAACTGATTTTCCATTATTTAAAATAGTTGAATAAATCACAAACTCTTAAATTTTATTAGATAGATAGATAAGGCGAAGTCGGTGGGTTTCATTCACATGTAATAAAAGCAAAGAATATTAAAATAAACTTGCCTTTTCAAAACTTTTTATTGGAAGTTCAAATTTTCAACCGTTACGGTCTTTCTCAAGAAGGAGAATATTGAAAAGAAATAAAGGAATAAAGGGTCTTCCTTTCTTCCTTTATTCCTTTATTTCTTTTCAATATTCTCCTTCTTGAGAAAGACCGTAACGGTCGAAAATTTGAACTTCCAATAAAAAGTTTTGAAAAGTCGAGTTTATTTTAATATTCTTTGTTTTTATTAGATAGATAGTGAGTCCTATATCTTTAAAATTTGCGACTCCACCGTCAAAGACGTGGGCCTTTAAAGACGTAATTATTTGGGCGTAAAAAATTTAATGTTCCAAAAAATTGTTAAAAATTTTGCTGATGCATATGCGCCATCTTTTTTAAATTACACCTAGAAAATCGTAATTAACTGGTTATCGACCACAGTCGACTTTCAAAAATATGAATCGTCTGCTTTTATCAATGCTTTTTAATACAAATCTTCTGCTTTATACTAGATATCGTCTGATTATTCTGATCAGATAACGGGTTAAGTTCATTTAATTAATTTAATCTTAAAAGCATTAATCTCTAACCCGATGCAAAATCTTAGCCCCTCTTTTGCCATGTGCATATTCACTAGATTGGGTGAAAATTAACCGATTATTATTAACAGGTGAATAAAACGCGCTAATTCAGCGTAACCGAACTTTAATTCACCAATTAATTCAACTCGCAAAGCCGTTTAGCTATCATATCATGTTTTTTTAAATCCGCGTTGCATAACCTCATTTTCATGTTGAGGTCGTTGTTATTGTGTTCACGTTTCCTTTTTTCGTTTTCTTGCCTAAGGATTTTTGTATCCTATGTATATCTGAACTCAAAAGGTTAATCAATCGGTTAAAAGATATTATGCAATGAATTAACCAGGTTAACGAAAAGACAGTTAATTGCCATCCCTAATATCCCATTGAGATTATTGATATATTGGAGATCTAATGTGTTTTTCTATTTTTAATGGCAACTGTTTAGAATCGCGCTCTTGGTAGTGAATTATTTGATAAAGTTTGCGACAGCTTTAACCTGTTGGAGCGTGATTACTTTGGCATTGAATTTTCAACTTCAGAAGGTCCAGCAGTAAGTTTAGATTTTGATTCATATTCCATTTTTGCGGACACCTTGTTATTGTGACCACAATTGTGTGCCTATTGTTTATATATGATATTTATGTCATATAACCTTGGTTCTAAGGACAGCCATTTTATTCTTTTTATGTGTTGAGGTTCGACGCGAGGAATCACCCTCATAATTTTAGTCACAATCTTCCAAAACCTCAAAAGGATTTCTCAATTTGGTGCGGCTCTTATGATTAACTAGTTCTTCTCTAAACTATTTTTTAAGTGTATGCACAAACCGTATTAGCCAGCTGGAGAAGCTTTTTAACTAGATTCATTCCTCAGAGATCATCATCCATTTGTCTTCAGGAGGAGAACAAGGTCTTATATCCCGGCTAGTTCAAATCTTTCATTCATTTGTTTTCGAAAAGACATCCCCTGCTTTTCTTTTTACATGCATTTCCATGTCCACTAAAGCAGACGTCATTTATTTTACGTGTCACTGATGATGACCCATTGTCTCTCGAAGTTAGCCTAGTTTTGTATCTAAAGTTATTGTATATAAAGAGTGAACAATTTTGAACAAAGACCCCTAAAGGACTCCTTGAATATAGCTAACGACCGAAAAGGGTCATAACTGACCACCTTGATAACTCCTCTTTCGAGAGATAGTTTTCTTAGTGAGGTTAATTATTTAGCTAGGAAGGAACGTTGTTGTTGAAAGCGAACCCATTTACATTTCTAAATATATGGTTTTATAGCATTCTTCAAACAGGAACCGGATCACATGAAAAACAAGCACCCTAAACATTTTAGGGTGGTTGATCTTGATGTGAACACTTTTAGAGTGGTTATTCTCTATGTGAGCCATATGACTTCATGTGAAGGGGTGCTCTTTCTTCATATAAACAATGGGGGTGAGCTTTCCTTATGGTTTACATTAAGGGTGATTGATCTTCATGTGATCACAGGAATCGAGCTGAGTTCGTGGCTCATCGGCGGATTACTTCACGGATGTGTGCACATTTCCAGAGAATTCTTCTTGACGTAATCAACTTTTGTGTGCAAGAAAGGAAGGGTCTTTTGTCCTATGGAAGCCCATTTTCTGTCGTTGCATTCAATGTTAAACAGCCAATGGTTAAAGAAATAAGTAATACTTGTGAAGCTGTTAAAGCATTGAGATTCGTGGCACAGATTATATTCAGTACCACAAGCAAACATTTGTATATGTTGGCATTTTGATGGTCTATTTGTATAAAGGTGCTTTATCAAATGGAACAACATTCTGTGTGTATTTCATATCAGTCATTCAGTGTAAAATATCATTTTGTTTGAGGAATTCCCGTCTAAGCTTCAGTGTTAGGAACCCCGAAAGTAAAACCAGGATCTGTCAGACACGCATCGGTTGACCAAGATTTAATATGCTAATAAATACACCCGTTTTCAAAGCCCTTAACCTATAGCAGGGGTGTCCAACACGCGGCCCGCGGGATGCATGCGGCCCGCGAAGAAAAATAAGTTTATTTCTTAAATTATATAAATATCAATTTTTATCAACAATGACATTATAAAAATTTTAATGTTTGATCAATATATTATTATTATTATTATTATTATCATTTTTTTTAAATCATCTTTGAATTTGATCTTTTTTTTGATGAATTACTATCTCTTTTTGAATATTAAAAATCAATCATATATTGATATTTGTTTCATTTTTTAGATCTTCTTTCTGATTTTTTGAAAATTGAGTTTAAAATACTAAAATCATATCAAAAATGAGATGTTTTGAAATATTACACTATGACGATGTTTTCAATTTATGAGGCTCAAATAGACCAAATTATTCTTAAATTTTTGTCTGAATTTTTTTCAGAAATCAGATGCGGCCCAATCATGTCGAAAAAATTTTGAAAATGGCCCACTAGTTGTATCAGTTGGACACCCCTACCTATAGCCTAGTTCAGTGTTTTCCTAACTTTTTTGAGCCGCGACACACCAAGCAAATATTTCAAAAAAAACTATTAAATGAAGTATTATAATTAACAGTATACTTGTAATCCATTAAACATTAAGATTAACGTTGCAACAGAAGGAAACTGGGCGAACAAGTAACAATAACAATAAAATTTTATACAGTGTCACAAATGAGCTTGCTTTCGAGAACAAATTAAATTCCATCGAGGGTGCAAAGACGACAAGCAAACTCGCATTTCATCATCAATTCCGAGAAGTCTTTCTCGCTTTTTGGATTTGATTTCGGTTATTAATGCCGAAAGAAAGCAGAAAGTTTTCAAAATTTAATAATTGAAGCGCGTTAATCGAAGTCGTTCTAACTCAGGGATAACTATCTTTTTATAATCTCGCGACACACAGTTTGGGAAACACTGCTAGTTACTTCTATAAGATCACGTTAGACTGGTTTGCTGGATATTTTAGACATGGCTTAGTTATATAGCTAAACGCTGGTTAAAATTTTATCTCTGTGCAAATATATCCTATACTCTGTATAAGTACACATGTATTTAAGTATTCCTGAGACATTTATTTTCTAGTAGTCATAATTGGGAAGATAGTCTCTAATAGTACGCGCGCGCACACACTCTAGCTGCAAGTTTGCTTACGCATTCACAAGAAAAATTTCATTGATGTGAAATTGAATGCACTTCAATTGTGAAAAAGAATTTTTCCAATTAACTTATTCATCGATCTAATCCCAGCTCATCCTTGTGTGATCTCTCTCTTTCTCTTTTCTCTCACCGTTTTACAAGCAACTCATCAAAGCTGTACACTTTTTTGTGGTTTCAACCTTTTTCACACCGTGTCTCCTCTTCTTATTGATCATTTTACTACTGCAGGAAAGGGAAAGAAGGAGTGCTGTTTTTACAAGTTTTCAGAGATTCCTGCTTTGTACTACTGAAAATTACAGGAATTGTCGAGCTTTGAAATATTTATATTATAGTGTGAAAAACGGTTCTAAGTAACTTGTCTCCTAATCGATTTCACTCCCACTTTATTGAATGTATCCCAATTTTTTAAGTTAAATAGTCAGATCCTACCTGGCTAATACGGCAACTAACTGTATTCTTCGCACTATGAGTCGTTTGCCAACCTCAATTTATCGAGCACTTCAACTTTTATGTGCGGGTTTTCTGATATCTCTTAAAATATTAAATAAATTGCTAATTCTTTATTTAAATTAGTGTGATTAAAACATTTTATAAATTTGACTGAAATACGCAATTAAATAAAGACAAACAAACTTTCTAAAAATATGCTGCTTTCACAATATAAACGTACATATCGGTGTATACTAAAGGCTTGCACAGGGCGGACTACTCACGTGGGTTTTCGGATGCTGGACATTTGTTTAAAACTTACTACAACGCGGGCGAGAGTGGGTTCAATAATCTTTTTGGAGGTTAACTTGAAAAATTACGGTCTTTTACGAATTAATTTTTAAAGAATAGTGTAATTTATATGATATTCATACTTAGCTCATATCTGATTGTATAGTTTTTAACATTAGTAAAGTACATCGCACACAATGCCACTTTTACATCATCAAAGCTCCATTTGTTTCTTTAGATAAAGTACATTCTATATTTATACACATTACATTATATTTACCCTTTCGTGACCAGTGTATCATATATGATACATAAGCAATTTTACTTTCGCCTGCTTTTTCAAATAGTTTTGTATATGAATCTTCTGCTTTTTAATAAATATCGCCTGATTTTTCTGGTCACGAAGGGCTTAAAGGAATTTTCCTATACTTTCTGTTGTTGCGCGTGATATGATATTTTATTTATAAACAGCACTATCAAAAAATAAAATTCTGTTCAAAATCTAACATCATAAAAATTCAATGTATAAAAAATGTAGTATTTACTTTGAAAATGAAATTGCTGTGTTAAGTTGTGCGGGTGAGTGTTTAACGTTAAAATTACGGTTTGAGTGCGAGCTTAAAAATTTAGAGCGCTGAGCGGTTGAGGACATTTAAACTTAAAATATCAAGCTCGGATTGATTAAACAATTTGTAAAAACTCTTGAGGAAAATAGAGACTTTTTCAAATGATGAATAGCCGATAGAGTAGTAGTTTGCAAGTTCCAATGATTGGATCTGGTAGTGGTGTGTCAAGTACTGATTTCCTGTTCTACCTAGTCAGTGGTTCTTAACCTTTAGGATCTGTTTACCCCTAAATATGAAAAAAAAAATTTATGACCCCTATAAAATTCTTTTTGATTCAGCTGTTAAAGAAAATTTACATGTTATTTTTTATAATACAAACACTTGTTAAAAGAAAGTTTAATTGAAAAAATTTATTCAAATTAATATAATCTAACAAATTCAGTATAATTGAATTCGAAGACTGGTATTATTTGTCAGACAAAAGTTCTTCAAAACATGGTGTAATGTTCGACAGACAGCATCTCGTGTCTGAATCAATTGCAAGCTTATTACGTGCACTTGTTTTAAAGACATCATTGCACAAAATCCAGTCTCGCAACGATAAGTTGAAGGTGACTGTATCAAAAAAATCATAGCACGTTTGGAAAGAATAGGATAAACGGTTTTTAATTTGGCCCAGAATGATGGAAGTGCTTGCTCTAAAAAATTGAGTTTTAATTGACTGTCTTCTCTTATTTGAAGAAACTCCACTTTGGCAGCAACATCAGAGTCATCAATGCTACTTTCACTAACTGAAAAAGGTCTGGTGATCCAAATGTCATTAGAACGGCAATTTAACTTCGGAAAATAGTTTTCAATTGCTTGATTCATGTGTGAGATTTAAAATAATGTTTGATTTTAAGGGCAAAATTATTAATTAATTACATCATACAATCAGGATTAATGAATACATCAAATAGAAATAGTTTTGCAACTGATGGAAGACGTTCATGAGGATACACTTTTTGATACCAAAAGTTTTTCATGACCCCTGCAAAAACTTAAAACGACCCCCAAAGGGGTCACGACCCCCAGGTTAAGAACCACTGTATCTAGTTGTACATAGCGTTGTGAATCACGAACAAAGCCTTGGAGCTTGGTCTCGTCTTTCAACCAATACCGTAGAGTAGATTCTGAGATATTTTTCGCTCGACATCCAGGATTGTGTTTCCCCATTGCGAACCCCTTAAACAAGTTGCAGCTTATAGAACATGCAGGCGATGCCGGCCCCTAAGCTCATTTATCATTGAAAAAATTACCCTCCATTCCAATTGCAACTACAAACGGGTGGGGAGAAGGGATAAGCCTTGATAGATTGATTCATTGTGTAATAATCTTGTGTGTTTTGTTCTCAAGGCTTGGCTCGATCACGAAAAGCCAATTATGAATCAGATCGAAAGTTATGAAACGTTGCTTCGCTTCTGTGTCAAGTTCTATCCTCCTGATCCCAATGAACTTGAAGAAGAGTACACACGGTTTTCTCTTTCTTTTTTCTCTCTCCACTAATCAAATCTAATCTCTTTTACGATTTTTTTCGAATAAATTATGCGTAGGATGAGGGGTGGTGGTATTTTTTATGATCAATTAAAAAGTGTATAATTAAAACTTATTTCTATTTAAAATTTTAAAGTAAAATATAATTTAAAAAAATTCTACCGCACCTTTCCCTAGTAATTTTTACAATGTAGTTTCGTTGATTGTGAGTTTCCATAATTTTTTTGTCATTTCATATTTAATATTACCTCATTAGCAAGGCGATCAAAAACTGTCGCAAAATTAAAAAAAAAATCTTATAAAATTATAATGAAAACAAATTATTAACTTTAAAAATAATATTAATAATATCACCTTTTTTAAACATAAATTTCGGAATCACAATTAAAACACCTGAAGAAAAGTATTTTTATTTTTAAAATTTCTATCTTATTCTCTAATTTTTTTTAAATTTTTATAAATTTATAGAGGAATTTTGGGGCGTGAGTAAGGTTGGTTAGATACTGGGTTTCGATAACTCAATGTCTTGGGTTCGATCCCACATCAAGCCCACTTTTCTCATAGTTCGATACAAGCCGCGCCCTTTACCTTCTTTTATATAACAAATAATTTATTCGTAAATAAAAGATAGCTGAAAAGAGAACTCATTATTTAAAAAAACAAAAATATTTTTTGGCCTAATGAAAATTGATGAGTTTTTTACCCATAGAAAAAAAATGGTGTTAACAAATTTTTTTAGTTTTAATCAAAAAGATAGCATAAAAGGTGATTTTGACTTGATTTGATGAATACAAAAAATTGACTATTCTTTTTTGATTGCCCTTCTCCATCAGTCATCACTAGGGCAGATAAAAATTGTAAAAATCTGACCTAAAAATGAATATAATAGTAATCTATAATTTTTATGGTAAAACTATAAGAAAAGATCTTTCTTTTTTTTTCAAAAATGAACTGGTAAAAAATTGATTTAATTTTTAAGCTAAATTATAAATTTAAGAATCATAGTAAAATATATTTAATTTTTTCGAAACATTTTATTTTATGGGACATTGGTGTTGCATTGAACATGAAAGGCTTAAAAGAAATATTAAAAATTTAGCAAGAAGGAATTTCGGAAAAAATTATTTAACAAAGTATTGAGATTTTACAACCCAACCCCCGCCCTTTTATTGGCCTATGAAAAAATATTTTTAAAAATGGACTAACTATCCTGTTATCCCAAAAATTCAATTGCCATGGATCCTTTTATGCTTAAAGTTTTGATTAGTGTGCTGTAAAGTAAGAAATTCCCACTAGGAATTTAATTTCGCAAACTTAAATTCCATCGTTTCAAGTTTTTTTGTATCAATTTTATTACAAAAAAATAATAATACTGACATTTGAAATCTTTCATGTATAAGATTAAAAAAGCACTGAAATTTCAATAATAAGTCCTCAAGGAGTAAAAAATGTAGGTTAAATATCTAAAATTTTAGAAATGTGTACGTTACGGTATTTTACTTATGGCGATAAGTTTGATGATTATTTCTTTAAATGCCATGATACGCCGCGGTGCAAAACTTGACACGCAGTGTCAAGGATTTAATGTTTTCAATTAAATGGAGATATGCGCACGCCACTTCTAAACATATGGAAAAACTGCATATTGAAATCACAGCAAACTAACTATTTACAGACAAAACCTTGATATTGAATCACCGGTTTTTAAGATGCATGACAGACAGAACTCAACTAATTTTTTCATTCATATATTTTTTAAAGCGATTAAAAATGCGAGCAAAAAATTCGAATTATATCATTTTATTGAACAAGTATTAGTATCATTAAATAGTTGCAATTTGATACAATAACTCTTTACAATTTTAAGCCCTGCACCTTTATGACTTTTTAACATTTTGAAAATGCTGATATCATCGTAATAGTAGTAATAGGGATATTTTTAGTATTCATTTTAAATGAACACAACGTTATCTCAAGAACATTGTAAGAATACCTTTTTTACAATTATAAATTGGGCCAGAGTTAAGGAAATAAATTAATAATCCAAAATTTATACCTCAAAGAAGGCTTAACAAGGTTGATGATTTTCTTTAGCCTGGTAAGATAAATCTTTGATTTCTCCTTATTCCTTAATGAATTAGAGATGAATTAGATGATGTAAAATTTAGCGCGTATTCTTACAAATTGAATAATTTTCGCAATCCCTAATTTATAATTTTGTTATTTCTTAGCTAGCAATACTTATTACGTTATTTTAGTGTTTCTTGTTCGGCAGATGGCCTAGTGGTAGGGGCGCGGGTAATTGATCGACATGGTTGGGGTCGATTCCAGCTCGTGACTATCCTTACCATACCGGCAAATTAAAAAAGTCTGCAATCAGTAAATTTCGTTTTCGTGGGCGAAAGTTTGTGTCTCTTAAATCTCATATTCGCTTAATCGCAAAAGAAATATTTGTTGAAGAGATTTTTAAAAGATTATTAAGAAAAGATATAATAAAATCTGGACTGATAAAAATTCAAATTTCGAATATTCTATTCACTTTATGGATTTTCTTTTATAAAAAGTTGTGTGTATACAAGAGCAGTTCAATGAAATTATTTTACAAATAAAATGGGCATGAAAATCTTTTTTATTCCTATTCCTATATCTTGTTGAATACTTGATGTAGTTTAGCTCTTACACCATCGCATTTTAATTAATCATTTCTGTGTGCACTTTTCCAATCTTTGGGTGGTAGTGAGTGTGATCGAGAAATCGTTTCAATGGATTTTACTCAGATCTTCATCAAACTCAATTACTCTACAGGCGTCTCAGTTAACCCTTTTTCTGGAAATCTGATTCATCGTATTTATATTTCTTCTTCACTAATACAAACTTATCGATTTAAAAAGTCATTGAGCCACTACTACTGCCCATCCACTTGATCTATTGATTTTGAAAGAATTGCACGGACAAAATGCGCCTTGAAATAAATTACACTTTCTTGGCGATTGATTTCAAGCAAATTTTTCGAGTTTACTTAAATTTTCTTCTCCAAGTGCGTGGATTTGATATTTCCTTCGTTCTTTAATCCATCGCGTTTAATGCGAGTAAGAAATAAGAAGGGATCGAGTCGCCTTCATCTTTGTCTTGATTTTCATGCAGAAATTGACACCTCCCTGTGTTTATTTTTACTAGAATTAATTCATAAACTATCTATATATTATATCCTCTTCAAAATTCATATGTATTATCATCGCGTCACCAGACTAAACAAGGGGGGAAGACAAAACTGAATAGAAAGGTGGCTTCACTATAAGAAGGTGTATATATATCTCAACATGGTTCCGTTCCTGTATTTTTGTTTTTTCAGGAATTTACGCGAAAATTTATTAGTTTCAGGTTTCCCAAGAATCAACTTTTTTTTTATCTTACTTCAAAATTTTATTACGATTATAATATATCTAATTAAATGAATATCAATCTGAGGGATCTTAAAATTGATTTTTATACTTTATACATTCGTAGTCCATTAGTGTGGTTGGTTAGATACTGCGTTTCGATAACTCAAGGTATTGGGTTCGATCCCGCATCAAGGCTACTTTCTTCATAGTTCGATACAAGCGGCGCAATTGTGCCTTCTCGATGAAAGTACCCCATGGTACCTTTACCTGTATACAACTAAAAGTTGGTGTAGAAGTTATTATTTGAAATTCTGATGGCCTAAATGAGGAAATAGGCATTTTTGTTTATGGCAAAATTTCGATTAAAACTAATTTTTAGAAATACATATTTTTGATCGAAGGAATATTAATTAAGATGAATGCTATGAAAGTTTCTTTAATGATACTGATTTCTTATAGATCATGGAAGTATATGGAAAGAAAGTTCTAAAAATGCAGAAAACCATTCTTTGATTAGTGTAGCTTCAACGCTAAAAGACAACATTCAAATTAGTTTACTTTTTAATAACCTAACATTTTATAAATTCCAGGAAGTAAATATATTCTCAAGAGCAAAAAGTTTCAAAAATTAGTTCTGCAAACCGGAAAAGAAACACTAGTTCCAGGGGATGCGCTAAACGAATTTGAGAAGGGGGTCTTAGACCCATGCAATACAGATGATTAATCTGTAGGTTTCGGACAGTAATTTTTTATTAGCAACTGTCACTTGTTCTAAATTCCTACTAATCGGTTAGTAAACTTTCTCAGAATCGAAAATTGAATCTGAAATATATTCAAGGTACGAGTGTTGCAAAGCCAGGCGCTAATTTGCGACTCCAAAACTTTTGCTTACATTTTTTGACAAGTATCGAGTGAAGTTCTACGTTGTTATTTTCAGGAACATACCTAGTATGTATGGATAATCCGCCCCCTAACTTTGAAATAACTTTAAATGTTTTTTATTAAATGACCCATAACGTTACTTTTTTAAAGCAAATTTTCATTTGATATAATAAAAATGATTGCGTTATTAAAAACGGATTGAAAGAAATCCATTTTTATGATCTCTGTTATAGTGGCATTATAACGAAGTATTAGAGTGATCAACGTTATCCCCTTAAGTTGGACTAAAAATATAATTCGCACAATTTTTAATATAGTTACACTATTTCTACATACTTAAGGTTTAGTGTAGTCAGCTTTAGCACTTAAATTTGTCTAAAAATAAATCAATTAAAAATATATTTGAAATGATCTCTAAAAGTTATATTATTCTGAGTGTTAGAGTGTTGTAGACGTTCAAATAAGTTTTAATTTTCTTTATCAATGACTATAATGTCTTTTTGTAAAATATACTTCTTGGCTTCGACAGTTTGGTAAAAAAAAATTTTGAATTTATAAATGGTATTATTTCCTGGAGCCAACAAAATTAAAAGGTTAAAAAATTTTGAAATTATAATTTACAAAAGACATTGCGATTCATAGTGATTATAAATTCAAAAATAATGATAACTTTTTGACCACTATGGTTATCAACTGATCAAGGAAATACATCCCCTTGCTTAACTGTTGCTAGATGATATAAATATATATAAAAAATACGTAAATGCTTTGCGCGTGCAAGTATTTTAAAAATGACGTTATCCCTTGGCCATTACAATTCACACGTAAAATTAAAGTGTGATGGCGCCAAAATTTAAAGAACATTTCTTAGTTTAAATGTGCAAAAAAAATTAATTAATCTTGGGATGTTGAAGCCGCTTTTTAAATCTATTTAAAAACTTGTTTTCCTTTTAAGATACCTTTTTTGTCTGCAACTGAAGCAAGATTTAGCAGACGGGTCTTTAACTTGTTCCGATGAAACTGCCGCTCTTCTTGCATCCTACATCGTTCAGGGTTAGTAATATAAATTTTGTGTCTGTAGCATTTTTTTTACAACTACTAATCTTGTGTAGCTGACTGTGAAGATTATTCTCCTGAAAATGGGTTGAAGTCTGATTACTTATCAGAAATAAAATTTGTTCCGCATCAGACGAAGGAAATTGAAGAAATGATCATAGAGAATCACAAATGTCATGCGTAATCTATAAATTGTCTTTATCAAATACACAAAATTTTAAGGCATTACTTTATATTTTTAGAGGTTTAACGCCAGCTCAGTCAGACATGAAATTTTTAAACATTGCCAGAAAACTTGAAACATATGGTATAAAACCGGTGTTTGTTAAAGTATACTTTTTCGTGTACGTTTTTCACAATTTCATAATTTACTTTTGATAGGATGTTGAAGGAATACCTCTTCAGCTAGCTGTAACACATATGGGAATCCAAGTGTTTCAAGGAAGCGTCAAAATTTCCACTTTTTCATGGGCCAAAATTAAAAAAATTTGTTTTAAAAGGAAGATTTTTTTAATCAAATTTCTTCACAATAAAAATGTAAAGACTTACTCACTACTACGCTGTCGGATTAACCAGAAATTCTGATATCTCATTGTTCTTAAGCCCCTCCCTGTCTTTCACATAGAGAGTTTCACTGTGAAACAAGCACATATGCATTTTACGGGAAATTAAAAATATATATAGTAAATAGTCATAGTTATACATAGACCTATTGAAAGTCCGATCCTGATAATATCCAGGACTTGACTAGACCGTCTATAGTTTGAACCGAACTATAATATCTAAGGACCAGATCGGAGCGGACTACAGAAATTAGTTATTTCATATTATTATTAAGTTGGTTATAATATATAGGGGGCGTGAGTAAGGTGGGTTAGGTACTAGGTTTCGATAACTCAAGGTCTTGGGTTCGATTCCGTATCAGGCATACCTTCTCATAGTTCGATACAAGCGGCGCAATTGTGCCTTCTCGATGAACCACCATACCTTTACCTTTGGTAACTTAAAAAATTATTCCACACTGAAGAAATTTTGCATTCCATAGTTTGTTTTTATATGTGTTTACTATGAAAATGCAGATTAGCTTTATTGGCATTGCGTAGCTCGAGATACTTTATTGTTTATGTATGACACATATACATTGACATCTTCTCATTCATTTTTAAGTATAAAACATGTGTTTAGTTAGAATAGCAATATGATATTCGCATATATATATTATTCAGTTGACTATCACTATTCTGCCATTATCAGGGTCTGGAGGCTGCTTGATTTTATTTAAAGTAAACAAAACAAGTTCCAAATCAAGCTGAGATGGACATGTGGAATCTTTTCAAAAACGAAGGATTGAACGACACATTAGGTGAGGAGAAGTTGAATGAACACGAGCAAGCATCAGGAGTTCAAATATTAGGAACAATATCAATTCAGTAGCTAGCCTTCTGATACTACGATTAAAATATCCCCAAAATCAGTAGCCCACAATTTTGAAAACGGATCGCCTGCTTATTTTTTTCAACGAGTTTTTTATAAAATCAAACTTTGTTAAGTTTACTAAACATTATTGGTAAGAGAATGAATTATGTTGATGATTGAAATGCTCGGAAATTTCCATTAATATCCCATTTTGTTTTAATGGTCATTAACCCATATTAACCCAATAAAAAAATTTTGAAAATAGTATAATTTTTTATGATAAATAGCCTCTAAATAACATGAAAACAAAAATATTTAGAAAAAAAAATAAATCAATTTGTTTTTATAAGCAAAAAATGTTTTGTAAGTTTAAACTGACAATGGGAACGAAAGTATTCATATTTATTATTTCAAGATTAAACAAAGTTAGGTAGTTCAAGAGAAATATTTATTTGACCGTCAATCATAAAACTTTATTCTTTAATTAATTTTATTATATTTCGCTAAAAGCAACCATTATTAAATTTCAGACCCTTCTAGTTTCAGCAATTTTACAAAAAAATGATATACATACAAAAACATAAATATTTATTTTAAAAATTATATTGTTTTGTGATATGTAGTAAAACAATCAGGATGTAATCCGACGTTACACTTTGAACAAGAATACAGCGTTGTTCCGCCGCACTTCATTGCGCATCTTCTTTGCTTACCTTTTATAATCCAGTGATCAAAACTATCTAATCTTGACTCTTCACTGGATAAAAAAAGTTCTTTGTTTTTTGAAGGAGTTATTAAAATTTTTGGTTTCGAATATTGAGCAATATAATAATTTACTATATTTCTTCTAAAGGATAGTAAATCTAAAGGTTGTTCTTTAAACATTTTTCTTTGATATCTGTATATTTGAAAAGCATTATTTACAGCTAAATCAAGCAAATAGCGAAAAACAGGCCAATACCATTTTTTGTTCCTTAGATTGATCATATAATATGAAATGTTTTGATCAAGTCTATCGACACCTCCCATATTTGCGTTATACTGTTCTACAATTTGGGGTCTTTCAACTTGGATAAACTTCTTTGTTTTTCGGCAGTCTTTTACATGAACTGACTGAATTTCTACCATAAAATGATGAAATAAATGTAATTACTTTGTTATCTCTCCATCTGACTATTGCAAATTTATTCTTATCATCAACCACAACGTCAGAAGAACCTCTTGGTAATTTCATCATTGATTTTTCATTTATAAGTGGAGCATTTTTTGTTCCATTCATTCGTAAAGTTCCTGTATAATTAAAATTTTTTTGATGCAAGCTTTCTACTAAAGGAATGCTGGAGAAAAAATTGTCGGCTGTAATATGATAATGAAAACTTTTATTTGAATCGAGAATTTCGGCGAAATTTTTAACGACTGAACCTCCAAGTCCCAATTCACAATCATAAATTGCTTCGTTTTTACCACTATATGGAGAGAACTGAATAGCATATCCATATCTCGTTGAGCACACCCAAAACTTGTAGCCAAACTTTATAGGCTTGTTTTTTATATACTGCTTACATGAATGCCTTCCAAAATACGGGACCATTGCTTCATCTATACAAATATGCGTTTGCTTATGAAAATTATCCAAACATTTTTCATTTATATAATCAATTAAAGGACGAACTTTTGCAAATTTATCAGATGCATCAATCTTTTCATTATCAACAAAATGCAAATACATCATGATACTATCAAACTCGTTTCTAGAAAGTAAGGATGAAATTGAAGAAATATCTATGTCCTTTGAGTTTTCCCAAAACATTTTTTTTCTTGGAAGAGAAACATAGCCACTTATCAATAAAACTGCCAAAAAAGACCTACATTTTTTAATATCTAAGATAAAGCTGTGATTACCTTTCTTGTATGCATATTTGTTAGTTTCTTTACAAATTTGTTCAAGAAGTTCATCTGTAAAAAAGCAAAAATGGAGAATCAAAAGTGTCCAAGTCAATGTCACTTTCATCAATGAAATTTAAATATGTTTCTGGTTTTTTGTCTTTCTTCTCCCAAATAAATTGCTTCGTTTCTCTAAGTTTTCTTTTTATTGGCCTGCATTTTGCTTTTTTTTCATCTTTATCAAAAGAATGCACTTGTAAGGATGTAAAGGCTAAAAGCTGGTTCTTATTTAAATTATTGATATTTTCTTTTTCATCTTCACCTGAATCAACATCGCTAATGTCTACATTTGTATTCATTGGAGGTTCAATATAGATTTTAGAAGCTGTAAAAAACTCAGAATTTTCATTTATAGCTTCTTCTAATGTATCAAGAACATTGCAAAGAGTATCCTCAGCCATTTTAAAATAAAGACAAATTAAAACTAAAAAATAAAATAAAATATTACATCAAGGACTTTCTTATAAACACGTATCTATTTTATCCCATTGTCAGTTTAAACTTACATAATAAAAAAAAGTAAAACTATTTGAAAAAAATTGTAAATTTCTAAATTTATGTCTTTAAAAGTATTAAAATACTTTTAATTAAGTTTTTAAAAAGTTTTAGTTTGAAAAATTTTATTTTCTAATTTAAAATTTTAGTTTTTACTCTTAAACTCAGATAAATATTCTTTTAGAAATGAAAACAGAAATTTTCAATAAAATTTTGATAAATAAAACAGAAACTTAGTATAAAAAAATTATTTGTTTTTATACTGTACAAAAAATCAGAAATAATTTTTTTTTTTTTGCTATACTTTTAAAACATAAGCAATTTTCAATGTAAGTTTAAACTGACAGTGGGATGATTTGGGTTAACGGGCCCATAACCAGATGGTGTCAGTTGATCCCCCCTCTAAATTTTCCAGATTAATAATAGTTCTAATAAAATTTTGAAAATATTTACACAGATTAATTTGTCCATTTACATGAATATTAGAACATAAGAATCGTCTCTTGTACAGATGACGAATTTAAAGATAAAAAGAGCATAGGATAAAGCCCTGTGATCGTAATCTTTTTTAGATTTATCCCCTCTTAAACAATTTTCTGGTTACGGGTTTGAACATTAGTCTTCCATTGGAGCTGTAAAGGTAAATAATATCTTTAGACCACAAGAAGCAGTTCCAATATTCATTTTCATGACTAAAAATCAAATAAGAGTTAAATTTTGTGCTGCAAAATTTGAAATTATTTTAACCGAAACCAATATACACGGTCTGATTAAGGAATCATGAGTGCAATCAAACATTAAAAATGGAGTAGAACATGTTCATCAAATTACGGCATTTCTTTTGAGAAAAATTTTCGCTATTCGATTTTGTTAGAGAACCTAGGTACCAGTGTATCATGATTGAACTTGGAAATATTCTCTCCCTTTCTCCCAATATGGAAATTCGGTTGGCGATGATGATGATGATGATACACAAAATGTTACGCAAAAATCCTGTTTTCGGAGAAAAATTTAAACTTTTAATACACGCAATCGCACGATACTTCAGTTTATACCGAGCATAAATAAGCATAAAAAAATTCTAAGTTTTATAGCTATTGATGTAATTTCATTTTTGTTGTCCACGAAACCGTATGTTCCGAAAAGAGAGTTAAATCTTATCTCGTCTAATGAAATCTATGGTCCCAAAAGAGAATTAGCTGTCATCTCATCTCTATGTTGTCTTCAGAGCAACCCAGTCGAGAGACTAAGCACGGGGAGGCAAAGCTCGAGTGGCTCAACTATAAGAATGTGTATTTATATATCAATGATTTTCTGGCGGGGCTTGGGCTTATCGCGCTAGCCTCATTCAAAGTATTAGTCAAAAAAGTTTAGGGGTTACCTTTCCACATTTTCAGCTAGAATTCTAGGGAACTGGTTAATCCGTACATGCTTTCTTCGCAATAACACAACATTTACTTATTTTTTTACTTTTCCTAGATTAAAGATTATGATACTTTAGAATTCACATTTTCTAGTCGTAATCAAGCGAAGAAGTTTTGGAAAATTTCTATCGAGAATTATACCTTCTTTCGTTCTGTCAGAAATCTTAGAGATTCTCCTCGCGCAAAGCACAAAATCATACCTACGGGTTCTGCATTTAGGTAAGCGTGCATCATTTGCCTTCTTCCATGTATTCAAAAAAACGGCCTAAAACTCCTTTGTTTTTCGGAGTGCCAGGGTCGATGACAACTTTTTTTTGCAGAATACACTTTACATTTGAAACACAGTTGCTGATCATTTCAATATTATATTGTATCTACAATAAAAAATTGAAAAAGGAACTATATAAGAAGAAGAAAGCTTATTTAAATTAATTTGATTGTATAACGAAACAATTTTTTCATTATATCTGCCGCTGCAAACGAAAGTACTGCTGTGAGAAATTGATCCATAGGGTGAAGTATCTTCCAAAGAATGTCAGGGCTTTCATATAAATACAAGAAAGTATATGAAATTAAAAGAAGTAGAATACGCTTAAAGAGAAGTAAGACAATTGATATATGTATTAGGAAAAAAGGAAAAAAATTGCTATATAAGAACAAAATCATTCGTTTTTTATTTCTTATACAAATTACTTATAAATTTCTTGAATGTAATGCCAACTGCACAGACCTAAACGTTTGGATCGTTCTAAACTTTTGTAGTTTGCTCTCTCTCTCTCTATTCAATGAAAATGTCGAAAGGAAAAAAATTCACTTTTTCGTAGCTTTAAAATTTGGCTTATTCCCTCCATGAACCCGCTAACCTTCACTTTACTCAGTTCAATCGATTAACTGTGCAGAAATTTGTTGAAACACAACTGACTTTTTTATGCCGTAACTAGTTTTCATCTCAGCTGTAATAAAGATTGGCTTATTGAAAACATTTCCTTTTTTTTTAGATATTCTGGTAAAACTCAGAAGGAAGTAATAAATTATGTTCGAGAAAATTCAGATTTCAGAATGCCATTTTCAAGGTAACGCTAACAACTTCTTCGCGAATTTGAATGTGTTTTATTTATATTCGTACAAATTGTGTTAAATTAGATCTTTCAGTTCTCATCTTTCCACCAAAGATATGTATAGTCCTATGCAAAGGAGAAAGTCTTTAGAAAATTTTCATTCAGCACACTTGAGCAAGGGCTCCTCTGTCAGTGGCTCTCATTACTTCAACCATTCTGAAGGTGATGATACGCTTCACCATACTTTTCATTCTTGTATCATTCGATTTTTATGTTTCCGATAGCAATTTTGATTTTGCTTTACCACTGCTTCCCAAACCTTTTCTGTTTAGCTTCCTTTTTACTTGAAAATTATTTCTATTCACTAATTGTAATAATTATTATAGACCAGCGTTTCTCAACCTTTTTACCTTCGCGGAACCCTAGGAACATATTAAATCTTTCAAGGAACCCTACGCAAAAATATTTCTATATATTTTTATCACAGTAAAAGAAAAGGAATTAGATTAAGGACGAAGGAGGATTCTTAATAAAACTAACGAAAAAAATGCAATAAAAATTTGCTTGAATTTTGTCGTTCTAAACACATGTAATAATTAAAACGTAAATTCTGATGAAAAAATATACATTATTAGAATTAGTTTGAGAAAACCCTTGTATCAAATTTATTCTTAGTTCTAGATAAGATTTTTACTACTTCTTTATGATTCACCTGATTAAAAGACTTTCAAAACTTAGACGTAAAAAATACCGCACTATTTTTTGCGAAACCCTACTGTTCCGCGGAACACCGGTTGAGAAACGCTGTTTTAGACAGTTAATTTTTTAGTTAGATAGATAGAAACGCTAAAAGCCACTCATAATAACCATGGATAATGTTATTAGTTGTTTGTGTTAGCGAAATTGTCGGCAGCTGGCCTAGTGATGGAAACGTAGGGTCTAGATCCAGTTGTTGTGTGTTCGATTCCCGATTCCGATCGAATGTGTGTTGGCATCCTTACCATCTGTCTATCAATGAAAAATTATTATTCTATTGGATACGATACCGACAACTAAAATATCCGAGGAAACATTAAATTATTATAATGATTTTTGTGTTTATTTTTATAAATTTTAAATTGGTTAGGGATAATATCAAAGATTTTTTAAAAGTAAGAATGAATATATTTTGTGTTAAATTTATTTTAACATTTTTTATGACAATAAATAGGTATATGCAAAGATTTATCTCTTCTAGAAAGGAAAAAAATTTTAGTGGTATAATCGAACGTAGAGCTGTCGTGCGATTAAATTACCTAGACAACATGTCAGGCTGCTAGTTATTGAATCTACCTATAAAACTGAGGAAGATGCGATTTTAGAAGGGCGTCCAACCTATACCCAAATGGAAAGCTCAGTGAATCCATGAATATTAGAAAATCATGAAGTGTCTCGATATATTCATATATCGTAAATATTCATCTATACGGCTTACTTTTTTCTATAAAAAAAGCAATTCCTAAATCCTTGTCTTGTGCATCAAAGAGCAACAAACTTTCAAGAGCATGCTTAGGAACAGATCATTGAGGAGTGCGATCAAAGCGAACGAAAACAACATGCAAGCTTTATTTTGCCCAAAAAACCTAATTCTTTGGCTTAATAAAAAGTTCAAGGTATTCAAATTATGTGAAGAAAGCCAAAATTTTATTAAATTATGCATACTTGTTATAGTTTATGTAATTAAATTTTCGATCTATCCCTTTCAAAATTATATTCTCAACCGGTTGATGTTATCAGCTGATTTCTGATATCAAAATGGCGCAATCGCAGTTTGACCATGTGCCAAATAACCTAGAAAGACTTATTCTAATTTTACCAATGATAACTTTTGTTTTTTTTTTAGAAAATGTTCTACCGAGCACACAAAGTCTTACGGAGTCAAAGGAAGATTTAATGAATCCTCCTAGAAAGATTTCCATACTTAAAGAGCTGGAAGATAGATTAGAGCGCAAATCATTAGGCGTCTACGATGATTCCTTTACAAATTCTCTCATTAAAAATTCTATGGAAGAAGAAGCGATAAATAGAAGTTATTTACGAGCCCTCTTCACCAATTCAATTCAAAAAAGTGAAGCGGAAGCATATCGGAATTCATCACGCAATTACTCCACTTCAAACGTTCCCTCCCCTTCTACTCCTTATAAAAATGTTAGGATAAAAAGTCTTCCAACGAGCAACACGTTTCAAAAAAGTCATGCCATTCGCCACAGCTTAGCCGTAACTGATTCTCCCTTATTAGCATCTTCGAAAAAGGTGTCTCTTTCTTCTCCGCCCGGAATACTCAAAAAAAATCCCCAAATCAAAAACTCTTCAAGTGGTGGCGTACATATGGTCGATTCGAACGAAAGTTATCACGACAACTATGGCCAATCTTTTTCAACGAGGATGGAAAATGGAGGCGTTGAAGATACATCAAAGCATTGTGATGCTAAGGCAGATTTGTGTAGCCAAGATGATGATGACATTGATTCATTTTCGCCTAAGTTTGACTTTCAAGAACTCGAAAAAATAAATGGCAGCGATAATGATGTTTTCATCCCGAATAAAAGTGAAGCTGCCATAATAACAAGAGATAATAATAATAGCAGCTCTGCCTATGATCTCTTAGACGAAGACTACCTAGAAGTTTTGGATATAAATGCTGAGCGCCTTGAAAATTGTGCAAATACCTCTACCCCTCCTAAACCCTCTTTCATTGCATTTAAAGCCACACCCACATCCTTCAGCCTAGGTGTCAATCAGTGCAGGATGCCGCCCTTTGCTTCTCCGCGCCAGAAAAGTTTGTTAACGGATCAACGAATAGAAATCAAGACGAGTAACGTGATGGTTGTGAAAGTGATTGAAAGATCAAGCTCGGAACAATCTTTAAACTGTGAAGACATTGTTGTCAGCAGCATCGGTGTGGACGCACCCCACATCGCCAGAGAGTCTGCAAAACAACTCGGCGCCTTTCCCTTCTTACTTGTGAATCCGAGCACCAATCTCACGATGTCGCATGTTGATTGTATTGATGTTCCAGATACTTCGTCTTCCTTAAATAATGCAATTGTTGTGACAGATCCTATAAAACGCAATTTAAAATCTTCTTTCCAAAATTCTCTCACTTCACAATCATCAACACAAATTTCCACTTTCACACACATCAACTCCTTTATGCTTAGTTCCACACTTCCCAAGTACACCTTTTCTGAAATGAAAGAAAAACCGAGCATTCTTCCAAAGCCTAAACACCTTAAAAGTATCATGAAGAAAGCGGAACGGCCTTGTGAAGCCAAGAGTGAAAGCGATGATGAAAAAGTCTCTGAATCAATTTCAACACCTTTTCCAAAAACGTGTGCACACAATGCCTTCAGCAAAGATTATGATGTCGCTAATGAAATTCCCTATGTTCTTCATGTTCGCTATATTCCCAACACTCAAACGATTTCAAAAGCAGCCATTGCCTTAGCCAATACACTCGCCATCTCCTCTACACCAAGTCTCAATCATAAAGCCTACTTTATATCAAATTCTCAACTAAGTAATAAGATTCTCTTAGACAAAAGTGCTCAAGAGAAATTTCTCAATTGCAACCTGATCAAAGTAGAAGATCTTCCCTCCTTGCTTAGCTGTTCAAGCGTTGATGACAGCATTGTTCCTTCATCCAAGTCTTTGCTAAGCTCGAAAAATGGGCACAAGCAGCAACAGCAACCACACACTCTTAAAAAAGCTTCTCCTTTCTTCAAGTCTTACTCTTCCGGTTCACTGAGAACAATGGCTTCTCACCTGAGCTTCATAGACGATGAAGTTGATGCGAACAACTACTTCGATAACGCTTTCTTCAGATACAATTCCTTGTACGATAACGACGATATAGGCATCCAAGTTAAGGCGTGTGTCAAGAAAGCGGCAGAGCAGAACAACAATGAAACGACAACGGAAGCAGATGGCTACTCTGACATCACTATTTGTTAAAAGCGCCATGATGTGTATGTATAGCTTCTTCTCATGTCTATTATAAGATAAGTGTGATGCTGTGTTTCATTCATATGTTAGAGTTTCCCCAATTTATATAACACAAATTTTATTTTTCTTTATTACAATATACTTGTGCAATATACTTTTATCAACTATTTCATATTTTTATTTATTAAATCTCCTTTATCAAATAAATATGCTTCCATTATATCTATAAAAAAAACGTGTAATAATAAAACAAATGAAAGTCAATAAGAATCATATGGTTTGGGCTCGCCCTATAGCCTGTTTCCCCGTACCAAGACTGGGCGGGAAGAGTGACTCAATTTTTTTGTATTAATAATGCTTGTCTTATTCTTTCATATACCTTTACTCATCTGTATGATTCAGTTTTCGGTGTTTGAAGTTCTATGAGAACTTTTAAGGACGCTCAAATTAACCTCATTTGAGGAATGGCACTTGTTCTATGTGCTCTACTAGTCATGTTCCCACATTTAGAAATGATATTTAAAATTAGGCCCCAAGATATAAGTTGAATTTTTGCCAATGGATCCATTTTTATTCTAATATAAAAAAAATCTGGTTGAAGTTTTTTAATCTATATAAGTTTTAACTATATTTAAAAAATCTGGTCAAATAAATATCAATTTGATGTGTGGGTGAATTAAAATATGTAAAATTTAGTGTAGTATATAATTTAACATCAAGCCTTCTTTCCTCATAGTTCGACACAAGCAATGCATTGGGCCCTGTCGATATAAAATACTCCAAAAAAGGAGTTGGGCTGAAAATATAGTAAACGTACCTACATGTATGTCACACTCATTATCGTGCTCTTAATTATGACATGTAATCTTAACCTTTTTTCTAAACAATCGGCATCAACTTTGAGTTTACCACCTCTAAATAATTGGACAAAAAAAGAATACTATCACAAAGTACAAATTTTATCAAGTCATTTTCACATATTTTTGAAACAACTTCATGTTCATCACAACAGTTTTCTTTACATGCGAAACATCTTTGAAAAATTCTTTTTTATCCAGTGTCTCCACATAGCTACTTTCATTACAAATTCCATATGATTTCAAAACCAGGCGAACTTGGATTCTTGTGTTAAATCTTCATTGAGTTTTCAACCAATAAAAAGCACAATTGAGAAAGAATTACTTTTCTTCCACTTGATTTTTTCAAAAAATGCTGTTGATGAACGAACTACTTTAGTTGTCGGCCTTGCTAGGTTCATAAATCTTTATTGAACAGCCCCCTCTAAATTTAACTAGTTGTTCATCAACAGTTACAAAATCTTTCAGTGTCCAATACCTAAGACAAATATTTTTTAGTATTTTTTCAAAAAAAAAATATATTCAAAATAAAATTACTTATGGAGGACATTATAAAAGTGATCATTCAATGAGTGAACTGCGATTATCAACATTTTGGTTTCTTTGGGGAATATCAAACCTCAAAAATCTGTTTATAAGCTTGAGATTATTTTTACCCATAACCGCTTTCATAAAATGAACTCTTTGAGTGCTGCATAGGTTGTTAAATGGAATTGTTTGATCCCCTTCAATTCCGAGCATATAAAAGACAGAAATATAACTAAGGATCTTTTCCCCGTTAAAACCATTGTAAAAAGACTACTTCACTTGAAACATTTTCAGTGTTTTTCATGTATTCTTCCAAGTTTTTTTTTTGTGAAAACGAAAATTTGATGAATAAACTCCTGAGGTAAAAACAACTTCCAGATAGATAAAGGATTTGTAATATGTTTTCAGCATCTTTGGGACCATCGAGAACAACACATTTCTAACATTTATATTTTTTGGCCTTCCACTTCTTGTTGGGGGTCAAAAGTATATAATGTAGAGTCAGGTGCATTAATTTCAATGTCAATTGGATATCATTATAACTTGAAGAAGTTAAATCGGTTGACGAAGAATATGTATAAGAGTCTATTCGAACTTTCTTCAAAATTAAGCTTTCCATAAAAAGGAGGAAATTTTTTTCAGCAATAACATAAGATTAGAAATATCCAATACTTACTTATTATATAACGTGTTATATTTATGCCAGCCACATCTGTGATATGGTAGATATGTCAAAGCAATAAATATATCGCACACATCTAATCCTTTATTTTATCTTTTCATCTTGATATATCTTTGCTTTCCTTGAATATTCTTCGCGTACTTAACTTTATATGAACATATGGTCAGCAATATACGAGTAGGTAGTGTCCAATTTTGGCTGAGTTATGAAAGGATTATTTTTCATTCCAGAAAATTTTTTAGAATGATATCATTTTTCCATCTTTGTTTTATCTCGTGCCGATACACAAAGATAAAGAATGTAAAAACAAAGAAATGCTCTCTTTTGATGTTAAAAAGAATAATCCGATAATTTAGTACGCACAACATATAAATATGATTAGATTAAAATATATTTTATGATGGCTTCCTACACGGTCATGTATGTTTAAAAATCATTACAAAATTTGTCACATATTCAACATACCTATATTTTTGTTTACCTCAAAAAGTTATTTTATACTTATAATTTGAGATTTTCAAGGTCTTCTTTTCAATTCAAGGTTTATCTATAAAATTTGTGAAGTAAATTATGTAATGGCCTCTCAGGCCTTATACGACCATACTATAAACAAAAGAGAAAGAGTTAAAGTGTGGATTCAGCCGCTAAATTATTGTTTATTCAGAGAGAGAAAGTAAAAACAAATAGATTAATATCACACTCATTTTCATTTGGAATATGAGACCAAAAAGTGGACATATCTTTATGTAATATCTGTTTGTTTTGATATTTCACTGAATCGAAGCATGTCAGCTCAAAGTTTTAGAAAATCTTAAAAAACGATGATTTTCGTTTTGTGGTAATATTGGTTTTATCCAAAGAGTTCTTCGATTTTGGCAAATTAATTTCAGAATCGAAAGAGTGTCTATTATGGATTAAATTTAAAGAAAATGATACTGAACATATTTTTAACCCCTTTTCCACCAAAAAATGAAACTTGATGGATTTAACTTTTTTTAACTAAAATTCTTTTTATACAAACTGGATATTTGTTTGCAGACAGCGTGTCACATATGAACGCATGAAGCAAAACAGGAATCTCTGCGCGCAGGACGGGGATTTTCAATGTGCAAAAACTAAATTAGAATTTTTAAGTGGTCATGAAAAAAAATTTTACTTATTTATATAATAGTGGTTAGAAAATTTTTTTATCGAGTCCAGTAAAACTTCTTTCTGAGGATTAATTCTTCCTTATTTCGTAAATATCCAAAATAAGTACAATTTATTAGGATTAATTCAATTTTGGTGATTCATTCAATAAAGATAATAATGTCAGTTCCAAGCCTGTCCATTATAAAAGTTTTACTGAAAAGGCATATTTATTTTAGCGAATAAGACAAATTAAAACTTTATATGGTTTATCTTCACTTTCATACACAAAATTTAAAAAAAAATACATACATGAAAATACAAAAATTATAATTTCAGCGATGGCCTAGGGGTAGGAGCATGAGATCTCGATCCAGATGGTCTGGGTTCGATTCCAGATCCAGGCCATCTGTGTTCAGCTATGGAAGAATTTCTAAATCAGGGATTTCCAAAGTCACTAGAACAGAGCGATTGAGGTCAAAGTTAGTATTATTCAAGGGATCCGATCCGTTGTTCAATCTTTCATGTTCGCATTTTCCCACATACCTGGTAGAATTGGGTCTAGCTATGTAATGCTAATGTGACAAAACAAAGCAATCTGTTTGACATAGAAAAAAGATACGATTTGGAGTTAAAATGAAGAAATCACGAGCTTGATGTTTCGTCTTTGACGTGGTGCATGCGTACAATAAATACGTTAAAAGTCAGGGTAAACACGATAGCTAAAATTAAAAATTATGAAAAAGAAAACAATAAAGAATTTTGCTTTATCAAACAACCAATCAACTATTAAAATGAATTATTGTAGTGGCTTTGGGTGTAATAAAATAAAATAGTTTCTTCTATGTGATGTATTGTTCTACTAAATTTATTAAATTCATTGTTTCATTATGTCCATTTATAAATTTCCTTGCTGTAGAATATCTATGATATTTTCCATTCTGAACTTTATCCGTAAAGACGTTGATCTAAAAAATGTATTCTACAATTTATATGTCTAAAATTGTATTGCAAGAGGAGAGAGAAGGAAATATTTAAAAGGAGAAAAGTTTTTTATCTCTTTCCAATCTCACTTTTGTTGCCTGCGAATTAAATTCTTCCACTTCTTCATTTTGTAAAGACTGAATCTGGATAAAACGTAAAATGTCAAAAAGTTTTCTCATTTCCTTAAGTTGTTGTTGCTTTAACGGACTGCCAGTTCATTTACTGTCAAGAAATGTGCTTCCTTTCAGAGCGCAGTTGTGCCAAAATGCGAAAGACAGGACACATGATGCAATTGTCCTGGATATCATTGGAGTAGGTTACCAGCTAAAACGCCTTACTCGGCGGCATCATTTCCATCATCAATCAAATGAATCAATTTATGTTCCAGAATTGAGTCGAGAATTTAACTATCTCTATTCAGAAAAAATGAAATAATATATTTTTAGTTGGTTTGGCAAACTCTTCAATACTGAAATCTATTCCAAAACTGGTTGAAACTTGCTGTTCTTTTGTTATTTTCTTAAATTTTTACAAAGTCTAGATTAATTACAAAAAATGGAAAAGGTAAGCTAATAATTTGAACTTGCACAAACTAACCTTCTTCAATATTTATTACTTCAAGGAGTCGATAAAGATTTTGATTGCACAGGTATCCAACCGAAACAAATAATCACCACAACGCCCTAAAATTAATTATTAAAAGGTTTAAGGGTGGATCGCCAAATGTTTCTGTTTTTCCATAAAACTTTATAAGAACTTAACTTTAACTTCATAAATCCAATAGGTAAAGGTAACATGGGGTGTTCATCGAGAAGGTACAATTGCGACGCTTGTATCGCACTATGAGGAAAGTAGGCTTGATGAAGGACCCAATACCTTGAGTTATCAAAACCCAGTTTTGCCATAATTAGTAATAAGTTTATAAAATATAACTCCGAATGAGATTAATTTCTAATTCAACTATATTTTAAAGGAATGAAAAATATTGTTCTTGACTCTTTTCAAAGACGTATTTGTCCACGTTTTCTGTTTTAATAACTCGCTGATTTAAAGCGAAAATATATAAGATTATAAATTCAGTGCAGTCGCATATTCGGATAAGTGGAACTTTAACAAAAGTCCAAAAATCATCTTTATATAGCAATATTTTGCATCCTGTCAAATTTAGTGTAAATCGAACTTTTTCTAAATGAATCTGAAACACACTTAGTACATATATATTCATTTAACCTAGTCGAATTTTAAAATTTTGCTAGATAAATGACCAAATTGTAACAAAACTTCTAAGGAAATGAAATATTTAAATAATAAAAAGAAAGAAAATTATGATTACAGGTACAAAACAAAATTTTCATCCTTTTATGATTTTTTGTTTTGATTATTTTACAAACGTCCATTTTATTAAGAAAACTTTTTTAGATGTTTATTTTTGATAAGTTTATAGGCAAGTTATAAGTTTATTTTTAAAGATTAACTTAAATTTCATAAAATAGTTTTTTGAAGAAAATTCTCAACCAAGATGTCCATAAAACTCAGAAGTGAAACTATTGAGTATTAATATTCTCTTTAATGAAGTTGATGATTTTTTGTTACAATCTCTTTGATTAAGAAGCCATTTACATTTGATCGGTGAAAAAGAAGCAACAAGACTTTTTGCCGTAGAAATAAATTGTGAGCCATTTTTTGATTAAAATAAAATCTATATAACTTTAAGTTTTAATATTTAAAAAAGTATTCAAAATTTATTCATTAAAAAGACATAATTAAGTTGTTAGTTAGTTATTTGGATATTAATTAACAAGACTTCTGGAAAATTTCTTAGTGGCGAAAAGTTGGTGCATTCTTACATATTACGTTTATTAAAAACGTAGATTCAATTCCCTGCCGGAATTGTAAAGGTAACGCAAAGTTACCTAGGAATATATTCATCGAGCCGCGCAATTGCACTGCTTAGAGACCTTGTTGTATCGAAGCCAAGTAACAATCCAACTTTAATCACACCCCCTAGTCGTAGAGAGATCTTAGCCAGAAGCAACATTTATCTATGTGAAAAGTTCTTTATGGCTAATAGTCCTATGGCAAAAAGTTCTCCAACGAAAAGTCTTGCAGAGAAAATTGCTAGAAAAGTTATTAGGTATCTCTCACCAAAACTGAATAAATTAAATGATATTTTATTACTATCTCTTTGATTTAAAATTCAATTTACTTTTTTATCAGTGAAAAACAAAATTTTATTTTTTTGCTACATTAAAAACAATCAAAAAAATTAAGAAAAAATCATTCCTTTTTTTCCTCCTCGTTCTTGGAATCTGTGCGAGAAGTATTGTTGTTTTCTGGTAAATTAGTCATCTGCTCACGAAGTTGACTGACCAATTCAGGATTTGTGTTTTGAATATTGGTGGCAAACTGCTGGCCAAGTCGCATAAAGGTTTCTATTCCTGGAGAATTGTTTGGATCAGAAGTGGCAAAGTTGGTGCCCGCAGCATCCGCCGCCTGTGGCATAGCCAGGTTCTGTGTGAAGCTAGATATCAGGTTCTGCATTTGAGGATTACTCATCATCTGTGTCGCCATGTTTAGGATATCAGGATTACTCAGTATGTTTTGAATGCCTGAGAAGCCAGCGCCAAACGTGTTTTGAGCTTGTTGCTGCGCTTCTTCTATCTTTTCCTTGCAGATGTTAATGTTGTTCGCGTAGGATTCGTTGCCCGGATCAGCTTTCAGACCCTTTTCGTAGCACTCGAGCGCCTTGTGGAAGGAATTCTCGCCGATGTAGGCCATTCCCATACGCCCGTACGCTTTGTGGTAGCTGGGATTCAAGCGAAGAGCCTCTTGACAATCCTTGATTGCTTCTGCGAACAAATTGAGTTTGTTGTGTGCGGCAGCCCTATTCGAAAAGTAGATGGAATCACTGGGATCAATTTGGATGGCAGCGTTGTATTTTTCAAGAGCTAGGCTGTAATTCTCATTCTTCATCAGCTCGTTCGCCTCATTCTTCAAGGCATCAGCCGCTTCCTTTGCTTCCTTACTCAGCGTTGCTTTGCACTCATTTTGTGTTTGAGAAGATTTCGTTGCTGCGAGATGCTCGGAGTAAATCTCGTTCAACTTCTTTCTAGACTTGGGCGCATCGATGCAGCTCAAGTTGAAGGAGGATTGCAGGCATTGAATCGCTACCTCCACACTTTCCTTCGAGTCTTCGTCAAAGTCCGCCAATTTTTCATTTAAAAAGTGAATGATCGATAACACCAACTCAGTTTCATTTTCATTTGCCGCCATCTTCTGCTTTCTAAACACAATTGTAAAACATTATTCATTTTATTCAAACATTACAATAATTTCCAAAATACTAACCGCTCTACTGCATGTGTAAATAAAGACACAGACAGACAGAGTATTATAATATAGATAGGAAAGATAGGTATGATTTTTTTATGAAAATGTGTAATCTTAAATGAATGCGACGAAATATGTTAGGAATGACTTTCCTATACAAATCATGATCTCTATAACAAAAACAACCAAGGCTCTTCTAAAAGTTTATACAAATTATCCTAACCCTAAAAATGATCATATTTACAATCCGTGTAAAAGAAGAAGATATAGCGAAACAATAGCGAATATATTTCCCAATAAAAAATCTGTAGTATTCGATATTGGAATAATACAAATAGCATTTAACGAAACCATAACCAACACGGATCAAAATTTTGGAATGGACAAGAAAATTCGTGTGTAGCAAAATGCTATGCGTAAAAAATTAAAGCGTGCAAATGAGAGACCTCAAGAAACTAAACTTCGTAAGCAGGAAGATGTTATACGTCAAAAACTAACGCGTGCAAATGAAACTCTTGAAGAAACCAAAGAAAGTAGATATTGGGATGCTCCACTCTAAAGAAATAAAAGATTTAATAAAAGAAATACTCCATGTTCCAATAAAACAATCAAAATGTTCTACCTGATCCCCATTATTAAGGTCAGATTAACATTGTTTGTGAACAAAGCATTTAAGTGTTTTGGTCAGGGTAAAGTAGCTCTACCAAATCTTCAAGTCTTTCCACAAGAGCTGAAAGACTTATATTTAAGTGATTGTCCAGAAGCAAGACATTTTCGTAAAAACATAGGAGTCCATGATATAATGCTTTTTGTTTTGCAAGTTTACAAGCAAATATACGCCCTCCACCTGAAAATGGTACGCCATGTTTCAGGATTTGTGGACAGATGTACCATAGGTATGGTGCTCTACATCCTGGAGAAAATCAGACACCTAATTTCAGTCAAGTGTACATTATTGAAGCATCAACTGCATTGAATATCAGAAAGGTAAAGCCATTGAACTTTATGGAAATGATTCAAAGTGTATTAAACAGAGTTTCGCCTTATGCTGCAGATTACAGACGCATGGCTGATGTTGAGAGAGAACAGGAAGAAATTGCAAAGCAAGAGAATCGTTTACATCAATAAAAACAATGGTAATGCGAGAAGGTAATGACAGAAGAAGATATAATGCTCCTCTACACGAAGTTGTCGCAGTCTTCACAAGAAATTAATACAATTTATAGAATTACTTTTAGAAATGATTTTTCTGCTTTGCATTTAGCAGGAAAACTATTTCAACAATTTTTTGATGATGCCTATTTCAAAGCTGAAGGTCAACGCCTTTCTTTTATTTGAAATAATCAAACTCAACTTACCCATTTACGACCAATGTTCCTATTTTGGAACATAAGTAATTTCATCTTCGTCTGCTTTTTTCAATGACGTTGAATATAAATCGTCTGCGTTTTTTTAGATATCGTCTGCTTTGCTTGGTCTTAAATGGGTTAAAGCAGAAAGTTATCAAGGTTTGGTAGACCATTTTCAAAATACTGCTGATGATCGTAATCTACGTTCCGGTAACATTGTTATTGTCCCATTAACTTTTAAAGGATCTTCACGTCAAATGCATCAGATATACCTTGACGTGATGGCGCTTGTGGCTAAAAATGGCAAAACTGATCTTTTTAGCATTTACATGCAACCCAAAATGGCCAGAAATTGTTGAAAATTTATTACCACGTGTCCACATGCTTTGCATCTAAGTAATGATTTCAAATTGTTTAATGTAGATGATATTGAGACACTTATTTTCGCACAAATTCCAGATCCTCACGAAGACCCCAAACTATTTGAAATAATTAAATTTTACATGATCCATGGTCTATGTGGACATTTGAACAATTCATCACCATGTAAGCAAGATGGAACTTGCATTAAAGATTATGCCAATGATTTTAATGAGGGTACTGTCCTTAATAATAATGGCTATCCTTTATATTTTAGACCAAATAACGGCCGAACAGTCTCTATCAGGAATGTTGAATTAGATAACAGATGGATTGTCCCTTATAACTCCTTTCTATGTAAGAAATACAATGCTCGTATAAATTTAGAAGCTTGCGTAAGTATTAAATATCTTTACAAATATGTCTACAAAGGCCACGACACTGCTCATGTTGAAATTAATGAACGCATTGATCATGATGAAATTAAAACATATTTAGAGGCCAGATATGTTTCTCCTCCTGAAGAAAATCCGGCCCTTTCTAGGGCTCAGCATACAATGTTAACTGCTTGATTTAAAAATGGGGAATTAGACAACGTGGTGGTGAAAAAGTAGTAAGTAGAAGGTATAATGCCAGTATTAAAAATGGTGAAAGATACTTTCTTCTATTGCTCAAAATTTGAATGTGCTTACCTGTGCTTGGATAGGAATTGCTACCACTTTGTTAGAAAAAGGCAGAACTATTCATTCTATTTACGCTACTCATTCCTGTTTTAGATAATGCCATTTGTAATATCAAACCAAATAGTAAACATGCCGAATTTCTCCGTAAACAAGATATCATAATTTTTGACGAAGTTAGCATGATATATTACGATTATTATCAAAAATATATACTTCTAATATCTGAAACAGTAATGTACCACCCATTGCTGGAAAAATTATTCTTCTTGGTGGAGATTTCCATTATTCCTGTTGTCAAAAGAGGAAACACCTCCCAAATTATTGAAGCATGCTTGAAAAGTTCTTATATCTGGCCTTTAGTTAAAGTCTTCCAACTCCAAACCAATATGAAGGCGGTCCAACAAGACACCCACTTTTCTAAATTTCTTCTTTCTATCGGAAATGGCCAACTACCTGCTAACTATAACGACCCTTTCAAAGATTCTATTCAAATACCAAATGAATATGTATTATCTAAAAGTGATAACATCCTTACTTCTATTTTAAGTGACTATGGTAGTAACATTGCAGACAAAGTCATTTTAACTACCACTAACGAAGACTCTTTAGAAATTAGCAACCAAGTTCAAAACTCAACTTCCGGACAAATCTAAAACATACTACAGTACTGACTCTATTGTTACAGATGATAAAGAAGTAATTGATCTCTATCCAATTGAGTTTATCAATTCCTTCACACAAACTGGTATGCCACTACATAAACTCATTTTAAAGTAGGGTGGATCGAAATGCTTCTTCGAAATCTTAGCCTAAAAGATGGTCTCTGTAATGCAACCCGTCTTAGAATATGTAAATAAATGAATAATACAATTGATTGTCAAATTTTTACTGGTGTTAACCGTGGAAAAAATGTCTTGATTGCTAGAATTTTCCCATCTCCTAACGATACAAATCTTCCTTTTCAAGCGTATACATACAGTTTCCACTCAGAATGTCTTATGCACTCACTATCAATAAAAGTCAGGGAAAGACTTTTGAAAAAGTAGGTAAAAGAGACCATATTTCAGTCGTGGACAACTTTATGCTGCCCTTTCATGCGCAAGATCTTTTCAGGAGATTTAATTTCAGGTTTGTGGCACTCACCATCACAGATATCACAACAATAATATATATACAAAAAATATAGTTTACCCACAAATTAGACCTTTATGGAGGAGACCTGTATTCCAGAATGTCTTGCCAATAACTATCAAATCAAAAACACCCTATATTGAGAGTTATTAAAAGTAAAACAATATCAGGCTCTATTCATAAAATACCCTAAACAAATAACAAATAAGAATAAAAGGATTCGCTTTGTTTGAAACAAACACTCTATCAATGATCCTATGTTTCGATTTTTCAATCCCATACAAACGAATTTAAATTTATTTTTTAAACAATTTAAACTATGGTGTTTATTTCTTTTGAAAATCAATCAAAATCTGTCAAAAAGGAGAATCGTTAATCAGGGTTGGGGTCAATTATAATTATAATTGCGTAATTGAAAATTAATTAGTAATTGTAATTGAAAAAAAATTGGAGACATAATTGAAATTATATTATAATTTGAGCATAGTAATTGAAAAGATAATTGCCAATTTTTTGGTTCTAGTACAATCATCGACAATCCTAGCACACTTAAACCAATCTTATAGATGACAGTCATGAAGGTTTATCCTCTCTCCCTCTCCCTAACTCTTTTAGCTTAGCGCTCTTTGCTTCTTTCATGTGTTACTATACTACACATATGATACAAATAAATTTTCGCATCACAGTTTACTCAACTACTACGACTCAAAGGCTTCCTTTGGCTACCTTCATATTCATCAATTCCTGTCTATATAGAGCACCGGTTCCAAACCGTGGGAAATTTTCGCAACGGGAAAATTTGGGTGTTTCAGGTGGAAAATTCTAGTCTGAAATTAAAATTCTGGAAATTATCAGAAAATAATTAGAAAAAATTTCCAGTAATAGCATTCTTCTCTTCTCAGGAGTACCCGTTTCCTGAACTTTACCCGCTTTCATTTATGTTTTATTTTCTTTCTTCTTTTTTAGTTTGTTTTTTTTCTATTACATGTCTTAATACGATCTTTCTTGTTCTTTTCAGGTCCGCAAGTGATCATGTCGAAAAAACAGATATATTCAGAAGCATATCTAGACTTTGGTTTTACGTTTGTTGTGAATAACCGGGAACATCTGCCACAATGTGTCATCTGCACAAAGACCTTGGGAAATGGTAGCATGAAGCCATTCCAGCTGAAGCAACACCTTCAAGGATGCCATCCCTAAATACAAAACAAGGATCGTGAATACTTCAAGCTGAAACAAAATTATCTGAAGACGAAACTGGACTCAACTGGAACGTTTCGTCAGTAAACGGACGCTATTGTTAAAGCGTCATACGAAGTCTCGTACAAGATTGAGAGGGAGAAGAAACCACAGACAATTGGTGAAATATTGGTGAAGCCCTGTATGCTGCAGTGCGTAAAGTTGGTCCTTGGTGAGGCTGCCCAAAACAAGATGACCAGATTTCCCTTTCAAACAACACCATTCGTTCACGGATCAATCATATGGCTGAGAGCATCAAGAACCAAGTTGTTCAGAAGGTTCGAGAGTCACAGTTTTTTTCAATTCAACTCGACGAATCGACAGATGTTGTGAATCTGTCCCAGCTGTTGGTCTTTGTTCGTTATACCACCGAAAAAGGAATTGCAGAATTCCTCTTGTGCAAACCTCCCCAGACCACAACCAAAGCTCAGGATGTGATGGACCTTATCAATGACTTTTTCGAAGACAGCATCATCAGCTGGGAGTCTCTGGTTGGGGTGTGCACGGATGGTGCCCCAGCCATGCTTGGCTCTCGATCGGGATTCGTCACGCTCGTCAAGCAAAAGAATTCGGCAGTGGAATCGACACACTGTCTCATCCACAAAAAGGCCCTTGCTTCGAGAACTCTCCCCAATAACTTCAAGCAGCATCTCGAGACTTTAATGAAAGTCGTCAACTTTATCAAGGGTTTCGCTCTGAACACTCGGCTGTTCCGTCGGCTCTGTGAAGGCATAGAAGCCGACCACGAATCGTTACTCTTTCATACTCAGGTGAGGTGGTTCTCGAGGGGAAACATGTTGGAGCGAGTCCTAGAATTGTTTAATGAGGTGGTAGCCTTCCTTCGGGCCCAAGAGAATACTGTGCTTCTGGAGGCGTTGAAGCATGAGTTTTTCCGTGTGCGGCTGTCCTACGTCTCCAATATTTTCAGTGCATTGAACGAGCTCAACAGGAAACTGCAGGGCAAAGGGACCAACATTCCTTTTCAATCGGACAAGATCAGAGCTTTCGTGGCTAAACTGGAACTGTGGAAGAAGGGGAGTAGAAGTTTTTCTTTATTCCTCGCTCTAAACGAATGTGGAGGATATGGAAGATGGTCTGCCTGATCCAATAGCCGAGGATATCAAACAACACCTCAAAGGCTTGGAGGAAGAATTCAAGTATTACTTCCCCGGGATCACAAACGAGAGCAACGAGAACAAGCTTATCAGAGACCCATTTTAGAGGAACGTTGATGATGTGCCATAAGTGTGGCAGTTCCTGGACTTGAAAAACAACTCTGCAGCGAATGATGCCTTCCAGAATATGGAACTGGAAGAGTTTTGGATCCAAGTCCGACGAACCTGCCATTTTCTTGCAACCAATGCTCTACGGATATTGGTGCAGTTTTCTTCCACCTACCTGTGTGAGACAGGATTTTCAGCACAGGTACACCTCAAAACAAATACACGCAACAAGTTGGAGGCGGATCTTCGATGTGCACTCTCCATAACTCTCCCAGACATTGAAGGACTTGTGAAAGGCAAACAATGCAAGAAGTCACACTAAAATGCTGTGTTAGTGTTCTTATTAAATACAATTTAATGTTAGCTCTGTTAGTGCATTTGAAAAATAAATTATTAGCGTGTTTTAACTGTTCTTTCTCTCAAACATATGAAGGGGGAAATCTGGATGGTTGAATTGGGTGCAGGGGGAAATGACAGAAAAAGGTTGGGAACCACTGATTTAGAGCAATTATTATTCAGATAATTTTCGTATTGTTATAATTTTATTTTATCTTTAAACGATTCCATTTTCAATGTCCGCTCTTCCTAAAATGTCCATCGCTAATCTTCTTGCATCTTTCCACGCGGTTTGTTTTAACTCTTTTTTAATATTGATATTAAGTGATAATTAATCATAAGTTCTTACTATTTTATTTTGCTTACATGTTCTTATTTTTTAAGCTCTTTAAGTTTTATTGAATAAAGCCTTTTCACAGGTTTGTACATTGTTTTCCTTTTTGCTTTACAACAATTTATTTAATAAACTAAATGGATAAAGTTATCCGCCTAGAGAAATTTGACACACCTTCGTCTGATCCTCAAAGTGGTAAACTATGGAGGCTTTGGTACAGAAATTTCAATTTCTACCTTAGCACTATCGCTGAGCTTAGACCTAATCAACTGGAAGTACTATATCTTTACATTGGCGCTTCAGTTGCGGACATTATAGAAGGAGGCTGTACTGATTTTAAAAATGCAATTGATACACTCAAGGCTGCTTATGACAAAGCTCCAAATGTTATACATGCCAGACATCTACTTTCTTCCAGAGTTCAACATGATAACGAGTCAGTCGATCAATTTCTTCAAGCTTTAAACCGTCTAGCTGCGGATTGTCTTTTTACTGACGTTGATGCTGCTACTTATCGTGATGAGTCCGTTCAAGATTCTTTCATTCGAGGTTTACATTCTTCCTCCATTCGTGCGAGACTGCTGGAACACGATAAATTGAGCTTGAAAGAAGCTACACAGTGTGCTAGAGCACTGGAGCAGGCTCAATTGCGCTCGCAATCCTACATACTAAAGACTGATTTTGTTAAGCCTTCAACTTCCGCTGCCCTGTCCTCAGAAGCGAACTTACAAGGTATTTCTACAGAGTTTCCTGCGCCTTCTAGCGAACCTTCGGACATAGTTGCAGCTGTTTCCAAAACCAAGAGTAAGCCTGGTCACTGTTTTAACTGTGGAGGCAAGCGCCATCCTAATGATGATCGTCGTCAATGCCCTGCTCGCGAGGCTACTTGTAGAAAATGCGGTAAGCTCGGGCATTTTGCCAAAGTAGGTCGCTTCAACTCTTCGCGCATTTCTAGTACCTCCGCTCTGCTCCTCGCTAGTGCTAAAATTGATGCTCAATTTCTTTCTGTCACTAAAACTTTGTGTTTAGAAGGCTATCCAGTGAAAGCATTGATTGATACTCGTAGCTCTGATAACTTTATTAGTGACAACATTGTCAAAAAGTTAAAACTGTCTACTTTCAAGCAAGACTCTACTGTTTGGATGGCCTCTTCTTCGCTTTCTCTAAAACTAAACAAATATTGTTTAGAAAGTTTTACTCTTGATGGACGAAAGTATAATGATATTAAACTGACTATTCTTCCTGAATTGTACTCCGATTTGATTCTTGGTGTTCCTTTTCTTAAGTTGCATCAAAGCGTGCAAGTATCTTTTGGAGGATGTAAAGATCCTTTGAATGTGTGTGCCTTAGCTAAAGCAAAATGCTCACCAGTTAAACTTTTTCGTAACCTAACCTCAAATTGTTCTCCTATCTGCACTAAATCACGAAAATACAGCTTAGAAGATAAACGTTTCATCGAAATGGAAATAAAAACTTTGTTAGATGATGACGTTATTGAACCTAGTTTTTCACCATGGCGAGCGCAAGTTGTTGTCACCTCTCCACCCAATCGAAAGAAACGTTTGGTGGTAGATTTTTCTAAAACTATAAACCAATACACACTTCTTGACGCTTATCCTCTACCTCAAATTGAAGATGTTGTAAATGGCATAGCTCAGTACTGATTTTTCAGTGTAATTGATCTTTCTAAAGCCTACTACCAAATTGAGATTTGTCCCCAAGATCGCCCATACACTGCATTTCAAGCAGGAAATCAGCTTTACCAATTCAAAAGATTGCCTATGGGCGTCACTAATGGAGTTTCGGCTTTCCAGCGCTTTATGAACTCTTTTATTTCCGATAATAACCTTCTGGCTACCTTTTCTTATCTTGATGACATCACTATATGTGGGAAGACAAAAGTCGAGCATGATGCCAATCTAAAGCGTTTTCTAGATGCTGCCTCTAAGTATAACCTACAGCTTAATCAAGAGAGGTCTAAGTTTGCTCTAACTTCGATTAGCGTTCTTGGTTATAGAATAAGTGACGGAGTACTGAAGCCCGATCCTGAAAGAATGAAACCCCTATTAAAGATGAACCCTCCTGAAGAATCAAAAGCATTACGAAGATGTACAGGTATGTTCGCATAAAACAAGACTTTTCCTATGTCGCCTGCTGTTGTGGAATCTTTCGAAGAACTTAAAAAGGATGTTACTCATTCTTCAGTTAAAGTAATTGACGATGAAGTGCCCTTTGTTGTCGAAACCGATGCTTCAGAAAAGGCCATAGGAGGAGCACTTTTACAAGCCGGACGGCCCGTAGCGTTCTTTTCTCGCGCATTGAATACATCAGAGATACGACACCATATCGTTGAAAAAGAGGCATACGCTATAATTGAATGTGTCCGTAAGTGGAGGAACTTTCTGGCAGGAAAACATTTTAGCATAATTACTGATTAACAGGCTGTCTCTTTTATGTTCTCGACGTCAAACCGAGGAAAGATTAAAAATGATAAAATAATGAGATGGAAAATGGAGCTTTTGCCTCATTCTTACGATATAAAGCACCGTCCTGGAAAGAATAATGTAGTTGCTGATACTCTATCCTAGATCTGCTCTGAAGTTTCCTCATTAGAGCATCTGAAAAACGTGCACGACTCCCTAGTGCATCCAGGTATACAGCGTTTCTGGCATTTTGTGCGCTCTAGAAACATGCCCTATTCTCTTGATCAAGTTCGTCGTGTTGTCCAGGATTGTGGGGTTTGCGCCAAAGTGAAACCTCAATTTTTAAAACCCTGCGGATACCACACTCGTTCGTGCTACAGCGCCTCTCCAACGTCTTTCTGTCGACTTCAAAGTACCACTTCCAGCATCGTGCTCTCGTTACATCCTCACAATTGTGGACGAATATAGTAGATTTCCATTCGCCTTCCCTTGCCGAGAGTGTACTTCTCGCTTTGCTATTGAGTGCCTGACTTCTCTTTTCTCCGTCTTCGGAATGCATACACTCAGACCGGGGAACATCTTTCATTTCACAGGAGTTTAAAAGTTTTTTGCTACGTTTTGGGATTACTGGAAGTACTACAACCGCTTACAACCCAAGAGGCAACGGCCAGTGCGAGCGATATAATGGTATCATCTGAGACACGATTTCTTTAGCATTGGAATCTAAGAAACTACCTACAAATGCATGGGAAGATGTGCTGAGTGAGTCATTGCATGCTATTAGGTCACTCCTCTGCACCTCTATAAACGCTACGCCCCACGAACGCATGTTTAATTTCGTAAGGCGCTCTACCTCTGGTACTGCCTTACCCTCTTGGCTCTGTGAGCCTGGTGCAGTACTTCTTCGAAAGTTCAACAATAAAAGCAAATACGACCCTATGGTCGAAGTCGTTGAATTATTAAAGGCCTGCCCTACTCATGCTAGGATCAGACACAATGATGGACGAGAAGACTCCGTAGCGCTAAGACACCTTGCTCGTTACCCGAGGCTTAATACGGAAGACATTTGTAGCGAGATAACTCCACAGTATACTTTTCCAGATAAGAACACCACAGAGACTGTGTCTTCGGAAAAGGACGGTCAATTGAACACTAACCCAACTGCTGATCACTCTGTTTTAGAAACTCCTGCATCTGCTGATCGCTCTCTTTCAGAAACTCCTGTATCTGGAATCGCAAACAATGAAACTCATCTGTCATCCGATCCTTGTTCTCTTCGTAGATCTCAACGAAATATTAAGCCTGTGAATCGATTGAACTTGTAACTCCACAAATATTTTAAATGTGGGGCGATTGTTATAATTTTATTTTATCTTTAAACGATTACATTTTTCAATGTCCGCTCTTCCTAAATGTCCATCGCTAATCTTCTTGCATCTTTCTACACGGTTTGTTTTAACTCTTTTTTAATATTGATATTAAGTGATAATTAATCATAAGTTCTTACTATTTTATTTTGCTTACATGTTCTTATTTTTTAAGCTCTTTAAGTTTTATTGAATAAAGCCTTTTCACAGGTTTGTACATTGTTTTCCTTTTTGCTTTACAACACGTATATTCCTCAGATATTGGTAAAAAAATCACCCCCCCCCCTTTTCATTGTTTAAATATTCCTTCCTATATTTCCACATATAATTTCCATGTGGTGATGATGAGAAAAATTTGTAACTACTACATGCGTAGTTGTGAAGAAGCGGTACGTTCATAGAGATAGAGGGAACAACAATTCTTCACAGCTGTCATATAAAGTGGTACGATTGTCGCACTAGCCATTCGGTACCCGAGTATCCCTGCACTTCTGCTCCGGTGGAACGCCTTTTCTCACTTGCTGACAAAATTATCAAGCCAGACCGATGCAGTCTGTCAGATTCCAGATTTGAGAAATTAATGTTCCTCAGGTGTAATTCACAGCTGGAGTGATTTTAAAGTTTAATAAAACTTTCATGAAAAAGTGCTCATTTATTTTTCATTTATTTAAAATATATGTTGAAGTTAAGCAACCTCAAGGGGGGTTTGCAGTTGGATGGGTGACTCGCGAGGTGTCTCAAATGTTGCAGGACATATCAGTGAGCCCTACTTATCAAAGGATGGGTAGTGTACATTGTCGAAATTGGCTTGTGCACCTTAAAGATCCCTAAGGAATATTCGAAAAGAGTAGGGGAATTTCCCTGTTCTCAGGTTTCCTTCCTTCAGTGCCCATCTCGATAGACATGAGCCTCCTTTGGGTTGCCTAGCCCTAGGGCTGAAGCGAATGGATAAAAAATTGTAATTGTAATTGGGGATAAAATCAATTATATAATTGTAATTGAAAAAAAATGGCGATATAATTGCAATTATAATTGTAATTTGAGCGACGTAATTGACAATGTAATTGTAATTGAAATTTATAATTGACCCTAACCATGTCGTTAATTCAATAATACTAATATTTTTTGATTAAAATCAATCAAAGTTGTCAATAAAAAAATGATTTAATAGCTACTCACATCCAAAATGATTTTTTATCAACGATATTTAATAGCCGGTCGTGGTCGTTTCCATATTAATTTACCAACATTCTACCAATCATCTTGTTTCGAGCGAAGCGAAAAACAAACACTTTACCAATCATCCTGTTTCATGACCTTCGCCCCCCCTCCCCCAAATAATTTTCTATAAGTAAGAGTTGCTGCTTGTTTATAAAACATGTATGATGATCGCATTATAGAATGTAATGATCATTCGAAAAGATAAAAGAATGGAGACTTTCGAATCAATCAAACATCACATGCCAAGCTGCTCTGAAATTCCAATCGAACATATTTTAAAGACGATGCATGAGAGTTAAATAATAATAAGCCATTGCTTCAATATGCACACAATAAGTAAGCAATGCTTATCACAGTGTCTCCTCTTTATAGTATTTTTGAGCAAACAGATGTTGATGATCCACAAGATTTTCTCATTTGTCACAATGATTTTACTCAAGCTCTCTTCTTTCATTCAAGCCCTCTTCTCTTGTTAAGCTCTCCTATCTCCTTCAGCTCTCTTCTCTCCAGCCACGTAGCTAGGCTGGGACATGAGGGGCCGTGCCCGCACTCCTATGTACCGCATGGTGCCCCCATGCATTTTATGCGATATCAGTTTTTGAAAATTTCTCCAATGAAAGGATCAAGAAAGTATAAATAATGTTGCGCAAGTTTTTTGTTTTTAAATTGTGCCCCTTCTATCAACTTTTTTTTGGCTACACCATGCTTTAATTTGCATTTAGAGTTAATTAAAATAGTTTTAAATCGTTACAATTTTATATCAATGAATATTGTTAGACTCGCGCTAGGAATTTTTTTCAACAAAAGTCACTTAATCTTTATCACTACGTTTGTTACATTTTGTAACATTTGAAAACTAATTTTTTCAAGTCAAAAATTTTTTTTCAATAGTTATTTGGGAATGAATATTTTGTTAATCTATTCAGTTTAAAAGCAAGAATACTCTATTTGCTTAATTGAGCAGAAAATATAATATCGAAACGAAATGTTTCAGTTGTTAAAAATGTACTTGATCTATTTATGACAGCTGTCAGAATTTTATTTGTCGACAAATATTCAAAAAAACACAATGATTTTCTTTTCTCGTATACTTTGATTTATGTTAGTTTGGTCCTCTGACATTTCGCCCCATTATTTTCATGACATTTTGTTTCATGGACAATTCGCCCTGTTTTTTTAATAAGACATTTTATTTTATTAAATTATTTATTTTGAAATAATTTAATAGAGATAAAATAAACAATATAAAATTTTTTAATAATTTTACACATATAATAAGCGAAGATGGATGAAACAAATAGCCTATGAGACTATTTGTCCAGGGGGCAAATTGTCTATGGGGCGAAATGTCTGTCGAACTTTCTTTATGCCTGCTATTATTTTGAAATTATTCTGAGAACAGACGGTTCTATTTTAAAATAGTGAAAATTGCTTTATTAGTTTATTTTGTTTCCTTCCTCTCTTATGTAATTATTTAACAAATTTTTCAATTTGGGGTAAAAGGTAAGGTGCAGCAGGTGTATTTTCATTGCCAAGGCACTGATGTACCGCTTATGTCAAACTGAACAAATTCGTATCGATAAGGAATCGAATCCAGAGGCTTCCGTGCTGAGTCCATCATCTCAACCAACCTGCCATGCCACCCATAGAGTATGCTGTAGGGGATACGTCAAATTAGTTTTCAAAAAATTTAAGTTATGCTCTAAAATTTTTTAGTTTTTGCTGAAGGTATATACCTTTTTCTGATACACTTTTTTTCCTTAAGTTATTATAAAAGGCAAATCATTGCAAAATGTTAAGTTATTTTACTTTTTGTAGCTTATATCAATTTAGCTTTTAAATATTTTTGAATGATGCTTAGTAAAATGAAATAATGCGATCTTAATTTTTTGTTTTAGTTTTGTTTGCACAATTAGAACTTCATTTTATACCCTTGCCCCTGAATCAATCACATTTTTACATATAAACATTGCAGGGTGTCTAGTAGACTCTTTGCCTTTAGACTACATTCACTCATATACAACTATCCAACCTTCAGTTATTTGTTTTCTCTATGAATCAAATATCCTTTCATCAATTCCTGTAATGTGCCTGGTAGACTACTTCATTTTTCAAATGAAAAGCCTATTCCACCCCCTAACAATTTTGGATTTTTTTAAACTAGTCTATATTCTGCAAACTTAATTAAAATATTTTCACTGGAAGTATAGTATTTAAATTCACCAATTTTGTAAAAAAGGATTGCTTGAATATTTGGTCTCCCGTGGTATTTCCAGATCACTAATTTTGAAAATTGCAACAAAAAAAATTCGCCCCCCCCCCAATAATTTTGAAGATGTACGGCCCTGATAAGTGAGATAGTATGTAGGCTGATATTATCAGCACAGTCGCGGGATTCATAAATGCGTTGACTTTTTCTGAATAATAAAAAAATAATAAAGAATGATGATACTTATATTAAAGCTAAATAAAAATACAACATATCAGCCAAAACATAAAAAAATATATGTCATTATCAGATACTTTGAGATATCGAAATTTATACGCACGTAGCCTCTAGAGTTCAGGAGTGGGAGAAAGGATCAAAATTCAAGTATAATTAAACTTATTCCTGCTGACATCTCCTTATTCCGTACATATGAAAAATTCATGCCTGAAATATCAAAATTTAATCATTCATTTCTTCAATAAAGACACTTCTCTAATAAAGACACCAATGCACGTCCTAAGTCTAGACGTATTATAGAAGTTTTACCATAAGGACAAAAATCCGACTTCAACTCAAATACTAAAAAACGACTCTAACTCAGTTAGCTTAAAAATTTAGAATATTTAGTCTATACTTACTTCTGGTTATAACTAAATAACTAATGATAAATAACATTATAACTAATTGACACGTATTCCTTTGACATCTCCAACTATGGTAGCATCTCCGAATTATACAATGCATTATTGGATCTTTTATCATAGGTAGAAATGCATGGTAGTTTTAAGCATAAATGGCAAATGTAGGAGTAACAAAACTTTTTGTAAAACAAAATACAAATATTTTATGTAAGTGCTACTTTTTTGCTTTATAAATATACAAAAAATAGAGTGGTGGATTAAAATAAACGTAAGAAATCTTCAAATTAATGAGATATATAATCATACCAGATTTAATAAATCTATAATCCGCAATTGAATATATTTATTTTGTACGAATAATTAACAACATAAAAAACACATTAACTTTCATTTTCAAAGTAGGGGATATCATATATAGCAGGAATTCTCAAAATGCTCAGCTAAAATTTTCAAGATTAGTGACTCACATAAAAGTTTCCAACCAAAAACTATTTTATGAAGTTATAAATGGTTTTAATCATTTCTTATTTGTTAGAAATAAAATTCCAAATAGTCTTAAAACTAATAAACATGAGAGAAAAGAAGAAGGTTGGTTGGAGATATCAAAGCACTTCCAGACGTAAGGCTATATGCTCGCATTATGCTTAAGATGGTTAATCACAGTTTTTGTAAATTTGTTTTTTGAGTTGGGAGCCTTGGGGATCGAACCCTTGACCTTCAACTGTTAAGCTGAAAGGTACACCCTAACAACCATTGAGGCTCTGAAGAAGGTTAAAATTGAAAAAAAAATTATTAATGAATTTTCTAAATTAAACTGATCATGGAAAATTAAGAGGTTTTGTGAGGCTTTTTAATTCGAAGTTTAAATCTTAAAATGACAATATAATTTTTAAGTTAGGTAAAGTTTGATTAGAAAACAAGAAAAGAAAATTCTTTAAGGAATTACATTTTGAATAACAGTAAAATATAAAAATGAAAAAAAAAATATTTTCAAAAAAAAAATAAAAATGTATAACTGAAAAGAAAGTTAAAACGTGCACTTAATTACCATTTTTAAGTCTAAATTCTAATATTTTTAAAGTTTTTATTAACCCATATCATTATATCATCACTTTAAAATGACGCAGACAATATCATGATTTTTATCAAATTACCTAATCTTGTCTGCTTTCTCTAGAGATGGGTTAAATAAAATATTTTTAGTAATGGCACCTATGAAAAGAATATTATAAGGAATTAGAAAGCCAGCTTTCAAGTAAATCTTTGTAATCTTTGTGTATTACAAGGTGTATCAATTTCAACAAACTAACCAATTAGAAAGACTTCATAAATCCACTGAAAATTAAATAGCTTTAATTTTATATATTCAGTTCATTTTAGAAAACATTTTTGCTATTTTAAATATTAAATTTATAATTTCTTATTCATATTATATATATTATAATCAAAAACTTATCTGATAATAATAGCTTGGTTAGTTCCAGATCTAAGGCTATTCCATATTCGCATATTGCTATAAAAAAATCTGATTTCCTTAAGATCAAATTTGATGACCTTATTTCTTTAAAAGATTATTCAAGTAAAGTATTCTGAAGTAAAAGTTAATAATCTAATAAATACTAAGAATTCTCTTAAATTTTATTTCCTTGACTCTGCCTCTTTAAAAAATGCAAGAAAATCCTTCACGGAAAAAATTAAAGATAATATAAAAACACGGTATTTAATCCAAAAATTATTATAAAAAATCTTAATTATGAAATCAAAGCTGAAGAAATTTTTAACTTAATTTTGACTAAAACGAATACATAAAAAAAAAGTCAATAGAGAGTGGCAAAGCTTTACAGTTGAATCTCAGGTGTTCAATCCCAAAGGCTCCCGACTATTAAAAAGAAAATTAAAATCTGTGATTAACCATCTCAAGCATAATGTGACCATATAGCCTTAGGGGAGAAAGTGGTTTGATATCCAACCAATTAAATAAAAACTCAAGTTTTTTAATGTTTTAAATTATTTTTTAATTTGTTTCAATTTCAAATTAATAATTTATTTTAGTTTTGAGATTAATTCTTCTATGTATATTTAACCTATTCTGTGTATAATAAAATTTGTTTTGATCTATTTGTGTGTATTTGGGTAAAAAGTCCCGCCCCTATTAGTTACATAATACACATGAAAATGAATCCTAATAAAAAAAATGCATCACTAGAAGAAGAATTTATTATAATGAAAACACAAGTAGCAGCACTATATATGTACAAAAAAAATATATATAAACAAATGCAATAGTAATGAATATAAACTTATAGTTAACCTAGATAAAATAAGACTCAAAAACTAAAAAACCAAAAGCCTAAAATGGCCGTTACTAGATTTTTCAGATAGAAATTATATTTTATTTTGTGACCCAAAGATTATAAATTTTTTTTTTATTTATTTATAAATAAAATAATCTTTCAGTATGTCCTATGAAAAGTTATAGTATAGTTCTAGGAGATTTTAAATTTATTTGATAGGAATTCTAACAATTCTATGTTTACTGATAACTTGTTGTCTTTTGGTTTGTTTCCTACAATAAATGTGGTAACACGACCAGAGTCTAATACTCTTATTGAAAACATATTTATATCTGTAGAATTACCTTTTTATAAGTCTGGTACTCTTCATGCTTCCATATCGGATCATTTTCCTTAATTTATTAGTCTTAATATTGCTCATTTGCCTTTTGTTTTCTCTAAATTTTATGAGAAACTTGATTATAATTTATTGTATGGCAGTTTTCGAAATAAAAGCTGGGATCATTTATTTTCTTCTAGCGTTTCTCTTGAGGAAAAAGCTGAGCTCTTTTTACATGATATTAGTGGGAGTGTTAGTGCCTGGCACAAAGATATATAAAAAGTCCAATAGGAAGGGTCGAATTGACAAGGTATGGATGAATAATCTTATTCAGAAGAAAATTGTTGTAAGAGATCGACTTTATTCTAAGATGTTGAAGTATAAAAATTTTAGTAATAAGTATTATGAGTATAAATCAGCTGTTCAAAGTGTGAACAAAATCTTGAAAAAAATGATCTGGAAAGCAAAGCAAAAATACTACAGTGATGTTTTTAATAATGTTGGCAATTGCTCTAGAGACTTGTGGAAAAAAATGAATTCTATACTCAATATAAAACAACAGCAATCTATTAAGATAAAAAATGATGGAGAATTTGTTACTGATATTTCCATACCTAATTTGTTTTTCAATTCGTTCTATAAGAAATCTGATATTTCGAGCTTTGATGAACCTAATATAGAACTACACTCTATTCCTGAATTTAGCTTTAGGTTTGTCACTAATAATGATATTCTTGGAAGCATTATTTCATTAAAGCCCTCTGACTCGAAGGATGTTTATGGACTCAGTACTAAAATGATAAAACATATTGGATCTTTTCTTGTCAAACCACTGGTATACTTGTTCAATGAAATGATATACAGTTCTTATTATCCCAATTGTCTTAAAATCTCCAAACTAGTTCCCGTCCATAAGAAAGGAGATACTCATTTAATATCTAACTATAGACTAGTTGCTATTGTGCCTATTATATCTAAGATATATGAAAAATTAATAAGTCTTCAGATGTATAATTTTTTCGAAAGGAATCACCTCTTTGGAAGCAATCATTTTGGCTATCGTATTAATCATTCTGTCAAATACTTACATTCTCTTTTTCTTTCTGAATTATCAAATGCTTTGAACAATGGTTACAAATGTAAAGCTATCTTTTTGGATTTAAAGAGTGCATTTGAACTGGTTAATCATTCTTGCCTTCTTTCTAAACTTAGGATGTATGCTGTGCAATATTCTTCCATAAATCTAGTTGCCTCATTCCTTCATAATAGAAAACAGTATGTCGAAGTTAACAATATGAAGTCTAATCTGAAATGCTTTAATAGAATTGGTGTGCCACAGGGCTCTGTCCTAGGCCACTATTTTTCAACATCTATATGAATGATATGAAGGATATTTTGAACACAAATCAAATTTCTTATTTTATGTATGCAGACGACATATCTATTTTGTTTCCTTACAAAGATTATTCTGATTCTATCTTAATCAACGACAAACTTAGCGCCGTAATGCAATTTTTTCGTTCAAATGCACTTAAAGTGAGTGAGGACAAGTGTAAGTGCAATGACATTCCAAAATAATGAAGCTAATAAAGATCACTTTGATATTTTGTTAAATAATTGTGTTCTAGAGAATGTGGATGCTTTCACTTTTCTTGGAATTACAATTGACTATAAATTGAAATGGTCTCATCATATAAAAAAACTTAACTCTAGGTTAAATATGCTTCTCTCTCGATTCCTAACGTATAGTTTCTTACCAATAAATATTAAGATAAAAATGTACAAAGCTTTTGTACAACCTGTATTATATTACTCAATTTTAAACTGGGGACATGTAAATACAGAGATTTTACTAAAAACTCAAAAAAAAAATATTAAAAACAGTGTATAACGTAAAATACAATAGCCATACTAGTAATTTGTTTAAGGACTCTAATACTTTGAAAGTTAGGGATCTTTATAGTTATAGAATCAGCTTGTTTCTATTTAAATACGTAAAGGGTATATGCTGTCCTAAGTTAGCTAATACGTTAACTTTTAATACCCAGATACATCAATACCAAACACGTAGTGCTTACCATTTACATTTAGAGCAGTTAGGTTCTATAAATAAACAGACGTTGGGTCAAAAAAATATCATGGTTTTTTGGGTCGTGGCAAAATGAGCTGACAGAAACAAAGTTAAATTGCCACCTAATAAAAAAAGATATGAACATGAAACTTTACATACATATAAATCTCGAGTTTTTTATTCAGAAAAATATCATCTTAATCTATAAAGTTATGTCAAAGACCTCATTCTGATGATAAGAATGCAAAAATTTTATAATTGTGAACCATTTTTGTTACCTCGATAAGGATTGAAATGTCTATGCGAAAAAATTAAAGCAAAATTTTTTATTTTTCAAAGAAAAAAAATAAAATTAAGCAAAATATAAATAAAAACTTTAAAAATATCTTAACATGTAAATATATTTAAATTTTATTATAAAATAACTTAAATTAACAAATCTAGAAAATGTTAGATTATTCCCAAATAAAAAAGCTTGTTTATGCTAAAATGATTTTACAATATTTTTTGACATATTTCTCAATTTTTTTGAAAACTATTCTATTTAATTGTACAGCTTTGTTGTATATAATAAGTACACTAAAAGCTGAAGATTAAAGCCAAGTAGAGTTAACTTTAATGTATTATTCTGTTTTTATGTATAATATTTTCCAGAAAATAAATTAAAACGACTCACCACTATTGAATATCCACAGACTTTTACAGATTATTTTTTATATGTAAAACTAGAAGTCTTGTGTTTCTCTCTAGATTTACTGAATAAAAGTAATTATATAAACACTATAATTTTGAGTTTCAAATTTCAATGGGGCTAAAAATGACTCTAAAACGCTTATATCTACTTTTGAAAGAAAAATATAAAATTTTATATAATTTGCTTTTTTTTTAATTCCAATTGTTTTGGTAAAATTCTATTTTAATTTGAAGTGAAATTGTGGTCAAAAATGACCGCGATTAAAGATTAAAAATATTTTTTCACTTTCTTTATATATTTTTTTTCTTCTATGCAGTTGACATAACTCACAATTATTGCACCTGAGGTAAAGGCCCTTTAGGTAACTAAAATTTTTAATTTTAATGCTAAAGAATTTCAAAAAATAGAATTTTCTTTTAGAATTAAATACAAAAAACTGAAATCTATAAAATGACTTTGTAATGAATTGTACTTAACAAAGGTTATTGATATAAAAAAAAAAGCTATTTTCATTCCCTGTCTTAAACGCACAGTCACAATTTCAAAGTGCTTGAAAATTTCATAAGTGAACAAAATTTTTTCATATAATTAAAAAATCATCCAAATGAAATATTGTTAGAACACTCATTTTTCTAAAATCAATCCACAGCATACTAAAATTAATATTTTTATTAAGGTTTTTTATTGGCGAAAACCTATCATTTTATAAAATTTAATTCAGAAAAGAATGCGAATTATTTAACTAATAGCTTTATTTTCATGTCTAAATTTAAAAACACAACTTTACTTTTTTCTATTTATTTAATATTGTAACGATTTTTTGTATGTTTCATAACTTTAAGTATTTACTATATTTTGAAGGGATCATATATATATATATAAGACGTCCCTTAATAAGCCGCCAAAAAAAAGAGGGGATAGGGGGCTAATTCTAATGCTCGGCATTAAAAAACAGAAGTATAAAGCACGATAAGGAGGTGCGTAATAAATTATAGACTTATTTATCGAAGTTAAACTGAGTAAAAAGTTTTAGAGATCTTAAATTATCAAATATTTAGGAAAAATGAAAAAAAGTTTTGGCTTAGAAAAAAACAAACTGAAAGAATGAAAATTTCATTTAAAGTTTATATGGGAACCTCAAAGAAATATGACTTTATTAGTTCAGGGTGCAAAGTAGAAAATTTTCACATGCTATGCTGTGTGGAGTTACCCCTTACATAGAAACACATAAACGTTGTATGAAACGTCCCATGAGGTCTACTTCTACAAAAAAGATCAGTGCTTGTATGCATGTCTAAAGCTACATGCTTCTACACTGCCTATATTTTGAGATGGATGCCATACGTTCTATATATCAAAAAAGTGTCATTAAGAATTCTTATGAATATGGGTCATGACAAACACTGAAACTACAAGAGTTAGGCTATATTATTGAATGGCCTACTTACTCGATAGAAAGAATTACAATTTACAATACAACAATTTTAAAATTTATTTTAATATAAAAAAGTGGAATTGAAAAATTCTTGGAAATTCACTTTGTTGAAAAAAGTAGGTGCTGAAGACAAGGCACACACACATTGGCGGATCCAAAGGGGGCCTCATGGGTCTAGCCCCCTCTCACCTATGAAAAATAGCTTCGAAAATTACCCTTAATAATGTATAACCTTACATGTATAAAAAATAAAATTTTGCAATTTATTCATGGCAAAATATTATAAATATGAAAACATAGGTAATTAGTGATTCTAAAAAACATAACATAGCTGTCGTAGAAAAATTGCAAAAAAATTTAATAGATTTCGACCCCCCTATAAGAAATTTCTCGATCCGCCACTGCACACACATCATCTGTCTTTCGATCCTGGCTGCTTGCAGATCGATGGTTTTTTAACGAAGTGTGAACGTATTTTGTAGAATCTACCCGTGAAATAGGGGGTCCATTGATATTCAGAAAAAGAACAGCATCAAATGCGCGTACACTCATCTGATTACGTTCTGATGTACAGATGTCATTCATCGAACAAAAGCCAAGTTCGCATTCAGCCGTGGAAACAGGGAATATATTAATAACTTGTAAAAAGTTTTCATAGTCAGTTGATAAATATCCACATTTGAAATTTCGAAAGGCAGATACAGTGGACATCACATCTTGTTTGAAAAATCGAGCCACATCCATCACTTCCGTGTCTCCATAAGTTACCAATTCTTCTTACTTTTTCGACCAATTTGTGGGATCCAAGTGCACACAGTCATTCAACAACTTTGAGTCAAATCTGCAATTGAGATTGTCAATCCCAGCTTGGATGAACTGGTTGTGAAAGTTAGAAAGGGAAGATCCGGTTAAAGAGTTAAATTCAAAAACATCGAAGTTATTTATTGATACAAAGTAATAATCATTACAATTCTTAATCTTCGAAATTATGGTCTACAAGATAACCATTGTGTCATGTCTAAAAATAGTTATAAAATTATAACATTTGAATTAAAAAGATTTTCATTTCTGCATCATTTAGTAACCGATACCGGTATAAGCTCCTTCACCACGTCAAGGCGATGCAGTTTGAAGGAGATAAGATATGCAACGAAATTTTTATAAGAGCGTATAAAAAAATTATAGAAATAGGTTACATTAAAATTGTGAAATCATAAAGTTTGTCCAATTTATTTTATCATCATTTTTCACATTTTTTAAAAAATCTAAATTTGGAGAAAAAATGATGCAAATAGCCAATACACTGGAAATTTTTTTCCCAATAATAATTCATCATTTGAATTTCCAGAAATAAATAGTTAATGTAGCACATAGAAGGTAAAATGTTAGGTTGATTTTAACCCTAAGCACATTTCAAAATAATATAGATCAAACAACATTACCTTTACCAATTTATGCCCAGGACGAGGAGAGGATTTTCAAAATTCATATTAATTACAATGAAAAAAACTATCGTCTGCGTTTATTAAAGAAAAATTGGGCATACATGGGTTAACTACTACAAGATAAGGAAGTTTATTTAATTCATTTTGAATATTCTTCTATGATAATTGAAAACATAGGAATTCAGGATATCTTTAGGATAAACTATTTCAAAGTGTAAAAAAGTTTAATTCAAAAATATCGAGGTTATTTATTGATACAAAGTAATAATTAATAATTACAATTCAAGAGTTATAATCTTAATCTTTGAAATTATGGTCTACAAGATAACGATTATCATATCAGGGGCGCACATTCGGGGACGAGGGGGTCCAATGTGTTTTTAGGGGGGGGGGGGCGAAAACCAATAATTTCTACAAGTAAGATTTACTTTTAAAAGCTTGAATATAAAAAATTTATGATGATCGCATTATAGGATGTAATGATCATTGGACATGACAATACATGATGATGTAAGATGAGATGCAAAAGAGAATGAAAGATCGAATTCAGACTAATTATTAAAATATTAAATTGAAATATTAATACTTCACATAAGATAACAACAAAACGAAAAGATAGAAATAATTATCTTACAGAGTTGAAAGGTAAAAAGCTGTTTTAAAAAATATTAATATTTCACATGTGAAGATAATAAAACGAAAAGATAGAAATAATTATCTTACAGAATTATAAAGGTAAAAAGCTGTTCTAAAAAATATTAATATTTCACATGTGTGAAGATAATACCAAAAATAAAATAATTATCTTACAGAATTGTAAAAGGTAAAAAGCTGTTCTAAAAAACATTAATATTTCAGATGTGTGAAGATAATAACACAAAGAAAATAATTATCTTACAGAATTGTAAAAGGTAAAAAACTGTTCTAAAAAATATTAATATTTCAGATGTGTAAAGATAATAACAAAAAGAAAATAATTATCTTACAGAATTGTAAAAGGCAAAAAGCTGTTTTGAAAAATATTAATATTTCACATGCGTGAAGATAATAACAAAAAGAAAATAATTATCTTACAGAATTGTAAAAGGTAAAAAGCTGTTCTAAAAAATATTAATATTTCACATGTATGAAGAAAATAATTATCTTACAGAATTGTAAAAGGTAAAAAGCTGTTCTAAAAAATATTAATATTTCACATGTGTGAAGATAATAAATAACAAAACGAAAAGATAGAAAAAAGTTTCATATAAAAATTGGAAGTTAAATAGGCTTTAAAATTCTTAATTACATCTACGAAAGTAAAAAACTTGTAAAGATTGTTTAGAGAACTTACGAGTAGTAAAAATGAAATGAAATTTGAAAATCAAAGGAATAAGATAATTACGAAAATTTCCATTTTTAAAAAACCGATAAAATGGCTGTAGATTCTGTCAGCTTATTTTACCATAAAAATGGCTACCAAAAAAATTTCCGAATTTTGAGTGATCATAATATTAAATCTATTGGTTAGATTCTTATGTAACTTTACAAAATTATATATTTTATAATTTTTTATTAGTATTTAAAATTTCAAGTCATTTCATTGATTATTTTAAAAGTTATTAAAGTTTTTCTTTAAAAATTATTTATCTAGTAAATACTTATCTTGTAATTTACGTCATTGTTACATTTGCTCTTGTCATTCTTGATTATTGTAATATAGTATGTATAAATATACATTAAACATCACACACACATGAATATATATATGCATGTATTCGTTTACATATGCACTCACTCTTACACAATTATATATACTACATAGTTATATTTACTTGTTTTTAACCCTCTAATCTTGTATTATTTTGAACTCGTTTCAATGAATTTTTTTTTCTTTTTTCAGGTTACACACGTCAAGTGGCTTTAATTTGCCTTTGTGTGAATCCTTGCATACCAATACTTAAAACCCTAACATTAATGCTTTGTATTTTCATTTTACGAATTCTCAATCTGTTTTTGTGATATGCAAATAAATTCTTCTTCTTCTTCTTATAAAAATATAGTTTTATTCTATTTAGAGATAAAAGGTAATTTTTTACTCTATTTTTAAAGGAAGGTAACGAAAAAAAATTTTGTAATAATTTCTAAAAGAAAAACTAAATAACTCTCATCTATTTTCTAAACAATTTTGCCCTGAAAATAGTGCCCGCTTTTAAATATGTAGGAGTAACTCTTTCAGAAAGTGTTACTTCAAAACCAATATAAATAATATGTGTCTTAAAATCTCGAGATTTTTAGGTTACTTAAAAAAATTAAGCGGTTACTTAACTTTTGAAACAACTTCCATATCATACTCATGTAATAAAATTTATAATTAAAAATTGCCTGTTAAATAAATTGAATTGAAATGTCATTTATGCTAACTTATTATGGGGATCTAGACAACAAACACAATTGCCCAAACTATCTAAAACATTAAGAAAGTTACATTATTTTATAAATAGTAAGCAAAAAGTTCAAAGCAAATTTTTGAATTTAGAACAAGTATATATTATACTAGGTATAGGATTTTAGTACAAAAATTATCTCAAATCAGAACAATTTGAGAATCTTTTTATCCCAAACTACTCATTTGATAACTATTTAACCCTTTAACATAATAAATTACATTAGGAGAATACTCCTACTCACGCTGAATTGTGCTAGTAATTTTGTTGACAATTTTTTCAAATACACTTCTAAGCTTGTTCTATGAAAGAAAGATTTATTCATAAAATTATAAAAAAAAAAGTTTGTGAAATTATTAAGACATAATGTTTACAAATTTAAATAAAATAACCAATATATTTTCATATTTTCAATTTAGAAAGTTTTTTTTAAGGGAAATATTCAAAAAGGCCTTAAGGCCGCTGATATGAATAAAACCCATATTCATTTACAAAAGTGTACGTAAGATTTAGTAATAAATGAGCACAAGGCTGCCACGAAAGAATAATCATGAACACAAGAGAATAAAGAAAAGTATTAAAAAGCATGACAAGAAACATGAAGAGGAACTTTGTATATAATAAATATTTCGTTAACAAATTATGAATATAGACAAGAGTAAAAACAAATAATGGAATATGTTAAGAATACATATGTATATTTACACACATAACATTCCGTAGAATGACAAATAAATTCATAATTTTTCATGAGAAGTTTTTTTATTCTATTTTTACAAACACTTATTTTAAAAAAGATACAATCAGTGTCAATTAAAAAAGAGTTGTAGTTAAGAGATAATTTGTATTTTAAAGATTGTTTCGATAGTTTATTGTAATATAAGGGAAATGACAGATGAAAATTATTTCGTAAATTATACTGGTGAACTTCGTTATTATACGTAATAAAATCTCAAAAATGGGTGGTTAAAATCTATTTAATATTTTATAAGTGAGTATAGATAAATTGTACACATATAAGTCGGTTACCTTGAGTGAGTTTAACCTTACAAAAATTGATCATTTTGGGATAGATCTATGCCTCCTTAAAATTAATATCAACTCTTCAAAACACACAAATTCTAACTAACTTTAGTGTATACCTTCTTAAAATTAATATCATCTTCTTTAAACACACAAATGCTATTTTTTATTCATAACTTAGTGTGAATTATTAGTTTTTGGCAGGATATGATCAGTGAATATATAGATAGTAGATTCAAATAAAAATATAAAATGTCAAATAATTTATGCAAGATAGGGTATTTTTTACTTTTATATCTTAGCATTCCAGGAAACTTAAATTAAGAAGAAAAAGAAGAAGTTTATTTACCATAGAGTGAAGATAACAAGGTTTACATACACACATAAAAAATAATATAGATATGGAATATAACAAAAAAATATTTCGCAAGGCCATAAAGCCGCATAAGGAGATATCTAAACGATATAAAAAAAAGTATAAGAAAAAAAACGATATAATAAAGACTTAAATTAGTAAAAAAACAGTCAAAGGGGAAAAAGTAAAGTAGTATATTTTTTACTCCATTATTCATATTGTTTGAATCTATCTTATTTCTAAGATCTAACATGATATGATTTAATAATAGCTCTTTGTTTCACTTAGTCGTTTTAGTTATTTTTAAATAAATTTTTTTCAGTTACATTTAATTGAAACTTGATTAGTAATTAACATATAATATAACTAAGCTCTTAAATTTTGCTGAATAATTATTAATACGATGACAAAATATTTTTAGGGTAATATTTTTTGCTCCGTTGTAAGATTAAGAACAAGATTGTAAATTTTTTTTTCTCTGAATTAGGAATAAGAATAATTTTCAAATATCCACTACCAAGCCTTGGAAAAAAAGCATCTTATAAAATATTTTTAATGTAATTTTTTTAAAAAAATATTATTTATTTGAACTAGTTTTGTCCTAATTTTTGATGTCCTATTTGTAAGTCATTAAATTTCGTTTCAGGCAATTTAAAAATTTTGTAAATTTATAATTTCTCATATACATTTTCAAATCACTTAAAATTTTTATTTTTAGCTCAAAAATATCGAAACCTACGAAATAAAATTGAAAAAATTTAGAAAGTTTTATTTAATAAAAATATATAATGACTTTACACGTTTTCCCCTGTGTACGGGCCTATATTATTAAAATAAAAAATCACTTAATTAAAAAATTCTGATTCCAAAAAGTATTTTTTAACAGTTATTTAGTAATGTTTTATTTTAATTATTATATGAGAAACATTTATTATTATTAAGATAGTTTGATTAAAAGTAAACATTAAAATAATTTTTCTCTCAGTTTTCATATGCTTTCAATATAGTGAATATCTGTCTTGTTCTCAACTTAAAAATTTTAACCTGTATTTTTAATATTTTGTAATGAGTTCTGCATCTAATTCTCGTAATCGAATTTCAAATGGGATTAAGAATTTTGGGATTACATCAATCCACTGTTTCAAAAATTATTTCTCAATGGGAAAAAACAAAACAGATTGATAATAAAAGTTGTGGAGGCGATCGAAGCTCCAAGTATATGCTGATAATTCATTCATGGTTTGATGATAATCCATTGCTTACTTTCTCAAAACTTCAAGAAAAAGTAATGAATGAACTAAAATTACAGATAAGTACAAGTACAAATGATAGATGTTTAAAAGCTTTTCACTATACAATTGAAAGTACAGTGGAGCCCGCTTATTGTCATACCCTCCGTGTATGAATAAATTATGACATAATCCGGGATATTCTAATATCCGGGCTTAGCTATTTTCATGATTATGGTGGTTATAACGATTTAACTGTGCGTGGTTATACATGTAAGGGCCTACACTGATAAGTGGCAACACGATGGTTAACAATTAAAACAAGTATGTTTTAGTACCACAAAGAAGAAACTGTGCAACCACGATTGAAAAAAGAATAGAATACGCTACCAAGTTAAGTTACCTATAACTTGGGCGCATATCCTCAAAATTATTAGGCGGGGGCGAAATTTTTTTTGAAATTTTCAAAATTAGTGGTCTGGAAATACCACGGGAGACCAAATATTCAAGCAATCTTAAAATAATAAGTAAAAATTATAAATAATAAGTAAAACGCCCCCCTTCACTAAAAAATTAATTGTAGAAAATTGGCTGAATCATATCCCTTCAAATTTTGTGACTTTTCCTAAAATCGCTAGCTGCATCTTTTGAAACCATTTTTATGGTAGTTGAATGACCCCTTCATGTCCAAAACTGTCAATCAAAATAAAAAATTACAGCAAAATTTTGACATTATCTGTACTTAACCTTATAACTTAAGATCTATATTATATAATACCTTGAAAATTTATAATTATATACAGTTTGGAACGCATAACACTTTATATATTTAATTTTTTCAATAATCATGGCTAATTTTTAGAAAATGTCAATCAAAATTTTGATTGATCAAAAATATATCTAATAAAATATACCTTCAAATTTTACATAAAATATATGTTTTTATACTAAATCGGTCATGCTGTTTTCATTTCTGGACTCATTTTTTACATTTAGGATTTGAAAATACCTATAAGAATTAATCAAATTTGCGGTTTACTTCTGAAAATTGTCTCCAAAAACATTCCTTCACATTTTACATAAAATATATGTATTATACTAAATCGGCCATGCTGGTTTCATTTCTGGACTAATTTTTTACGTTTAGGATCTGGAAATACCTATAAGTGTTAATTAAATTTGCGGTTTACTTCTAAAAATTATCTCCAAAAACATTCATTCAAATTTTGCAATGAAATATATGTGTTATACTAAATCGGACATGCTGGTTTCATTTCTGGACTCATTTTTTACATTTAGGATTTGAAAATACCTATAAGTATTAATCAAATTTGCGGTTTACTTCTAAAAATTATCTTCAAAAACATTCCTTCACATTTTACATGAAATATTTGTTTTTATACCAAATCGATCATGGTGTTTTCATTTTTGAACCCATTTTTTACATTTAGGATTTGAAAATACCTATAAGTATTAATCAAATTTGCGGTTTACTTCTGAAAATTGTCTCCAAAAATATTCTCTTGAAATATATGTTTTTATAGCAAATCAATCATGCTGTTTTCATTTCTGAACTCATTTTTTACATTTAAGATGTGAAAATGCCTATAAGTGTTAATCAAATTTGCGGTTTACTTCTAAAAATTGTCTCCAAAAACATTCATTTAAATTTTACAATTAAATATATGTTTTTATACCAAATCAACCATGCTAGTTTCATTTATGGACTCAATTTTTGCAGTTTGAATTTGAAAATACATATAAGTATCATTTAAATTTGCGTTTAGTTCTAAAATTTGTTTTTATAGCAAATATATCATGATGATTTCATTTCTGAACACAGTTTTCGCATTTAGAGGTTTTACTGCTAGTGTCAATCAAATTTGCTGTTTATGTCTGAAAACTATATCCAAAAATATTCTCTCTAATTTTACATGAAATATATGTTTTTATACCAATTCGACCATGATAATTTTTATTTCTGAAATCATTTTTTGCATTTAGAGGTTTTAAATGTCTGAAAGTGTATCAAATTTTCGATTTACGTCTAATGTCTGCAGAAATATTTTTGAAATTTAAATAAAATATGTGTTTTTATGTCAAATGGAAGATGCTGGTTTCATTTTTGGACTCAGGTTTGGCATTTATGGTTTTAAAATATCTGAAAGCTTGAATAAGATTTGCGGTTTACTTCTAGATACTGTTTTCAAAAATATTTTCAAAAAAATAAAATATCTGTTTTATACCAAATCGATTATGCTTATTTTATTTCTGTACTGGATTTTGAATAATACGGTTAAAAAATATCTTGAAGTGGCAATTGAATTAGTAATGTATGCCTGAAAAACAGTTCTGTAAAAAAATTTCAAAAAATGGCTGCATATTAGGTATATAGTAAAAATATACTTTTTTTTTGTATATTTTGGCTTATAATACTTTCTACAATCATCTTAGGTATGAAATATTTATTAAAAAAAAATAAAACATATTATAAAATCTTTTGAAAATTTGTATGAGAGAAGGAACTAAGTTGATAACTAATTGAAAAGAGAACATGTGATCAAAACAAATAATTAAAAAAATATGTATCTTGACTAAATGGAAGATCTACAATGTTCTAATGAACTAGGAAGTGGTTTAATTATATAATATTAGATGCTTCAAAAAGGATTTTTACTGTGAAAAAGAAGTTCCTCTTTTACAAAGGAAAAATATTTAAATCTAAAGCTTATCATCTAGGATTACAGTAACATTTAGCTAAGATGGGTAGGAAATCTGAAAATTTAGAATAGGTCAGATTTATCAAAAATGGCACAGGTGCCAATTAAGAATTTAGTCACTATCAAGATATTTTTAATTTAAATTGAATTTGTCCATCTGTTTCCTTTTGTGTCAAAGAGATAATTTTTTAGATGAAGAACGTTGAAAACTTTTTGTAATTGAACAATCAACATCACGAATGATTCATCAGAAAAAGCCTTTGAAATAAGATTGGTTGACAAATATTCAGGCTTGATAATAAAATACACGATACTGATAAAAAAAAGTCTAAGATCACCAAGAAGATTCTTTAATCAGAATGCTTTGAGAGAGGAAAAAAGTAATTTTATCCTTATAAAAAAATTTTCGAACACACATTGAAGAATATAAATTTCTAATGAAAAAAGAGCTACCAAGAAAGGATCATCATAGAATGAATACCAAAATTACATACTGTAAATTATAATATGACGTAGAGATTACGAGCTGAAACGAATTTGTAGCCAAAAAGATGGAGATCCTATTGAGTTACATAAGTTACTGTAGAATGAAATATTTTGAGTGAATTAAACACCTAAAGTTGGTTTATTAAATAAATTAAGAAAATAATTACCAGAGAAATACTGCAAGTAGAAGTTATTTTTATGTTTATATATTTGACATTGATTTGCAGATTTAATCGATTTTTTGACAGGTTTTATTGATTTCATAAAAAATGAACATCACCATTAAATTTTGCATACTTGAAATGTATAAAAAACTTTAAAAGAATCAAAATTTTAATTTTGACATGTGCTGTTATATTTAAATTATTTTGTCAGGTTTGACTAATTTTTATAAAAAAAAGGAATATAACCAATAAACACAGCCTACTTGAAAATGGGTATATGTGTGTAAAAAACTTTATATAATTATTCGGATAAGATGTTTCTTTTTGGAATAAATCAATTTTTTGACAGTTTTGATTGATTTTCATAAAAAAAATGAATATTACCACTTAATTACGCATTCTTAAAATGAGTATATATTTGTAAAAAACTTTATATTATTACTTATATAAAAAGTTTCTTTTTAAGATGAGCTGTCATATATAAATCAATGGGTTGATAACTTTAATTGATTTTTATAAAAAAAAATGAATATCACCGCTGAATTCAGCATGCTTGAAAATGGGTATATAATTGTAAAAAACATTATTTAGATAAAAAGCTTCTTTTTGAGATGAGTTGTCACATTTAGATCAATTTTTTGACAGGTCTGATTGATTTTCATAAAAAATGAATATCACCACTGAATTCAGCATATTTGAAAATGGGTATACATGTGTAAAAATCTTTATATACTTATTTAGATAAAAAGTTCCTTTTTGAGATGAGCTGTCACATTTAGATCAATTTTTTGACAGATTTAATTGATTTTCATAAAAAATGAATATCACCACAGAATTCAGCATATTTGAAAATGGGTATACATGTGTAAAAATCTTTATATACTTATTTAGATAAAAAGTTCCTTTTTGAGATGAGCTGTCACATTTAGATCAATTTTTTGACAGGTCTGATTGATTTTCATAAAAAATGAATATCACCACTGAATTCAGCATATTTGAAAATGGGTATACATGTGTAAAAATCTTTATATACTTATTTAGATAAAAAGTTCCTTTTTGAGATGAGCTGTCACATTTAGATCAATTTTTTGACAGGTTTGATTGATTTTCATAAAAAATGAATATCACCACTGAATTCAGCATATTTGAAAATGGGTATACATGCGTAAAAAACTTTATTTAATTATTTAATTAAAAAGTTCCTTTTTGAGGTGAGCTGTCAAATATAAATCAATTTTTTGACAGGTTTGATTGATTTTGATAAAAAATGGACATCACCACTGAATTCAACATAGTTGAAATATATATGTAACATTAAAAATATATATAAAAACTTATTAATATCTGAGAAAAATAGGGGGGGGGGCACTTTAGCGGACAAATTTTGCCCAGCACTAATAGGGTTAATATCTTAATTAAACATATCATCCTTGACGTAATCCTGCACAATATGTAAAATTTAAAAATAGCGCATAATTATTTGCTATATCAAAAATTCCAAAAATAGGACTTACAAAAATATGTTGGAAATTTTAATTGTATTTGGCTTAAATGGAAAAAAAGCTTCCAATACAAAAAGATCTCTTTTTTTATATCAAATTTAAGGAAGAATTAAAAATCTTATCAAGAACTGTTTCAAAATGTCAAGGGACTGCTAAAAACATGGTAAGGTGGAATAAAAAAGACTGTTTGAAAATGTATGGAAAGCATGTATGATTCACAACAGGGGCATGCAAATCAAACAACGATTGGTTAACTTGTTCTTAAAATAATTTGTTTTTTAAAATAACAACTTTTAACCTTTTGCAATGTTTTGTCTTTTATTATAACTTTTAAGGAAAAAATGTTATAGAGCTTCAACAAAAACTAAAAAAATTTAGAACATAACTTAAGTTTTTTGAAAACTAATTTGACGTATCCCCTACAGCATACTCTATGGGTGGCATGGCAGGTTGGTTGAGATGATGGACTCAGCACAGAAGCCTCTGGATTCGATTCTTCATCGATACTAATTTATTCATAGTTTGACAAGCGGTACATCGCGGTATTGTCAATGAAAACACACCCACGATACCTTTACCTTACCTTTCACTCAAAATTGAAAAATTTGCTACATAATTAACATAAGAGAGAAAGGAGACAAAATAAACTAATAAAGCAATTTTCACTATTTAAAATGAAACTGTCTGTTCTCAGAATAATTTCAAAATAATAAGAGGCATAAAAAATGAGATAGTTTATTTGATATTTTCAAGTTTTTATAAGCAATAAAAGCCAACGTTTACGTAGCTAATCCTTATAAGGTGATTTGGTAATGCTTGTATTTTTTGCATTTTGTAAGGAATCAGTATACAAAAAACGGTAGTTTAATCACTTTTTGTAAAATTATTTGAGTCTAAGAAACTAAATCATTAAAAATCATTTAAACTAACATAATCTGACAGCTGTCATAAATATATCAAGTACATTTTTAACAACTGAAACAATTTGTTTCGATATTATATATTTATTATAATAATAATCAACAAATTTTCTTAAAAAAATGATTTAATTAATTATGTACAGTGTTACTTACAAAATTTAACATTTGAACATTATAAAAAAATCTCTGCTCAAATATTAAACGAATAGAGTATTCTTGCTTTTAAGCTGAATAGCTAGTCAAAATATTCATTTCCAAATAGCTATTGAAAAAAATTTCTTAACTTGAAAAAATTAAAGTTTTCAAATGTAACAAACGTACTGATAAAGATTAAAAGTGACCTTTGTTTAAAAAAAATTTACACGAGTCTGACAATATTAAAAACTAGTTTCTAATAAGATAAAATAGAATTATTTTTAATTTAACTCTAAATACAAATTAGAGAGAAGAGAGCTTGAATGAGAAAAGAGTGATTGAATGAGAGAAGAGAGCTAGAGTTATTGAGTTTTAGCAGATAAAGATGAAGAGAAAAACAGGAGACAGAAAGAGAAATAGTCACTGTGACAGAAGATGAGAAAATCTAGTGGATCATCAATGTGTGTTTGCTCAAAAATACTACAAGGAGACACTGTGATAAACATTGCTTACTTATTGTGTGCATATTGAAACAATGGATTATTATTATATAGCTCTCACATCGTTTGTAAAATATTTTATATAGGAATTTCAGAGTTGACTCGAAAGTCTGCATTCCCTCTTTTATTCTCTTATCTTACATTATAATGTATTCGAATGATCATTACATCCTATAATCCGATCATCATACATGTTTTATAAACAAGACCTTAAGCTGAAACAAGGCATTAACATTTTCTTTTATTGACGAGGAAGGTTTCTCTATTTCATCAAGGCCAAAAAAGGGCGTGGAAAAAAAGGTTTTCCATCTTATGTTCCTGTTCCCAATGGAAGAAGTAGGAATATTTCTGTTATTGCAGCCATGAGCTAGCCCTGATAAAAATATAATGGATTCAATTCTTGTACTTGATAATGCAAGAATTCATCATTATAAAGGATTATTATCACTGAAAACATGAATTTGTTTCACCTTTCACCCCATTCTCTATTTTTGAATCCAATTGAAAATGTTTTTTCAATTTGGAAAGCTAAACTTAATAGAGGCAATCAACTAAATTTCATCTGGTGATTGCGATTGTTTATATTGAAAAATTCTTGGAGTTTCAATGTATAACAAATTTTATAATTCTAATTTTATAATTTTTTTGGTTAAAAAATACTCTACGTTATAAGTAAAAATGAATGACGAATAAAAATCTATGTCGACACAATTAATTACAGATGTATGACTAATGATTGCAAATGCATACTTAAATATTGCAAAGATATGAGTATTTATTGCAAATGTATGACTATTGGTTGCAAAATTAGGACTATTAACAATAGTCAAAAAATTAACATGTGTCAGAGCGTCTCTTGTGCTAGGCTCTATGAAAGTAACTAATTTTTGAATAACATGAAAGTATTTTATTTGGGAACATTTAATTTCTTAAATTTTATTTTATTCAAAAAAAATTGATATTTATTTATAATTTAGCATTAAGACACTTTAATCGACTTTGTCTTCGTTTTCATTGCTATGAAAAAAACAGCAGTTGTCATCACAATCGGGGATATTGGTAGAAGCCCTAGGATGCAGAATCACGCCATATCGTTAGCCAAAGAAAATTTCAATGTCACAATTTTTGCATTTTTGGAAAATGAGGCATTTGAAGAAGTCACCAAAAATTTAAACATTTTTATTTCTCCTCTACCCAAGCTACCGTCACTCTACATGGATATGATTCCCCTTTTCATCTGCTCTTTTTTAAAAGTTCTTTTTACTTTTTTTACACTCCTCTACTATTTGATTTGTATGCCAAGTATACCTGAGGTGGTAATGGTGCAGAATCCGCCAATGATAGCTGTTATGCCAATTTTGTATTTGTTTAAAATATTTTACTGGAGAAAAACGAAAATAATTATTGACTGGCACAACTTCGGCTACACGCTTTACAAGATAAAGAAAACAAACACGCATGCGATTAAAATGTGCCTTGTGAAGTTTTACGAAATTTTAGAAAATTTCCTAGGTTACTTCTCTCATTGCAATCTCTGTGTATCAAAAGCTATGCAACATTCCCTGAAAGAGAATTGGGGATTGTCTTCGATCGTTGTTTATGATTTGCCTGTCAGTTATTGTGCAAAAAGTTTATCCGATCGCGAGAAAGAAGATTTCATTTACGAAAAATTTTGCGTGGATAAAAAGAATGTTGGTTTGGTAGTTACAAGCTCAAGTTGGGGCGAGGATGATGATTTTGATTTGCTTGTTAAAGCCTTAGACAAATACGAAGATGCTTCAACTCAATTCCCAGATTTGCAAAGCCTTGTTCTTATCATGACAGGCAAAGGAGACACAAAGGCACATTACGAAAGTGTGATTCGTTGCAGAAACTACGCAAATATTAAAGTTTTTTTTCCATGGCTCAAATCCAATGAATACTTCAAATTGCTAGCGTGTTGTGATATTGGCCTCTGCCTACACTCTTCTTCAAGTGGCTTGGATCTGCCGATGAAAGTGATTGACATGTTCAGTTGTTCCCTTCCAGTCCTCTCCTACGATTATCCAGCGATTCGAGAACAAATAGAGCCAGGCTTCAACGGCCTCCTTTTCAGTGATGAGGATGAACTTTTTCAACATCTTTCAAACGTATTCGATAGAGATGAGAATAGAGAAGAAATGCTTGATTTGAATCAGTTGAAGGAATATATCAACGACCATACGAAGGATTGGCATCAAAATTGGAAAGAGTGTTTTTCCTATTTACTCAGCTAATGTAGGATATTCTTTGTTGTTTTGTGATCTAACTTTTAATATATTTAACGGTTTTTTCTTCGTTATTATACTAATAAATACTATTTTCTAGACACTTCCAAATTTTCCTAATAATCCCTCTGGAGTTTGATACCAACAGTTGATGAGAATCAGTTTTGCTTAGAATACGAAGCATTATTTCATTAGCTCTCAACTTGCATGTGATTGAACTTAATACTCTCCTTCCACTACCATTAAAACCTTTTCTATCTCTCCTAATTTGGAATGTAGTATTGAACCTTTGCCTTTTCAAAAAGACAGACGAAGCCTTTCCGCATAGACTTTAACTAGAACCGGTAATTTGAAAGCTTTCTTTAAAAAAACTTTTTTTGAAAGCGTTTATTAGCGATTGAACTACATCCATGGCGGGAAAGATTACACGAACACGCTAGTTTGTTGCACAGTGGGATTCTGCATTCTTGATTTTTTTGTAACTTCAAAATTTCACATAATTCTCATCCTCAAAAAGAAATTCCAAATTCCTCCAGGAAAATTTATGAAATTTCATTAATATGTTTCATTTTTGACTATCATCCTTCAGTTCATCAGTGTAGAATATATAAACTGCAAAATAAATTCTAGTTGCATGAATTTCTTGCCAATTATTGTCTTAATTTTGGTGTTTAATTTATTCCAAATTATTCACTTGTCAGTAAATTTGCTTACACATGTGACTTAACGCCAAACATTTTTTTCAATATTTTAAGGTAAACTTATATATAATCTATCATGCTAAATTTGATTCTGGAAATATTTTTATCACTAGATTTAAATTGCTGTTACTGTTAACCTATAAATAATTTGTGATCAGTTTTATAATTTTTGTCCAATTTGGCTAATATCCTGTAAATTCGGCCTTACATTAGCTTTTATATAATTTAGCCAATTATTAAGAACAGAAAGATAATATTGTCAAACCTGTCCAAACCTAATTCCTATAGGATCGAAAAAGTATCTGGTTTAGACAGTAGTCCCGTTTATCAAGAATAAGCCATTTTTTATTTGCCCCTTTTTAAGTTATATCAAAATAAAACAAGAAATTGGTTTTAAAAAATTTGTTCCCCACTTTATTTAAAAAAAGGCACACAGTTGCGCTTCTTTCAAAATGTCCTCTTTACTTAATTCTTCGCTGTTCAACTTGATTAGTAAAATCTATACAACGTTTGCAAAGTTTCTTCTACTTCATATCATGGGTATATTAAAATTTTCTTCTTTTAATTTAGGGAGTCTTTTTCTGTACAATCTTCTGTTTCTTCCCCATTATCTTGCAAAAAGCTTTCTAATAATTGTGTTTTCCATGTTTTTCATTCATTAATTTGTTCAAATTCGCATTCTTCAAATTTATTTCTAACAATTCTATTAGACAATTCTTTCAAGGTTAAATCTGCTCCATCATTGCCACATTCCATATCTTCTGTGACCTCCTATTTAAAACAACATTGCGAAAAACAATTTTCAAAAAACAATTTTCAAAGGTCAATTTTTTGTTCCATGCATATTTGTTCCAAAAAAAGTGAATCTAAAATCTTTGTTATTTTCAAAATTATTGAGATGTATGACTTTGAATGTAATTAAAATTTTAAACCTATAGTTATAAAAAATAAAAAATGTTTTAATAAATTTATATAATCAAATCTTCAACTGTTTTTCGATCCAGTTTCATTCTTGTGTTCGTAATAAAATGTCGTCCGCAACTTCTCATTTTGATCAACTATCTGGTCTTCAATTTCAATTTTGTCGTATTAGAATTTCAGAGGCTAGTACATTAGTTTTGTTGCCATTATTTTCAAGACTAATTTTCCTGTTTGAGACTAAATTGAAAAACCTTAAATGAATACCTTTGTATCAAGGAGTCAAGTAATTGGGAACAAAATATAAATTGCAATATCAAAATAAAGTTTTAAAACAATGAAGAATAGTTATAAACAATGTAATAGCAATGTCTTTTAAAAACACTAAATTGCAACCAAATTATAGATAATCTTATATACTAAAAAAATGCAGTTATGTAAACTAGAGTTTATAAAAATTAATTTGTAGGTTCCCTGTTTTAACTATTAGTTTGAACTTCACGAATTATTTCTTCCCCAATTTTTAAAAGTGGTGATAGAAAAGGCACAAGTACCGAAAAAGGCGATTTGATATTTTAAGGCATTTTTTTACTCTAAACATTTTACCTAACTATCAAAATGTATAGGTGACAAATTCATTTCTAGGTAGTAACTAGAGAACAAATCTCTGATAAATATTCTTTAGCTTGTTTTATTTCAACGAATGTTTAATTTTATTTTTTGTTTAGCTTATAAGTATTATGTTTTTACTATCAAAATTTTCTAAACGTTTCAGAAGTTATTGCACAAAAGCTGGTTCTGGCTTGAACGGCCTTTTTGTGCCTATGATAACTCCCTTTAAACAAAATCAAAGAATAAATACTCACCTTTTGCATGGCAACTTGCAAATGCAAAATAATGACAAAAATATTAGTGGAGTCGTTTTATTTGGATCAACTGGGGAGGGTCCATTCTTGTCTTTAGAAGAGAAGAACGAGATTTTGGAAATAGCAAAGCCTATCTTCTCCAAATCAATCATATGTAGTGTTTACGAAGAGTCAATTTACTCTGCAATTGAGGCCATGGAAAATTTTTATAAAAAGGGCGCTATATTGGCACTTGTTCTGCCGCCTCGCTACTATCGAAGTAAAATGTCGGCAAAAGGTGTCGAAGCGTTTTTTGTGGAATTGGCAAAGCATTCACCAATGCCGATTATCATTTATGACTTTCCTTTAGTGAGTGGTGTCAGCTTTAGTTATGAAAGCTTGGTGGAGTTGGTTGATATCGAACAGATTGTAGGTGTGAAGGACAGTTCTAAAGAAATCATCAAGTACTCCTTACTTGCAAAGTACATTCGCGAAAGAGATATCAACTTCACTTTGCTTTCGGGCTCTGCAAGTTATATTCTTCCTTCATACAGCATTGGATTTCGGGGAACGATCAGTGCTCTAGCTAACATCTTCCCTAATAAAGTTCATGAATTACACAATGATTGCAAAATGGAAGGAAATAAGGCTTTTACTGCTTCATCTATTCTAAATTTGCACTATCAACTCACTTATGCTGACGACGCAATCACAACAAAATGTGGTATTGCAGGGATTAAAAGTGTGATGAATCATTACGGTATGGAAGCTGGCGTTCCAAGAAAGCCAATCCATGAAATGAGTGAACAAAAAACACTCCAACTGATTCAAGAATTAAGTAGCCTTGGTTTAGTATAGAAATGGAACTTTTATAGAGTTACTCACGCACCAATATATTTTATTTTAAAATGTTTTTATTATATTTTTTTAGATTTTGAAACTATAGATAATATTTTCTGGTAATAAATACAAACAGTTTATTATAGTTTATCATATAATTAATTTAATATATATGATATATAAAGTGACTTTAAACCCCTTTTTATTTGCTTATGTTCCTGTTTATTTCTTGTTTTTTTGTGTTTGTTCATTTATATTTCATCAAGAATTAATTTTATTCCTAAATGCCTTCAAATGTTATCTATATCTATAATTATTTGCATTCATAATGAAAATTTCGCCAACTAGCCCATTTAACATTACTAATGTAAATTATAGTTGACATAATTGGATTACACATATTTTATTTTATAGAAAAAAAATCATTATCTTTTTCTATAACTTTCGAAAATCAAAAAGTATTTATATGTTTCTTATTCTCCTCTCTTTGCAAACAAAAAATTGATGAAGGGCGTTGATTTTTCATGAGTCTTCAACTCAATCGAAGTCAACTCAATTTTCCGAAACATCAATTATGAGATTAATGAATCATTCTTATTCAAAGTACACATAAATGGAAATTAAAGCTAGCATATAATTTTCATTAAAAATTAAAAAAAAACGATAATTTATGTCAATTTGAATATATAATTTAAAAATATATTTCTTTGCCAAACTAAATAAACATACTTTGATATATACAACCCTTTAAAATGTAGCCTTTAGTAATTAATTACGTATCGCAGAACTTGAAAATTTTCAAATCGAGCAGCTTGTTAACTATGTGTTTTACTTCAGTACGTCTATCAGTGATACTTCTTTCAAAATACTTAATTGTATCCTTATGCTAAAACATTACTAGGTAAATTTTATTTTGCGAGTGCTAGAGCATAGCGCAGACAGAATAAATTTTTCCACGGCGCATTTTGTCCTCAAGAACTCTGCATTTTCTAAAATCTCAACGCGCACAAATACAAAATTTGCAGCACCTGCTCTTAATCTCATTGTGTAAAACCACACCAAACTATTACTACAAGTGAAAATTTAATTGCAAAAAATAGTCGAATTTAAATTTTGATGAGATAAAAAACCATTTATCGGATTCATTTATATTATTTATTATAAGTTTTATTCATTGTAAAATTGATGTAAGATTTTATTCATTTTTGAAAAAAAATTTCTTGGTCAGTAATGAGTTTAAAGCACAAAAATTACTAATAAAAAATCAATCAAAGTTAAAGGCAATGGTGCAGCGTGGAGTTTTCATCGAAAACGCACAATTGCGCCGCTTGTATCGAACTCTGTGGAAAGCAAGCTTGATCCGGTATCGAAACTAACACCTTGCGTTGTCGAATCGAGCATCTAACCAACCCTACTCACGCCTAACAACTTCCATTGCATAAAACAATAAATATTTATTTATCTAAATGGCTTCTATCAGATATATGATTCTTCCTGATTTCATTTTTGTCAGATGGAATTTTTGTAACATTGATTATTAGGTCTTCAGTTTTATGTAGTTTCAATTTATTTCTCTTATTCAAATGATAAAATATTGCAGAAAAAACGTTTGGAGTTTTTTTGTTTCCAGAGTCTGGCGATTTTTAATATTACTAATTGTAGATTTGAAGAGATTTCTTGGATTTTGCATCTTCCCATTTTTCTAATAGTATGGAGCAGTCTTTGGATGTTGATCTCGTATTTTGTTCCGTGTGGGAACCTTGAAGGGAGATCCGTAGGATTGTCTTTAGTGTTGACATGGGAGATATTGTCTCGTAGTTCATGGATTTTATCCCCTTCCTAATCCAAAGGGTTAGGATAAGTTTGAGGCATATCTCTGAGTCGCCTTCTAAATTTTGGATAATGTTGGTCGCTGTTGTGGAATCGGATTTTATATGATGCTTAGGGAACAGCATTCGACCGATAAGAATTGCCTATGTTTCTAGCTCCACGATATTCCATTCGTCTTTATCGGAAATTTTTATGGAGATTTGTTCCTTTTTGTTTATGATCCTGATGCTATGAAAGAGGCATCAGTTTGATTGCGATGCTTATTAGTTTTCTAATGATGTCTTACCTTGAACATACGGCTGAAAAGCGTTGGCTGATTCGTGAGGGTTCCCAAATAGTAGTAACTTTTCCCAGAATTCTCTGGTACCATTTTTGGGGTGCCTCCCACGTACAGATCGAGACTAAAATTAAACATACTAGGGCTTGCGCAATGATGTCTTTTTTAGTTTTTGGGATTTTCATAGTTCTGTCCTGTAAGTTTAATGACATTCCCAGAAAGTTTATAATTTGTGTAGGGGCTATGACTGATTTATTTTGGTTTATCATGACCCCACACTCCTCTTCGAGGAATGGAGTTAGCACTTCTTTATGTTCGGCCATGATTAAAAAGTCGTCTAAATAGAGGAGCGTCTTGAATTTGATGTGCAACCATCTTTTGGCGAACACTCTTTTTAAGGCGGTTAGTGTTCTTTGGAGGATTGCAGGTGAGAAATTTGTCCCCATGGGCAGGCGATTAAAACGGTACCAGGTATCCCTGTGTGTTCTAATTGTAAGTTCCTCCATGATTCTGCTAGAGAGATTCCGTAAAACGCATCTTTAAGGTCAAGGCGACATGCCCACTTCCAATCATTAGTGATGCTAAGTAGTTGGAAAGGGGCTGTCAATTTGAGATTTGGTGTTTTGAACAGTTTTTTTGAAAATGCGAAATTCGCTCTAGCCGGGAGCGCATGTTGCTCTTTGCGACCATGAAACAAGAGCTGGCAATCTTGATTGTCCTTGTGCGCGTGATGATGTGCTTGTCTTCCAATTTTTGGATTACTGTTGTTGTTATTAGGTTTGCCTGCGTTTCAGGAGGGAGTGAAAACCTTTAGAACGATCCAAATTTTTCGTTTGTTGTTACTTTTAGGCTATAGCCTTTTCTCAAGATGCTCTTCACCCGAAGGTCGCGTAAATACTTGGCAGCCCTGAAGATAGGTTCTGAGACTTCAAACGTTGCTCCTTCGGGTAGATCCAGGGAGGTGGTAACTTTGATAAATTTAACTGATTTTGATTTGATCCTGAGGCAATTGACGATAGAGCCATCTGTTATCTCTGTGTCTTCTTTCTTTCCATTTTTTACCTTAATTTTTCCTCCATTAAGAGGGGAGATTGTTTCTTCTTTAGGAGAATCTTCAGGCTCTGAAACCTTGTCTTCGACGGGTATGGCTTCTTGAGATCCCTCATACCCGGAGTCTTGGGAGGGTGCTGTCTCTTCATCTGGCAGGTCGTCCTCTGAGAGCTGCTGTGTAAAGATAGTTCGCCATTCAGGTGGCGTGTGCAAATCTTTATTTTGAAGTAGAATCTAATGAACCTTTCCCATATTGTTAAATTTTCTAGGGAAATAGGTTGGTCCTGCTGGAGGAGAAAATTCGGTTGGGGTGCTGGCACCTGACTGAGATCTGGTGGGATCAATTCGTCTAGTTCCAGCAATCCCGCTTTTGGTGGGGGGGGGGGAGCTCTTTTGTTAGTCTTCTGTCCTGCGACAGGGATTCGTTGAAATCTGTATCCTGGAGGTGCTCTGAGCCTAGAAGCGCATCAAGCGGTAGAGGCGATCCAGCCTGAGCTGAGGGGTGTACCGCGGCCAAGAAATTGTCCACTTGGCTAAGCGTTGGAAAGACAACAAAAGGAATATCCTCCAGGATAAAGTCCACGGGATTAAGCGATCTAGCTGATTCCTTGCCTGAATCCTGGGGGGATATGTAAGATTGTGTGCCGAGAAACGTATGTTCCGGGATATCGGTGTAGGACTTCTTTAGAGTGCACCCCCTCCCCCTATACGTAGTTGAATCCCTGTTGATCGGGAAACGGTGATTGGAGTTACGGCGGGGCATACCAGCCCCTGTGCTAACATCTATCTGTTCCCTTGATTAACTAGGGTGGTCTGGCGGGAGGGGATAGATCTACAAAGAAGTATACTTGAGTTGTCGGAGCGTTTTCTTACGCTTGGAGTGCGGGGAGACTGCCTTTGCCTGGGCAACGCTGTCTCCACTCACAGAGTTGGGTTACCCAGCAACACCCTACTAATTTTCAGTCTATTCCGCTCGGAGAGCGGGAGGTGCTCTTCTCTGCCGAAAGGGAAGTGCTGGCGCAGGTGTTGGAGGGAGTCCGGTTGTTTGCACCGCTGACAGCGTGGAGGAAGCGAAGTTTCCAGCTGCAGACCAGTTCTTGTGAAGCTCAAGAATATTCGTTTTTAGAGCATTGTGCCGCGTCGTGAGTTTGTCCATTGCGAGGACGTCTCGATGCTTTGTGACGAGTTCCAACTATGTCATAAGAACCTCATCTTTCGTATGAAGTTCCTTACGGGGAGCCATATCCTGGTGATCCGGATGCATTGGGCCGCTAGATCAATGGGGGGATTGTTATAAACTTTAACTTCCTCATGTTCAAGTGTCCCGTAACCTAGCGGATACCCAGTAGGTGCTTGTAAGGGAATGAAAGTCAGTGAGGTGAGCGATGTTGTATCGGAGCGGAGAAGCCATGGTCGGCAACGTCGCTGAGGACGATTGAAGATCCATAGTAGTGTATAACGTAGGTTTGGGGAAAAAATAATAGTTCTTCATCACACGCCTATACCACGATTCTCTTCCAACAATTTTTACTTTGTTCTTGTACAAACCAAACCTCACTCTCTTTTTTTCGCAAACCTTTACTCTCCTCCCTCACACCAATTAGCGATTCCTTCTGATTTCTCCCAATCACTAAATCTTGCTATATCCACACTGCCGTCAACATAACATTGGATTATCTCAACCGATTTCAACGCTCGATCACACATATAGGACCACAAAGAAAATCTATGAGGACAATCAGTTATCAATTTCTTATGCGCTAACAACCTATATCTCGCTGATAACTCTAAAAACTCTAGATACCAATGTTCTTGAAACAATGAACAATACACATCTCACATTGACCTCACAATAACCACTTCAAATTCTCTCAATCTCATATCTAATTGGTCGATCTCCGACATCCCATCAGCTTCAGCTCCTTCATAACTTTTCAGCTTCTCACAAACACTACAACTATTATAACAACACCATAAAAAAGAACACCACTCATGGCTTACGTATCTCAACACTCCTAACAACTCACTTCCAAAATTACTATCTCTCTCCTTAGCGGTACTATCCCTCAATGATAATGTTTCACATCCCATCTTATCATCCACTCCTATCAACGTATTTCCTAAAAGAAGACGACTATTTCTAGACATCTGAACTGACCGTGCTAAAAAACAAACAAAAACGCATTGTCAAAACCCTCAGAAAATCCCCACCCCTCAATCATTTCCATCCATTCTGCTGGTAAAAAAAAATACAAACAGACAATACTTTAGGCTAAAAAGAACGCATGGGTAAAATTCACCAGCCACTCTTAAACAATCCATGGAACATCATCAATTGGCTGACTAAAAAGGAAAAAACCTATTCTCCCTGAAACCCCCTGTAACCACACACTACAACCCTCCATTTCTATCGACAATCTACCCATTCTAGTCAAACTTTTCAAAAAAATCATTCCCAAACGTCTAGTCCACTAAATCCTATCCTGTAACCGCTTTCATCACACGCAATTTGCATACCTTCCTAACAAAAATACAGAAAGAGCAATATCTCGTCTAACCACATACATTGACTCTTCCCTTTTTACTCAGAAAATTTCTTCTACAATTTTCCTAGACATAGACAACGCTTTCAACTCAGTCTGGCATCCGGCAATCATCACAAACCTCGCTCACAAATTATTTCCTCCTTACATCATCAAATTTATGGGCTCATACCTTTCAAACCGCTGTATCATTTTCCGACATCGCGCTTTTCTTTGCATCCATAAGCTAACCTTTTCGACTCCCCAAAGAGGATGTTTTTCCGATATCCTTTGGCTAGTTCTTATAGACCCGCTTCTCGATCTAATCTACATCAACACAGATTTCCCTCAATGTTTTTCAGATGACATATTATTCACTTTCACCACTATTTCCCAACAAGAAAACCTCACCAAATCCTCTTCATTCCTACTAAGGTTACAAGAAAGAGCAAACACACATAAGATATTCTTTAACTTCAGCAAAACTAGCCTCATTGTTTTAACACGCAAACACACAGAACATTTACCCCTTCATTTAAATGCCACTACTTCTATACCTGTCTCAAAGAATATCAAATATCTATGTCTTAACATCCAGTCACATCCAAAATTTTTAATTCACTTTAAAAAAATATACCAAAAACTCTCAGTCAAACTTTTTTCAATTAAAAGCGCTATCTCTTATAAATCGTGCCTTCGTTGCAAACACACCACCCTTGGGCATCTCCTTAAAACACCCACAATCATCCATTTTCTTAACAAAATACACCGTCTCGGCCTATTTTGCATCACAAAAAATATCGTAATACTTCTACACAATGCCTAGAAATTCTAACAAACACCCTATTACAACTTTAACTCAAAAAAACTATTATTAAGGGCTTCATCTTGACATACAACAACTTACTTCCCCCTTTCTTCCGATCACACTCCACACACAACACTACTCCATCTTATTTTTTCTACTCTACTCGAGCTAAATGCTAATCTCTCTATTAGCAAAATATGCACTAAATATTGCTAACTACCTAGTTCATCCCTCTATACATTAATCTCTTTTAACTCACCCATCTTCACAAAATATATTCAAAACCTCTATATTCAAAAACAATTTTTTTGCACAACACTCTATATCACACTTTAGCTCTAACTCTTCTTCAACTACCCTACGTATCTTCACAGACACCTCAAAGAAATCCCTCCCTCCTTTGTTTACGCCTTCTTCAAAGGCTCTTCCACTCGCCCCTTTCACACCAATCGTTCTCGATTAAATCCTTGACTTTCAATCTCTGAATGCGAAACATTTAGCTTTTTACACGCCTGCACTACGATTACTAACAACATTAACTACCTCCTTCTCCACTTCACTATCATCCATTTCTTTACCGATGCACAAAACATAATTCACGATCTCTCTCTATCACACAATATCCTCTTTCTCACCTTTCAACTCACCTCCTCCCTAATCAATCATACAAAACATTTCCACCTAAACCTATGCTGGTGCTCTGCTCACCTAAACATACTAGAAAACTCTATCGTAGACTACTTAACCTCAAACTTACACCTAACCTTCCACTTCTCTCTCATCAACTCCTTACTTCTCAAAACCTTTCTAAGGCACATTCACTTATCCTCCCTAGAAGAATGGCAGATGTCCATATCTTCATCTCAAAATGCACTAATTTCCTCTTTACCACACAGCACAATACACACAACTTTCAAAAGCAAAAAATTTACAGCTCCGCGTTTAACTATTCGTTGGCTCTTAGGCCACTGCCCATGCAAAGCATGAATTAAATTGAGCGAAAATCTATACTCTCGTTTCGGATGCGACACAATAGAAACGCCATACTATCTTATCTTCACATGTTAAATCTTCTCTTATCATCGCCAAGATCTTCTAATTCGCCGCCTTTCTTTGCTTAGATCTCCAACAACACTCTTAGGTCTTCTGTTACATCTAACATTACTAAAATCCGTTGTAACTCTCATTAACACTTTTTCTATTTTAGAATAACATTCGTAACTCCTCCTTATCTCTACTAACATCTCCATCCTCCTTAACCAACTCTCAAGCTTACGCGAGCATATTAGCACACGCTGGAAAGTGCTTTGAGATCTACCTACCTATCTACCTACACTCGGTTGTCAAATTGAGTGATTCACATAGGTTAATAAAATCAGGAACAATTTTATCATATATTTTTCTTTGCCTTAATTTCGGAATATATTAATTTTTGGTATTTTTGATTAAGTTCAAAATAAATCTGTTTTATTGTTAAATTATTACTAAATAGTGAAGAATACACTATAATCTTTCTTTTTTGAAAACAGTTGTTGACAACCCAAATAAATTTTTTTGAATTCTATGCTTGCATAGACTCTTAACATTTTGTTTTTAGCTAAAATCTATATTAAAATTTTTTATATTGATTTAGTGAACTGTTTATTAATTTGTATTTTACTAAAAAAACATAGTTTGTTTGACATAATTGTGACTTGTGAGTACAGTTATGGTTTTTATATTAAAAAGATATAGTCATATAACACAATTGTCTAATATAGAATTCCTTTGTATATCTCTGTTGAATAAATTAGTTTTTTTTTATGTTTTTTAAAAGTATAAATATTTCCAAACACAAAATTGAATTTTTTTAATTAAATAAGAATTTAGCTATTTATAGAGCATGATAGAACAATCTTTCAAATTTTGTCATAACAAACATAAATGTGTGTAAGAACGAAAATAAATTCTTGTAAAAATATATAATTTTGCTTCAAACTAAAAATTAAATGCCATAAGAAATAATAAATTCTTTAAAGATAAAGATCAGGTTACATTTGATTTTTTTTATCGGGAAAGCACAATTGAACCGTTTGAAGATTTATATAAATACGGTTTGATGATAGATTGGAACCCATGATACGTTTTGTTATTGAAATCTTGCATCTAAACACCTTAACTATTATACCAATATAACTTCTTTTAATTTAACAGAAAAATTATATACTTATAAAGAATGAAATTTTTTTTTTGCAACTTTGCAAAAAATTTTTAACATCAATAAGGTACAGTTTATACAAATGGATAAGCTCTAACAACTAAAGTAATGTCGGCTTTCCTTACTAATTAAATTTATTTTAGTCTGTTTTCTTTAAATTTATTACAAAATTTTTTGTTTTGGTTTAAATTTAAATGCTACTAATGTATTTTTTGAATTTAACCCTAGGATTCCCAGAAATTTTCTTATCACCCGTAAATTGAGCGCTTCAAACAAATTGTAACATAATACGATATAATCTTCATATTCAACCAAAAATTTTTTATTATCTAATACCTATATTTTTCTGTTGATGTGCACTTTCTAAATAAATGTTTATTTTTTCACTTTTATATACATATAATATAATATATCTAAATACAAATACTTGTAAATAAATGAATATATATATCTAATAGGTATTCCTAATTTTTTTTACTGGAAAAAAAAATACAATTTTTTTTTGAAATCTATAAGATTTGATAATGTTAACTCTAGAAGGTCCAGAAGAGACGTTGACAAACCATACGTGAATTGTGAAATTCCGTTTTTAATAATTGCCAGGACACTTTCAATCCTTTCAATGTTACGATATATAAATAAGTTCGTTTATCCAATATGTCCTTTCGAAGCCGGGCAAGTTTGTAATCAAGTTCAGGTTCATTTGTGATACGAATTCTGATTATTATTTGTATACCTTTCCATACATATGTAAACAAGATAGATCACTGGTTTGTTTGAATACCTTGTTCTAAAACTTATTGAACCAAGTTTTGAATTTTATAATGGATAACTTTTTCACTTGTTTGTACTTGGCAAAAAAACTTTTGAAAAATAAAACAACCTTCGTGGTAACTTTACGCGCAAATAAAGAGAGATTCCCCCATAATTAAAACTTGGTAGAAAGATCACTTTGCAAAACAGCATTTTTACAATAGATGATATTTCATTATTTTGTTATAAAACTAAAAAAATAAAGTCGTTTATTTATTGTCTTCAATGCATGGTAAAATTAAAATGTCATGTAATGTAAAAAGAAACCCTGACTCACTTATCTTTTATATTTCGACAAAGTGTGGAATGGAACCACATGCAAAATGTTCAAGATGTATTCAAGTAAAAGTACAACAAGAAGGTGACATTTGACAGCTTTTTTCAACGAAGAAAAGTTTTGATATACCTTCGAGAAACACTCTGAGAAGAGAGCCGAAATAGGATGAAAAAGTTTTTTCCGCTTTGCAATATCTTCACATCCAATCAAGAAAAAATCGGACAACGACCTGCAGATATTGTATGAGAAACAAGACAAGAACTACCTACATATATATATCTGGCACTTGTTCGGTGAATGTTTGTAAAAAGTGCTTATTTCAAAAATAAATTTTTTAATTTATTTTTTGTTTTGCTTTAAAAATTTTTAACATTTTTCTTTAAAATATTCGCAAGCTTCAGTATTATGCTAGTTACCGGTCAATTGACCGGTATGGACTTTAAAGGTATAATCAAGTTTCTTAATAAAATGTAAGTTTATAATTTCTCTAGTTAAATATTACCAAATAAATTTGACTTGTAAAACATGAGGTTGATATAAGCAATATATTTTGTTTAGTTTGAATTTTTGCGTATCAAATCGGTCAATTGAACGTTATGAACATTCTAGGGTTAAATATGCTATAGTTCTAAATATATTATAGAGCTCTAGAGAAGCTCTTTCAATAAAGGGCAATAGCTTTTACCTAATAATTCAGTTTTAAGGGCATTAGGATACCTAATAATTCTTCATCTGTGTTTGCACAATCCCTTGTTACTGATTTTTCAACCTCAATAATCGTTAAGTTGTAAAGTTTTTGTGTTTTTTGTAAATGCATTTAGCTAATTGTCTGGCTTCACAAATTTGTCATACCATATAAATACATGTGAAGGCTGAAATGTCCAACTTATTTAATTACAAAATAAAGTCTAAATCTACTTCACTCGTATATAACATGGCATTTTACCATTCATTTTGTGTAAACCTAGAACAATATTCATTGATATAATCTATAATTCACCAATTTTAATAACATCACGCATGCCCTTTTTATTTTTAGATCTTCCTGTTTTTTAACACAATTATTTTTCATTTTCAACAAACTTTAATATTCCGAACCAATGTGTGCTTTTAAACCTGACTGTGTTTTAAATATATCTTATATATAATTATTTCACTATAAATTTAAAGTAATTATTACTACTTTAATTTAACAAATATATTTTACACTTTATTTAGAGTTGAATAAGAATGGCTATTGGAAAAAATAAAAGATTACCAAAAGGAGGGAAAAAAGGAAAGAAAAAAATGTAAAATTATAACTTTTTTATAACTATTTTAAATTTAAGTTTTAATTTACATAATTACTAGTTTATAATATTAAAAATTGAGCCAAACTTTTTTCTATATTCTATTAGCTTTTTACGTTTTAGAACAAATTCTTCATATTATGTTCTCACATATGGGATAAAAATTGGTATATTGTTAAAGTTGCTGATTACGTTACGATCTTGGTTCCAGTCAACTTAAAAATGCTGGTGAAGATGGAAACAATCTTAAAACTAGTTAGAGCTCCAATAGGGTCATTAAAACTATTAGGACTTCAAGCCTAAAAAATGAATTACAATTGTATGATACTATTGAATCTTTTTCTTTTATAAAAAACTTAAGAAATGAGTACTGAAAGTATCTTTTTACAAGTAAAAAAGTATGATGCATAGTCATCATTTTCATTGAACTTAAATGTAAAAAATGGCATTAAGTGCGCGTTTTAGTCTGATCTCAGTTTTTATTATAAACTGCATGCTTATAATTTAGAGTTGATCCTTTTACCAAGAAAGAATGGTATGATGTAAAAGCACCATCTATGTTCCCAAAACGACAAATAGGCAAAACTCTTGTTACAAGATCTCAAGGCACAAGTAATGTATCCTTCCTATTTTTTTATATTTAAAATTAATTTATACCTCCTACCTATTTTATCATGTGTCTTTTGTTGTTCACTTACCATCACACTAATCCCCCCCCCTTCTTTTCCCCCCCCCCCCCCTTTTTTCCTCTTTCAATGAAGATACGGCCCCCCCCCCCCCCTCCTTCCTCCCCCCCCCCAAGAAAAAATTTGGCCCCTGCACTAATCTAATATAACGAGGGAGAACAAAAGTCAATAAAATGAATTTTTTTTCTGAAAACACAAAAGTCACTATAAACAATCAAATAAATCAATCGATTTAGACTTTTTTTGTGAAGCTAATTTTTTTTAAATCAATAAAATAAAATTTCGCTTAAACTAAATAATATATTTTTTTAATTATTTAACATTTTCATTAACTCCTTTAGCCACAATGGTATACCCCATAAAATAAAAATCATCTGATTAAGTTATAAGAACTCATTGAAAAAGAGAAGTAGGCGATTAATTTTAGAAAACTTTTTTTCATGCACTAAAAAATGCTTGAAAGGGTTAAGTCAAAAAATTTCAAAAAATAGATCTCCTGGGCATCCTGCAGCAGCGTACCTTAAGGTCGAAATTGTAATTTATAATTGATAGATTCTGCAATTTTATCAAGGTGTGGCAAAAATGAAAAATGACTTGGTATATCTCTTACGAAAAATGCATAAAAAACAAGAAATGAAATTCGAGATTATTGAAGATTTAATATCTTTTATTTAATAGAAAATAAAAAGGGCTTTGTTAATGTAAAACAATCATAAGATTATTCAATAAAATAAAGATATACTAAAATTAGTTATGGTAATGGTTCCGTAGGGTGTTTTCATCGAAAAGGCACAATTGCGCCGCTTGTATCGAACTATGAGGAAAGCAGGCTTAATGCGGGATCGAACCCAAGACTTTGAGTTATCGAATCCAGCATCTAACCAACCCTACTCACGCCCTATATACTTTTGATAGATGACAAAGAGTACGTTGAAAAATAATTTGAAAACTTCTACAATAAAATTAACTATATAGGTTAAACAATAGTTTTGACTACAATTAAAATTATGTTGGAAAATATACGGCTTTGAAAAAATACAAATATTTATAATCCAGGGGGGGTTAAATCGCCTGTTTGCTATCCCTATCGGACGCCCATGGCTTAAAGGTTTTGGAATATCTCATGTGATTTTATCCTAAATTTGCAAATATTGCGATGCAACAGATAAAAAGATATATTACAAAATAAGCTAATATAGATCATGCAAATAAATGCATCAGCCATTATGAAATTTAAATTTAACGAAAAGTTAACTCTTTCGTGACCAATGTATCATATATGATACATAAACAATTTTACCTTCATTTGCTTTCTCAAATAGCTTAGTATATGAATCTTCTGTTTTTTAATAAATATCGTCTGATTTTTCTGGTCACGAAAGGGTTAGTAATGTATGTACATAATTTTTTTTAGCGAAAGGCAATTATTTTTTCTAAATAAATTCACGAATAAAAACCGAAGTATATTTTTAAGGATCCAAACGATTGATATTATTGAATGGGAACCTGCTGCTGTCTAGTGGAGCATCTCGTTAAAACAAATAATTTAAAAAATATTTTCTTTCTTTTTTTTTGGCTCTAGCGAGCTGTAAGCTCTTTGCTAGGCGTTGTGAAAGAAAATTTTATTAAAATTTTACACACACAAAATAAAGCACGACAAAGATGTCTTTGATCGGGTGGGATAACTGTAGAGAGGAAGGATCAAAGAGACTGATACTAAGGGGCGTGCGTCGCCTTATATAGCCCTGTATGCGCCCCTGTGTCCCTTAGTTGTTTCTTGAAGGTTTGTCCGCTGGGTTCTTCCTGGAAGGAATATATCATGTATTTTGTTGTACTTTCATTAGCAGGATGGGAAATTTTCTTTCGAATTTGAGAATGATGTTCAGTAGGTTTTAGGACTCTGAACTTTTGTTCAGAGCCACTTGCGCTGCAACTAAGCTATCGGAGAAGAAGGTTGTGTTGTCCGGGTATTGGGTTGCCGTCAGGAGTAAAGCCATGAGTTCGTTTGCGTTGATGGATGTTGTCGAAAGCGCTGGGACCTTGAGGATTCCTTGTGAGCCCACGATTGCGATTTGATTTAGCGTTGCATTCATAAAGACTGGAGTTGATTTATTTCCCTTGTTGTCCATGATTGGGATTGATCTTCTCAGCTCTTTCCATGCTTCCAGCCATATTCTCCTGGGGAGGGGTTCGCCTTTTAGAACTGTAAAAAGAGGAGAGTATTTTCTAAACTTTCTTGGGACACATCCTAGAAAGAATTGGATGTATCCCAAGATCTTTTGTTGCGGTTTTGTAGGAGGGTCTTCTTCAAATGAGGCGCCCGCTAGTATTGTCAGTGCGGCTTTAAGTTTTGCTTTTGTTGAGGTCTTTAACTTCAAGGTTTACTATTACTCCTAAAAAGTTAAAAACCTGCCTTGGAGAAGTGAACGATTTCTCCATGTTTAGGGCCATTCCATGATCTGTGCAGAATTTAAAAAATTGTTTTCCAATTGAAGTATTTTATATTATTTTTTTCTTCCTAATATTTGCCACGATGACCTATCAGAAGCTACAGGGGAGTTATACGAATATATAATCTAAAAATTAAATCTATTGTAAATTTGGAGAAAGTCGGTAAATATCCTTATGGTCGTGAATATGCATGGCATTGATTTTCTGCTTTTCTTCAATATAATTTTTGTGAAACCATATTTTTGTAATTCATTCAAATCAAGAATTCGTTAAAAACATCTTTCAGTAAACCACTGTTTGGAGGGACCAATTAAAACTAAGAACGACTATGCTTTTTCCAAAGAAGTCATTGATTTGTATGAAAAGTACCTACTTGTCTATTAAATACTTGAAAATGTTGTATTCTCTGCTTAGATTCTTATTCCCTTACTTGTTACTTGAATACAGAGAACCTTTAGCTTTATTCATTTGCTAAATTACTGTACTTAAATAAAATATTTCAATATTCTTTGCCATGCCTTCGATTTTTATAAACGTGTGTCATTTTTATTAGATTTTAAGAAGATAAAAATATTCTATATAGCCTCTACTAAGAATGTTGAATATAAGATGACCTTCATGCACTAAAAAGTTTGCCACTTTTGCTCTAAGTGAAGTTACGACGTACAGGGGATCCTTAAAAAATGAGAAACTAGTTTTGCTCCTCGTCGCCAAAACTCTTAGGTACACCCCTAATATTGTGTAAGTCGACTGTTGATTGTTCGATCAGAAGTAAACTTGTAAGTCAAAATCATTCCTTTGAAATATTTAATACTTTGGCAGTTTTTAGTTCCTATTTTTGGATTAAATTACAGTATTTGAGAGTTGCCTTTCCTCTTCTAATACTTTTTTCATTTCTTTGATATTTTGAACTCCATATGTGCCTCGTATATATGTAAACTAATCATTCAATATTGATTTGATCTGTATTTTGAATATTTCTTTTATTTCAATAGAGTTGTTACATTTTTTATATTTTATTTTTGTAGAATTGTCTTCTGATAACTTAAAAGGTCGTGTGTTTGAAGTGAATCTTGCCGATTTACACAATGAACAATACACCTACAAAAAAATAAAGTTGATTTGTGAAGACATTCAAGGAAAAAATCTGTTAACAAATTTTCATGGTTTGGATATGACTCGCGATAAATTATGCTTCATTGTTAAAAAATGGCAGGTTTATATAACTTCATTTATTCTTATTCCACAATTTCATTTGTTTCGTTGCAGAAATTATAGCTGATGAGTTGTTTACTTATCATCCTGAATTCTGCTAAACTAATTTTTTTATAGTTTGATCTTTGATAAAACAATCAAAGAATAGAAAAAAAAACATTTATCATCGCTTAAATATAAAATGCTTAAACAATTCTCCTTGTTATTTTGTCCAATTACAAACAACTTTTGTCCTAAAAAATCCAATTTATTTGAGTTTATAATTAAAAAAATTGACTCATTGCATGAAATTTTTAACAAAGAAAAATGGTAGTTTCTTCAATTTAAAAGACGTGTTCCTTAGATTATATTAGATTAATTTAAAACTTGTGACCTAAAAAATTATTTTTGAACTTTGTTGCCCTAAAAAATTCTAATAAACTAAAAAAATTAGTTTACAATGACTTTTTGTTTTAAATGTTTTTTTTCACTTTTATTCGCCATGGAAGGAGAGTATCTCCGAAAGTTTTTAAAGATATTTTATTTGAAATTTTTTAAAGGATATTTTATTCGAAATCTAGTTTTCCAAAAATAGTCTTTCACAAAATATATTCTTTGACTTTTTATTGACTTAAATTTTTTTTACATTTATCGATCTAAAAAATCTTAAAAACAGAAGAAAATATCCTTTAAGCTAATTTAACTCATTAAGTACGATATAAATCAGACGATATTTAAAAAAACGCAGACGATATTTAAAAAAAACGCAGACGATTTATATTCAAAGTCATTGAAAAAATCAGACGAAGATGAAATTACTTGTGTACCCAAATCTTAATTTTATTAGATTTTAAGGGATTTAATTTATTTTAAGTCCCATGGGATAAAATGCGTTTACAATGACTTTTTGTGAAAATTTGTCTTTATTAACCCGTTAACGCCCATGTCGACTATAGTCGACTACAAAAATAAAATCGTCTGCGTTTATCAAAGCTCTTTAATACAAATCTTCTGCTTTACATTAGATATCGTCTGATTATTCTGGTCATTAACGGGTTAACTTTTGTTCGTCCTCATACCTTTCTGAGAAATGTATTGCAAAATTTAACAAAAGTTGTTTACAAATTTTTTGTCGTGAATTTTTGTGTATAATTTATCCTATAATTTTTATGTCCTTTTGTTTTCAAAGTATTTTTTCATTGATGTTTAAGATAGATGCTTCTCAACTTTTTATTAGGGTTAATCTTTTGATTTTCTGTATCTTAACACGTATTCTGTTTCTAAAAAATCTCACCTTAACAATCTTCGGCATAAGTTTAACCGATTGTAGTTTTTATGTTAAAAATTTTTAATTGTTAAAAAAAAATTAATTAAACAATTTTGGGAAATGTATATTGTATTTTTGTTCACCACATTTCCACACTTCGATTATTTTTTTTCCATCTTTCTCAACACAAAGCACGCAATCGAACTCCTTTTGAAACTTTTTTTAGATGAACCTTGGCGGTTAGACACGTTAGTATTAGTTTTTTTTATCATCATGACCGAAGGCACTTTGATTTTGTCTTCCTAAAATTTCATTATTTACTACATCAAATCCAAGTTGTTCAAGAAACGAACTTCTTTTATAAAACATACGTTTATTCTAATTAGAATTTAAATCTTCCGTAATACAAAAGCATTGAGACACCAGGGTGTTAAGCAGCCTTAGATGGCGCCTTCGCAATTGAGGCTAGCGATGCATTTTCCCAATTGAGTTTTCAAAGCATTTTTGAATCTGAAAAAAATGTGCTGTGTCTGTATCTATTGTTTATACTAGAAATTTTCAATAAACAAGGCTTTCTATTTGCGGTGTATATCGAATCTGTAGAATGGTAGCTGTTTCATCTTTATGTACCAAAATTCATTAAAGTGATCAAATTTTATTCACGTGTGTTGTAATACCCCTTTCAACGATGACTTCATCTTAGAAGTTTGCTCTTCATTTCCCAATACCGATCTGACGGCTGTAATTAGAGTTCCTAATTGAGGCATACATATAGAGATATTTATCTTTATCAACATGCACAAAGACAAACGCATTAAATGTATATTTTATTACCATTTTTGAAAAAAAATAGAAATGCATTATAATAAAAATGACGAACATTCCTTTGAATATTTCAGGGGTCCAGAGCAACCAATAGCTAGATATATTTTTATATCGACTATAATGAAATTAAATTGAGCCGATGACTATTAAAACGTCTTTTAGGAAAATTATAAATATTACATCATTATTAAAAAAATAATAAAAAACACTGTTTGAATAAAATGGCTGAAATATCACCCGAAGAACGTATGAGGGGGGAAATCAAGAAATATTTTTTTATTTACTTGCATTTGTAAGCGATGAAAACTTTTAAGACAATGATTGAGGCTCATGTTGATGCGAAAACAACAGATGGCTACACACTTCGTTTGTTTGCTATTGGCTTCACGCGGAGACACACTAAGCAAGTTAAAAAAACATCATATGCCCAAAAAGAACAGGTATAAAGTTTTCCTTCTTTTCATGAACTCACTAAATACAACAATTTTTAGGTGAAAAATATTAGAAGGAAAATGGTAGAAATAATGGTTAATGAAGTTGTCAACTCTGATTTAAAAAGTCTCGTTGAGAAGTTGTAATATTTTTTAGTTTTTCTGTTTACTTCGACTCTTTCAGGCGTTGATTTTTTAAAATTAAGCACCTGCTTTTCCTTTTGGATAAATTTTCATATACTTAGAGCAGTGGCTTTTTAACTTGTCGTTCATTGGCGTGTGAGAGGGCTAAACGTTGTTCTTTTATCTCCATTTTTAATCACTTTCAAATTTCAAAATGTTTTTACGCGGGCTTTTTTCTTATACGCTTTTTAGATGTGAAATCTTTATACTATTTATTTATAATGATTAGTATATTTGATATGTTTAGGCTTTTATCGGGTTTATCAAGTTTCTTATTTAAAATAAATACACCATAGATCCTTTATAACGCGGATGGCATAGTTCTATGCACGACCCCGTGCTATCTGAAATACGTATTATATGACGATAAAAAGGAGCTATGCAGTTCTTGTTGATATTTATTTCTTCCTATTTTCACGCAAGAAGTTTTAAATGATAGCTCATTACAACAGTCTATCATACTGCTTCTTGCAAAATTAAATTTTTGTTTGTTTGCTCTGTGTTTAAATATGTACACTGAGAATAGAAATGAAGTACAAATCACAAAAAATAGTAGATGATGGTAATGTGTTGGTGTTTAAGGAAATCCTTACAAACCACCACCACACTATGATATATTGTTTTAGTTTATTTCCAAAATGTATGCTGATATATTACACTTTACTTGAAACAAACTCAAAATTAATTGTGTTTATTACTTCAATAAAATTGTTTTATTTAAGCCTACTTCATTATTGTTTTTACAAATAATTCTAATTAACTCAATGCAACATCGTCCTCAATTGCTTGTTTTGAGACGACCAGAGTACATTATTATCTACTTTACCAAAATATCAATCCCTTCTCATACAAATCTGCTTTACAGTACATATTGTCTGAACTTTCTGTTCGTTAACCGGATAATATTTATTCCAAAAGAAAAGCAGATATTTATTTTTAATTCGTGAAACGGCTCTAGCATTTATTATTTTCTTATTGTATTTGATGTGTATTTATTTTAAGAATTCCAGACACAATTGGAGACAGTATATTAAAATCAACGAATCGCATTTATCCGCTTCATGAAGTTCATGTTAGGAAAGTCAAAGTTTTGAGCAAGCCTAAACTTGATCGTATTATCTTTGCTTTGACATAAAATTCCAATTTTAAATGCTATGATGATAGATAGGCCGAGTTTTAGTTTCCTTCGGAAACGATGAAATTTATATCGAAGCGAAATCTGAGCTATTCCTGTGTTGTATAAAATAAACGGCTTTCACACCTAAATCGTTAGCGGGTCGGATAAAAAATCCATTGGTTTTAAGATACCCAGGATCATATATAGGAAAGAGCACAAAAATTTTAAATGCGTATACAAAGACTAACCTTTCAAAATTTGTTTTGTAATTAATTAATTACTGCTATTCTTAATCGCCCATCTAAATGTAGATCTGTTAAAGTAGAACTATATTTATTTCTGATCATGTTTATATGCCAAGATACTGATTCACATAAGTATATTGAAGAAATAATAGATGTTAAAATAAGCCACATTTTTTGAGAGTGGATATTTCCTACCTCAAAACAAAATTCTTTAATTTGTAGTAGATGAAAAGACGATACTACTATTTTGTACGAAACTGATTCTTAAAGATTCTTAAATTTTATATTTGCCACAAATCGACTAAGCGATTAGTTTTAATCTAATTTTTTCGATGATTATTTTAAGCTAATCAACTAAGCGATTAGCAATTATCTTGATTAAGTTGGGGAAGCAAAAAAGATACAAATTTTTCTATATTCTTATACTTGACAAATGATAAAATACCTCATAACCTTTACACAAGTGCTTCAACATATAAAAAATTCATACATATTACTATTATGTAGATTATGATACAAATCAAGCAGAAAGGTTATTCTAAATAGCATTTAGATTTAAAACAAGTTAGGTCCTAAAACACGTCGCAAATCTAAATGCTCATTCTACACTTTTTGATTGTAGACATTATTGAGGAGGAACATCAGAAAAGAGTATTCAACAATAGACCATGCTTTACATAAAATGTTGACTTTGTTTATTTAATACAAAAATATGTTTCAAAAAAGAATCAGGACAAGGTATCGGAAGGTAGCATTAAATTTTTTCAATGCGACTCTCATTGATCGCTCCATCACTCATTTTTAGTATTTCTGCTAAATTTTTGACAAGTGCATAACCATTTGCTCTAAAAAAAATAACTCACAAATTCTACAAGCTGTTCCATGTTTCAGGTTCCTTGTCTGCAAAATTGTTTCAACTGCTTTGCTGGTAAAATCTTAAATATGGGAGGGCACACTTATCCCTTTGGGCGCATATAGAATCTGCAAAAACTGAGTAGTACATTTATGTTGCACTGAAAATGTTTGGATTAAATTTTATACTCTTAATTTTTCTTTTCTGATTATCCCGAAACTTTCTTAACAATTTCATCAAAATGAGGATTTAAATCGTATAAAAACAAACCATCAAAATATCATTTCATTATAATGAATCCTTTTATTCCAACAATGCTTTTTTAAAGATTGAACATTTTGAATGGGACTCAAAAATACTCAATGGCTCTCATTGTATCTACATGCTGGTCAGTTTCGGCCTTCGACCGGGATGCTTGCACCCTCAGAAATAAATAAGTATTTATACCCACACAAACCTGTAACAAACCAAAAATTAATCTAGCAATCAAGTTACTGTATAGAATTTAGGATAGATAGTATTTCCTATAAATGATAATGTTTATTTTTTAATGTCTTTTTTTGTACTTTTTTAAGACTAATAATATATATATTGGTTATCATTTTGTATATATAAGGACATATTAATTTTTCAGGTCATTTAAATTCTCTTTAGATGATTTTTAAAAATATGTCTGAAATCGTAGTTAGATAGATTCTCAATATAATTCTTACATTCATAGTAGAAGAAATTTTGTAAAGTTTTTCATTTAATGGCTTCAAAGTTGGGATCCTTTAACCACTTCAAATGTATATTTTTCTTTATTGAATAGTCAGTACGTTATTAAGACGTACATGAAAATTGTTTTTTTTCATAATATTTTTTTCTATATCTATTCATAGTTTAAATTTTTAAGAAACCGTTAATTGCGATGAACCTTATCTGTATATAAATATTTGTACTTGTTTTAAGCCCGCCTCTCACAAAAGTTTTTTTCCCTATGCGTAATTCGTATTTTTTCTAATGCTATTATTATGAATTTTCTTTAGTTGGAAAGTTGATGGAATTACACACAGAATCAGTCGGTAATGCAGAATCAGAAGATGTGAAGGGGCAAGCTGTTTTTCAAACTGATGGTTATGAACCTCCTATTCAAGAGAGCGTGTAGAATATGATGTCTATTGTATTTTTTGTTGGCAATAAATATTGATGTTACCTTTTCTTTCTTAATTTTCATTCATTAATATGGTTATAAGAAATTTGATGAAAATTTGTAATTAACTTTATTTGAATTTGACATTGCTCTTTCAGTGGAATATTTCTGTTTCGATATTGGATTTTTAATTTTGAATGATTTAAATATCTTTTCCGATTTCTAACATATATTTCTTGAAACCAATGTGTTTTGCGGATGTTATGTGATTTATCTTATCTTGGTAAAAATTAAGTTTAATACCTGTTATTGTCAAACATTCACAAAATTAGAACATTTAAAGAAAATGGACAATAATTTTTAATTTAAATAATTTCATAAATAAAAGAGAAAAATAAAAAAATCTTAAATTTAAAAATTTGTCACAAACTTTAAATATTTTTAAAATCTAAAGACTTTCTTTTTAACTCACATCAACTTGTAAGTAAATAAAAAATTGCCATAAAAAATAAATTAATTTTGTTTTTTTTATTTAACGAATTCTTTATCTTTTATAACTAGCTGATAAAATACCAGCTTGTGGTAAGATTCGCTCTAACAGGGCTATTGTCTTTTATCAAAGTTTTTGAAATAGGATTTTGAGAATTTTTCAAACAGAAATGTATTATGTAATGTAGTGTATGGAATGATAATTGTGTTACTCATATAGGAAGCAAACATTTTACTGCAAGTCTAATTCCATTCGTTAAAAGTAGAATAAAAAAGGAAGCAAACCGGACAATGCTATTTGATAGAGATGCATTTAAATGAATCGGGCCTAGGTATATGTTATAAATTCAGGACGAAGAAAAATTGGAAAAAATTTACTTTTACTTAGAGAAAAAATTGACTTTATTGGCTTTTTAGAGTTTCATTGAATTGAACAACTATGAACACTTTAGAGAAAGTATTGAAAATTATTTCAAAGAATCCATGATTTTGTATTACAACAACATATAATTAATGACATTTTCTGATTTAAAATTCGATCATTTTCTAGTAGTTTTTTCAGTTTAGAAAAAGATCTTTCACTTCTAAAGTTAAAACTTCACAATTTTGTAATTTGGAATAAGTACTGCGAGAAATTTAAGAGTTTTCCATATTCATGATTTTATTTGAATTTATTTTCAAGATAACTTAACGCCACATTCGTCTTAAATGAAATAATGTTGAAACAAGTGAAGGTAATAATTGTTAGCAAGTTTTGACACAGATTTTCTTTTTTTAACTATTTCTTCATATTTGGCAATAAAATTCCATAATCTTCATCATTAATTTCTTCACTACTGAAAGATTTTAATGAAAATATTTTGCTGCTTTCTGCAGCGGATATATCGTATGTAACAACGGCGTTTGTCAACAAAAAAATTTGTCTTACAAAAAACTTCATGTTTAACCTCAGTTAGGCAAATTTTACACTAAAACCTTTTATTAGATGAAAAAATGCCCAACTATTGTGGAAGTGGTGATATGAAGAAGAAATCTTGTATGTATCGCTTATAACAATTTTATGCACATTGAATCAAAAAGTGTTAAATATAAAAATTGACTTTATTGATCTAAACTCCAAAAATTGACTTTGATTGACTTTCAAATATTTTCTTCAAAGAGTTTTTGCTAAACGGAAATAAAAGTTGACTTTTACTCGCTCTGGTTATAAGCTGTTAGGAGCGCATAGACGAATACTTTGCTCAAAAATGGCGGAGGAGTTTATTTTGTCGTCTTGTTAGTCGTTCTGTCGATGTCTTTAATTCAATATCACATTTTCAATTCAGGAGACATAGCAAGTGCTCATAGATTATAAACCACTTATATGATGCTTAAAAGCAAGATATGAGAGCAAGCATTTCATTGAAAATAGAACTCAAAGAAGTAGATTGAATCTCGTAAAAGAAATGATGGTTTTTAAGCATAAATCAAAAAGAAATTTCGTATTTTTTACTTTGCTTTATTTTCTACCGTTAAAATCTTATCGGAAAAAAAGATATCGAAATTTTGAATAAAAAATTGAAATTTTTTTGATATTTACCTTACGAATAATTGCCTCAAATAGACTTTAGTACAATCCCTACATATTAGTATTGATTTTTATTATATTTTTATATTATTCGTTTTGAAGTTATTTTAAAATAATACAGTTTATTATGCAAAATTCAATTATAGTCAGTGGCGTAGCCAGAGCGAAGTACTTGGAGGGGGGGGGGCACAAAAAATAGACTTATATTGAAAAATGATTAAGTTTTTAACCCTATCAGTGACGGGGAGGGGGTTAACTAAAATTTCTCTTGTACCAAATTGGCTATATCTTTTGCTACCATACTTCGTGACATATCCTAAGCATCTTTTGATACCATTTTCATGGCAGTTGAATGACCTTTTCATGTCTAAATCTGTCAATCAAAAGTTAAACTTTTTCAGCAAAATTCGGACAGTATCTCTAGTTAAGGGTATAACCTTGGTTCTATGTTATATACTCGTTTGAAAATTTATAAATATATACAGTTTTTAACACACAAAACTTTATAGTTTAAATTTTTTCAAAATCATGGTTACTTTTTGGGAAATGTCAATCAAAATTTTGATTGATGAGAAATATATCTAATAAAATATACCTTCAAATTTTACATGAAATATATTTTTTTATATCAAATCGGGCATACTGATTTCATTTTTGGAATTTAGAAATTAAAAATACATATAAGTGTGTAACAAACCTGCGGTTTACTTCTAAAATCTGTCTGAAAACATTCATTCAAATTTTACATTGAATATACACATTATTATAACAAATCAACAATCGCAATTTCATTTATAAATTTTTTTTGCATTTAGAATTTGAAAATGCTAATCAATGTAAAACAATTTGCGGTTTATTTTTAAAATCTGTCTCCGAAAACACTCATTCAAATTTTACATGAAATATACACATTTTTATATCAAATCAACAATGCCAATTTCATTTATAGATTATTTTTGCATTTGGATTTCAAAATACTTATAATTGTGAAACAAAGTTGCGGTTTATTTTTAAAATCTGTCTCCGAAAACATTAATTAAAATTTTACATGAAATATACAGGCTTTTATAAAAAATCAACAATGCCTATTTCATTTATAGATTATTTTTGCATTTGGATTTCAAAATACTTATAATTGTGAAACAAAGTTGCGGTTTATTTTTAAAATCTGTCTCCGAAAACATTAATTAAAATTTTACATGAAATATACAGGCTTTTATAAAAAATCAACAATGCCTATTTCATTTATAGATTATTTTTGCATTTGGATTTCAAAATACTTATAAGTGTGAAACAAAGTTGCGGTTTATTTCTAAAATCTGTCTTCGAGAACATTCATTAAAATTTTACATGAAATATACACATTTTCATATCAAATCAACAATGCCAATTTCATTTATAGATTGAAAACAATTGAATTCTGCGAGAATTTTCAGCAACACCTTCATAAGTTCATCAAGATTAATGTTCCTTGTATACTTTCTCAAATATGATAATATTATAAGATTTCGCTTTACGTGTTTTCAAATGATTGCGATGAAGTGGCATTTTATCTAGAGATGGTCTTTCGATTTGGTTATCATTTTTTCCACTCACTAATTGTCTGACTTTTATTTTTTTTTGTGAACTTTAATTTTGATTCACCTTTGGAAAATCCAGCCTTTTTAATACTTTTGTTATAACTAGGCATTTTTTCTTTATATAGGGTTGCGAACTCTATAAATTTACTTTTTATAGATATATTTACCTATATATTTAAGTAAATATATAGGATATATTTACTTTTTAACAATTTATTAATGCATAATTCAATTATCACAAAATCAAAAATTTAATATCATAATTGCAGATTTTATTTTTTGTTAAGGATAGCGCCTCTATCTTCGTCTAGTCAAATATTATACTTTCCCGAAAAATGGCGTCCAAATTTGAAAATTTTGAATTTTCGATCAACCAAAAACATACAGATTAAAATATTTTCCGATATTTTAGATACCTAACTAACTCTACCTATCTTTTTTTTCAAAATTTAATGAGGATTTTTTCTCCTATTTTTCAATTTTTGTTATAAATATAGATTTACTAGAGTTCTACATTATTGTTAGGTTTGACAATAACCTGTTTGGTCTGATCCACAATGCTGACTGTTATCACTATCGTTATGTCTTTTTTTTCCCTAAATAAAAAATAAAAAAATAAAAACAATGAAAGAAAAATAAAAAATTTATTGCAAACATGGTTCACATATATATTACACATAAATACTTATCTGACGATTTTTAAATATAAAAAGAAGTTTAGCTTAGCATTGCAACAAGCGCATCAAAGAATTTGCTCTTATCTTCATTTCGGAGTAGGATGAAGTTGGTGTCGAAGAAATCCGCGTCGATGCGAGAATTTGTCTTCAATGCCGTTTGTTCAAAAGCTTTGCCGAAGAAGTTGCGCGGACTGTGACTACGCAACACGCTTAGTGGTGGCAGACCAAGCACGCACTGCGTGTGCGCATCAAAGGGAACTGAGATAATGAGGGGCAGGGCGGACTGCGGCTTGGAAGAGAGGAGAAAGAGCGCTAGGGAGAAGAGGGAGCGGAAGTTGGTGTAACACGTGTGCAGAGAGGAAAGGGAGCAGTAGAGGAGAGGGCCAACGCGCAGCATTTGATGAAGAGCAAGAATGCTAGAAGCTTCGGATACGCACCATTTCATCTTTTTGACGGCATTGGGGAGTAACTGGGGCAAGCTTTGGATGAATGGAGTGGAAAGAGTGTCAAAAATGGAAAAAAAATTGGGAAGCTGGGTGAGAAGAGAGTGAAAGTCAACAGCTGAAATGGATAAGGGATAGCCAATGTGTATGGTAAACACGCTTTGCTCCACAGGACTCAGGCCGTACTTGTGAGCAACGCTATTGAACCAGTCTTGAAAATTTTGTCTGTTAAGCCACGTCATGGAAGCATAGTTCTGCTGACACTGTGATAGAGCTATTCTGAACAAAATAGAGTAAAATTTGAATCAAGTAGGAAGTTTAGTCTTTGCTTTCCAAAATTTCGCTGAATCAGGACTTAACCCTTTTTGGCACAATGGTAGACTATGGGCACACAAAATAAAAACTATCAAACATGAGCAATAGACATTTAGCATTAGGGAACGAGAAAAATAGAGATGAATGGAGACGCAAAATAATGAGGGATTAAATGCCATAGTGGTAAAAACCGGCTAAACCTCCGCGTGCTGTAGCCGTAAAATTGATTATTATTATTATTATAGATAAAAAGACACGTTTTATTTAGATTAACATACTCTTTATTTTTCATTTTTGACTGAACAATTTTTTCTCCTTTTAAAAATTGTTCTTTTGGAGGTACATACGTCTTCTAAGCGCAAAAATTTTGATATTGGCACAGAGTATCGTGTCAAAAAGTGGAACAAAGAGTATAAGAATAAGAAAGAGTCTTGACTCCGATGTTGAAGAGGCTCTTTTTCTTTGGTTCAAAAATGCTAGATCCCAAAACATTCCTGTTTCAGGAGCTGTACTTTTGGCTAAAGCCCAAAAATTTGCCTTTGATTTAAATCATTACGAATTTAGATGCAGTGAAGGTTGGCTTCACAGGTTTAAAAAACGCAAAGGTATCACTTTTCAGAGAATTTGTGGTGAAGCAAAAGATGTTCCAACAGAACTAATAAAGGAATGGTTTAAAAAAATTTGCCTCCAATTTTGAATACTTATGCACGTGAAGATGTTTATAATGTTGACGAAACAGGTTTGTTTTTTGAATATTACTGTCTTCATCATTTATGCTAAAAGGAGAAGAATGCCACGGCGTGAAATTATCAAAAGAAAGGCCAACTATATTAGTAAGGGCGAACATGATAGGCAAGGATAAACTTCATCTAAAAGCAAATAAAAGCGCTGAAACCCCGTTATTTTAAATGAGTCAAAACTTTGCCAACAGAATAAAAAAGCTTGGATGGATGGTAAAATATTTTTATAATGGTTGGAAAAGCTAAATAACCGTTTTCAACCACAAAAGCGACATGTTGTTCTTGTATTAGATAACGTAGCGTCTCATCCAAAGACAACTCTAACAAATATGACCGTACAATTTTTTCCAGCAAATACATCACGTACACAACTTATGGACCAGGGAATTATAAAAATCCTAAATTTCACTACAGAGTCATGTTAAAAGGAAAATTAATTCCTGCTGTACAGAATAACTCTGTCAATTCAATCAACGTTCTCGATGCTCTAGATATGATTCGTCGAGCTTGGTCTTTAGCCACTAGTGTAACGATTCAAAATTGTTTTAAACATGTTGCTTTCGTACCGTCCATAGAAGAATACACAAGTGATACAGAGAGAGTCACTGAAAACATACCAGGACTACGAACATCATCTGTCTTAGAGAATTACATTGAAGTTGCCGCCAAATTGTTAGAATCGTTCACTCATTGAGCTATGGATTTCACGTGTTCCCTTTGCTAAAAAAGAACTCATTACGCTAACTTATTATCGATGATTGTAAGAATTTTTGTTATTATGTAAATTCTTTTAATACTATCAGCAATGATATAAGGAGTTCTGAGAACCTATTTATATAGCATGAACGTTTTAAGTTTAAATATGCAGTCTTTGTATAGTAGGTATAATGAACTTTAAATTTTTATCGTAAGACTTTGATAGGTCTTTTCAAACGCAAGAGCACAGCGATGAAGAGAATATTCAGTCAACACCAGCGCCAACTGCGACTAATGCTCTAAAACTTGCGGTGAAATAATGAGATTCTTGCAAACTCAAAACAATGCACAAGAAATGTCTGATTGTAAGGCGAAAGTAGAAAATTTCATCAAACAATGCAAGAACTCATCTTTAATACAAACACACATCGTTGATTTTTTTAAAATAAAAGATCAATATGTTTTACTGTATTTTTTAGCTTTATTTATCTAAAATCTAATTATATCTAAAGGAGGAGACGGGGTCAAAAATTTGTCAAATGACAATTTCGTTGAGTGGACAACTAGCCAAAAACTAATAAGAGAGAGTAGGAGTCGAAAGTGAACAAAAATGAGTTGTCGTAATTTGCAACGACCCCTTATTATTTTTAACTTCGCTTTGTACGAACTAAAAAACAGTTTCCCTTCAACTTCGTTATATCGAGGGTTTGATGTGTATCTTTTAAGGAATTTAATGAAAATAAATAATTTAAGACTTTCAGGTTATGCAATTTTCTCTTAAAGTTTCATTAAAATTAAAAAAATCTTTAGAAAATTTTTTTTTCTGCGGTAAATAATTAGAAATTAGTTTTGTTTTATTCTTATTTCATTCTAAATTTTGAATACTATTTTTGTCTACACAGAGGTCATGACAAAGAAACGATTCCTACCGTGCGTTTTTAACCTATGCGTAGACAAAAACAGTATTAAAATTTAGAATGAGATAAAAAATAACTCAACCTTAAAAATCTGAGTATTTGCCTTTTCGGCTTTTATTTTAAGATTGCCTTTTATAAAGATTTTTTTAACTTTAATGAAACTTTAAGAGAAAAGCAAAAGTCAAATATTCAAATAAAGAAGTAAATATTTGAAAAGTTAAAATTTGTCAAAAAATTAACGTGAACATTTATTCAAGTGCAATCTTACAATATACTATTAAATAAGTCATGTATTTTAAAAGGCAGAAAGGAAGTTTTCAGCCTCCACCCACATCTCATCAGAAAATTCTAGTAAGCACGCTTCAGATAAGGTAAACAGAAAAGTAAGTTTTTTTAGTGTCAAATACTCCACTTGTCTACTCTACAATAGGGCGTTTAAGGTGGAAGTTAATTGAAAAATACCCCATATCCGCTAACAGTTCATTTAACTTCTTTTTTCCCTTTAGGGTCCACGTTTTGAAATGGGTTGCTGTGTTTGGAGAAAAATTTAGGGCGTCTAGAATGTTCCAATGGCGGTAAAGGCACAAGTTTAAGTCCTTTTCAAATGTGATTCTTGTTACTTCGCTTTTGCATTCATCAAAACTCGGATCGACTCTACACAAAAAAGATGAAATAATTAAAACATCAACAAAAAAACATTGGAAATATTCATTTGAGAAATGTGGTTTTAATCGATTCAAGGATTCTTTGTGCGTTGTCACCTTCTTTTGCGTATCCTCTCCCTCTTCTTACACTTTATACATAGAGAGCAAAAATATTCCAATCATCGTGTTCTATGAATCTCTGATCGACAAAAATATTATAATTTTACAAGGATAAGGTCTATGAATACGCTAACACATTTTCATAGATTAACATAAAGGAATTAAAATCAAGGAAAGAAAACCCATTTTGAATGTGATAATGAATAAACACAGAGGTATTTAGAAGTACACTTGTCTTCTGTTCGTATTTTCTAAATATTTAATATAGTAATAATAAAATGTAAAGCATACAAGGTTAACATTTTCATGTCAAGGAATACCAATACCGCCTAAATAGGACGAGACACTTAAAGATAATGATTATCAAGAAACTGTGAAATCGCTACTACAGGTACAGACCCAGTTGCGAACTGCTTGCACGTAAAGCACGGTGATGGCGAAAATGCTGAAAACATGGAAAGATTAACCTACTTACAAATAAGAAAGAGCGAATCCACTTTTCAAATCGATTCCTTAAATTTAGTGTCTATACTGGATATGGATTTAGGAATCAGCCTTAAAATTTCTGTGCCTATACACTTAAACTTTTTAGCGTCAACTTTGAAGGAACTTTAACGCAAAAATTCAAGCGATTAAAGGATACACATATTGAAGGGTGATCAGTGAGCTTGGAGGCCGCCATGAGCGTTATAAAGGATCTAAGGCGTGTCTGAATAATGTATTCGGCTAATAGCATCCAAAAACACCCAACATAACAAATTCAAAATGAAATTTTCCAAATGGTGAAAGAAATGGAAGAAGGAAATATTGTAATGCTCTACGTCAAAGAATAAGAAGATATAGAAATATGCAAGTTCCCTTAATTCAGCACGCATTAACAATCAAAATGTTTTACCTGACTCAATTTATTTAGTTCAGTTTAGCATTGTTTATGAACTTTGCTCTGCAATAAAGTTTACAAACATATTGTCTACCAAATCTTCAAGACTTTCTATAAGAGCTAAAAGACTTATATTTAAGTTATTGTCCAGAAGCAAGACATTTCCCTAAAAACATAGGAGTCTATGATATAATGGTTTTTGTTTTGCAAGTTTACAAGCAAATATACGCCTCCACCTGTTGTAAATGGTACGCCATGTTTCAGGATTTGTGGACAGGTGTACCATAGGTATGGTGCTCTACATTATGAATTATCATAATAGTTCAAAGTGTATTGAACAGAGTTTCGCTTTATGCTTCCGCTTACAGACGCATGTCTGATGTTGAGAGAGAACAGGAAGAAATTGCAATGCAAGAGAATCGTCTAACATCTCTTATAACAATGGTGATGTGTGAAGGTAATGGCTGCAGAAGATTGTTAATATTTAAGGCAAAAACTTATGGTATTCACAAAAAAATGAGTTAAAATAAAGTTGATAGCAATCAGAGTTGATAAAAACTTGTAAGCAAAAGTGGCGAAGGATAGATAAGAAAATAGGAAAACCTGTTTACATGTCTAAGTCATGTCTTACTTCGGAAAAAACGAAATACACTATTTAACAAGAAAAATATTAAAATGTTTATGAAACTAAAAAATTTAGTAATAAAAAGGTTTGGGATTGAAAAATAAGAAAATCTTATCCAATTTAGCGTACTTGCAAAATTAAAAAAAACAAAAAATTTAACAGCACAAATTTAGAAAAGGTAGAGAGAAACACGAATCGAATTCTTTTCAAACTTTGACGTCAGGGTTAGAAGATTATTCTACGAATATAAGTCTCAAAGTCTTACAGCATTGAGTCAGTATAATTGAAAATTAATCACCAAAACCAATCTAATTCGTAGCTTCTTGAGTAGAAAGCGAATTTAATTGTGAACATAATTTATACCACACCCTTCCACACATTAAAAAAATAAAAAATTCTTTTTAAATCATCAATAAATGTAACTAAAAGAATTTTAAACTTATTTTATATTATTAAAAAAAAAATTTTTTAATGAGGGGTAAGGATTTAACAATTGTCAAACACTCTTATCGCTCTCTACTCAAAAGACCCTAAATTAGAAAAAAATAAATAAAATTTATTTAGTTAAAAATGAAATCCTAATTATATCTTTGGGAACAGGGTAATCCTTTAATTCTACATGCATCTTTAACATTCGTGAGCCTACACTAAACTTTTTAGTTTCAGCTTTGAAAGAATTTTAAAACAAAATTTAGAAAAAAGTTTAATTAAATTTTTTTAGATTAAAATCTACCTGACCACGTTTGAAAGTGCTCTGTCTTGTTATTTAAGACGTGTGTCTCGATAAAAATATACTTTTAATGTAAAAATCTTTAATGCGAACTTTTATTGATGTTGATTTCCTCCAAGGCTCTTCTCAAAAAAAATTGTTTTATAGCATTAAGCAGGGTTGAGGAGTCGGAAATTTTAAAGGGTGGAGGAGTGTTAGTCGGTTTTTTAAGTGTTAAAAAACATTTTTAAGCATTCTAAATAAGCTAAAAATAGTTTTATTTTGTAAGCATTTGAAGTGTCGTCCCTTCTTTAGTCGAAGACGGAAGCGAAAAGTTGGTGTTGAATATATTAAGTTTTCAAATATTGGGAGTCCAGGCTGAATTTTTGTAAGTACTAAAAGTCAGAGTTAGATCTTTTTTCTCCGACTTCCAGATTATTCATCTCAAAGAAGTGCTATTGAGTGAGGAAAGCGGTAGAAATTAGCGACGAGAAAAAGGCATTTAATTTTTGAAATTAATTGAAACGCAATTAGAAAAAAAAGAGAAGAAAAATGAGTGAAATAAGCTAAAAAATAAGAATGCGCAAAGAGAGAAATGAAATGATTTTTAAATACTCAAGTACTTCTCATGAAGAATTTTGATGCAGGTTAGAAAGCTAAGCTGATAACGACATTATACCTTGACTGATTTAGGACAAAACAAAGAACAGGCCTCTAAGAATCCCTTTTTACTTCATTTGAAAGTAGGAAAATAAGTTTGATCATTTAAGAAAATTGGTCTTAAGCCATAACAGAACAGCAGTGTCGCATAAAATAAAAATAGTCTGCTTAACACATTTAAGGCCAAGCAAAGCAGACGATATCTAAAAAAACGCAGACGATTTATATTCAAAGTCATTGAAAAAAGCAGACGAAGATGAAATTACTTATGTTCCAAAATAGGAACATTGGCCGTAAATAAAATTAAAGCGGACGATTAGCTTTAGAAAACCTATGCCTGAAAGGTTAAACGAGTTTAAGAAAAAAATAAGTTCCTCTTATGAAGCCATTTGATCCCAGAGTCATATATTAGTTTTCGAATATTTATCACCTGCTTTTATTTTGAATGAATTTACTACTTAAACAAAAGATTTTGATCTCGTGGGCGACCAATTGTACCTGAAGCGTTGAAAAGCATTTATAGACGCAGACGACCTTATTGTTCTAAAGTCAAGAATTGTGGACTCAGGTAGTAAGTTAACCAGTGAGGTTGACTTAATGTAGTTTACCTTTTCTGGGATCCAATGGGGTGACTTGGAAAAAATGGTTACCATTCTCTATTACTTAATATAAAGTTTCATACACTTGATTAAGCTTGATCATATGCGTCTTGAGATGATGGCTGTACTTCAAATACTTTTCTTCACTCACTTTGCACATAAGAAGACAATGGGTAAGTCCTAAAATCGCATTCCAGAGAAGATCAAGGGATTCCTTGCTCAGCTTCCATGCAAGATCGTAAAAGAGACAGGCACTCTAAGAACAAAAGAAGAATGTATTTACCAGTCTTTTAAATTGAGCAAGAAAGATTAATTCAAATCCTCTAAACGCTTTACAAACTTTTGACAAACAGCCAGAGCCGCGGACACAGTGGGCATAGCTCCTCTAGAAAATTCTTATGTTCCTCCTTGTTCCCTCAAAACTATATCTAAGTTTTTTTGAACAGATGTTTGATGATATCACTATAGGTATATGGACAGAAATTGTCCATATTTAACATTGTACTTTTTGTAATTATGAGAAAACGAGACAATAAACTATAATTTTTAATAACCCTGATACACTTACAGTGTTAGCAGGAAAAAATTCAAATATCCTGAAATCATCGAAAAAAATCCGTAGACTCAAGACCTTAGCAAGGAAAAGTTTCACAAAAATGGAGAAAAAAAGCTCTCAACCAAAAATGTTAAAGAAACACTCATTTTAAATCATGATATGAAAATAACAAGTAGTACACCTTCTTTTCTAATACGAATGTAGAAGAAAAGAACTGAAAGAAATGAGAAATGCCAAAAAAAGAAGATTGAGTTTATAGAAGAATACAATGAAGAACAAGTTCCTCAAAAGAGAAAGTATTTTTACATTTAACTTACGTATAAAAGAATTTATTCTCTACAACCAGTACTAGAAAGAACTGAAAATTTAGAGTCGCTATATAAAGCACAAGAACATCTTCCAACCCTGAAAGAGTTTTTTCTTCAATGCGGTATTTCACATTAAAATAAGAAATAGACTTGACGATAAAACTCTTTTTGCTTTATTATTTGTAAAATGGTACCTTAAAACATAGAATATGCGACTTTATATACTATTTTTAGTTCTATTCTGCCTTTTTGCAATTCTATCTGAATTTAATTTTCTAATTGTGTTGTGTTTATATTGCTTAGACATATGTCATTTTTATTAAAACTTTTTTTTTAAATATTTTAACATTATATTGAGTCTAAATTTTCTAATTTTTTTTGAGAAGGAATTCAATTAAATTATTACAAATTTTTATTATTTTTTCAAAATTTTTTTTATCTCTTTTTAATTCCCTTTCAACAAAAGATTATTTGTTTAGAATTGCAAAAGGACAAAATAGATAGGTTTAATTGATAAGTATAAACCTATTTTGAGTATACATACCTAGGGGATACCTTGGGTGAAATATTTTTTTCGAGAACCCCGTTTTACGAGGACAAAAAACAATAGGGGTGAATGAAATAGAGATATTTTATATTAAATGCTACCTGAGCATGCCATGACTTTCATAGATGGAAAGTACAAGGAAAGAAAGTCATGAAGGATAAGAATCCCATGTGTTTTAAAAAAGTAAAAAAAATTCCAGACAGGTTACAGTCGTCAAGTTACTTCACTAAAATGATCATTTCATTCTACAATTTTGGAAAATCCTGGGAAACAACTTCCTTATAAGTTTACTGAGTGCTATAATAATAACTTTGTCTATTTTTACAAAATTCTCTTTATTTGTCATTTTTCGGAAAAAACGGAAATTTAGCATGTTATGCTGTCTCCCTTTTTTTGTTTTGTTTTTTTAGATTTATCAAGCTTTTAAAAATAGCCATCTTTCTATCTATGAAAGTAGCAAAAAGATCTGGAAGACGGGGAAAGATTTAGAAATTTTTTTGTGAATTAGAAAGTGCTGCAGAAAAATAAGGTGTCTTTCCTCGTTGAAAATTGTACAGCTCTTCACATGATTTTTGTCGATGAAATTGAAATCGCTTGTTTCCTTCAAATGCTACAATGTCTAGACCAAGGTATAATTCACAATTTCAAAAGCTTTCGCAAGTAATCATTCAGATTCAAAAAATAAAATGGATTCCATATCTCACTTACACGAAAGCAATCTCTATTCATGATACAATTGGGAGTTGGCAAATCAAAACAATATAAGGACATTTACGAATTTAGTCTTCATATCATTAATCTTTTTAACCTGTATATAATGGGAATTTTTATGAGAGTGTTTCTTAACATATGGGCCGCGATCTAAACTTTAAGTAGTAAAATTTACAAATAGAATCGCAATGATTTATACAAGATTCTTATATGTAATAGCTATAAAAAAATAATAAATCATAATTATTAAATCATATATTTTCTTATATCCAAGGTATAATTAATATACTTTATAAAGATAGAAAGATTTGACTGGAGCAATTATTATTAACACTAAATTTAAAAGATTTTTATACATAGATATTGTATACAAATTATGCTATTACTGATTTTATTTCAAGTAAAGGAGTTTAATATGTGAAAATTTTAAAATTGAAACAACATTAAGAGAGTCGCCATTTTAATTTAAAGAATTTTGGAGTGGATGCAAAAAAGGTCATGGCACTGCCTGCCATATGGTAATTAATTTAAAAAAAAGAAATACAGAGGAAGAGAAGTAGGAGAACTGCGTGTATTTGAATAGAATTTCTTCACGCCTTTTGCACCATGATTCGTATTTGCGTTTTTTCGCCATTCGCATCTCAAACTTACTCACATGATGATTTCCATTTTCATCCAGGACGCCACTGAACTAAAACGAAAGAATGTAAATACTCGGCTCTATGATAAGAAATAAAAGCTCGTCCAGTTTAAAATTAAAGGTTTTCGTAGCCGGACATTCAGTAGAAGGAAATCTGGTCAAAAATGTACACGGACGAATTGAAATGCCGCAAATCACGTTTGCAAAAATTACTAATTAAAATTCTTAATGACTTTGAAAAAGTATTTGAACAGAAATTATTTAAAATAAGGCAAAGGCAATACTTTATGCATTTTATTTAGCAGTTTCATTAAGGCAGAAGACGATTAATAAATGATATGTTTGAGTAATATGATTAATATTGACAATAAAATACAGTACTTAACCCTTTGAGCATCAGCTTTGTGAAAACTAATCGTCTGCATTCTTTTTCAATGGAATTTCATTTATAGTGACAATGCTGGTGTCCGATTGGTCCAGAAAAAGGTTATGGATGATTGGCAATTGCTTTCAGACTATTAGTAGGCACATTTACAACATTTTCAAGCAAGTGTCCAATTCCATCGGCCAAAAGTTCTTCGTCTATATGTCAGAGAGACGCGGATTTAGATTGCTAAAGCTAATGTTGGTGAGGATAAGTGACACAAAATAAGCAAAGGCCTCAACAAGACGCAGGAAAGCAACCCAAAAACGTTTGCTCTAAATACATTTATGTTAATATTGCGTTGAAACGAAATTATCCAGAAGCCGAATGGACTTAAGGACAAATTCTCCATGAGCCACACGATGTACATAAAGTTCGTGTTTACTTTAACCCTTCAAAGAGTATAATTTTGAATACGAATAGTGGGCTTTCTTTTTTAATGCAATTTTATGTATTTATAGGTAACAATTTTCATTTCTTGCAACAGTCATGCCACCTCGGCCCAGAAAGGACAGGTTAACAAATGAATAATTTTGTAGGTATATTTGTGGTAGAAAGAATCCATAAAATCTACTGGAAATGCTAGTGAATCTAGTTTTCTAAAGCAATATTTATTCGTAATTCCTTCAATGAAACATTTTTGCAATTTTTTGATACCATTCTTCCTTTTTTGCAATCACTCTATGTCCGATGGCAGCCATTTAATTTATTAAAGCCGAAGAAAATACAAACATTAATGATAAAATCTTTAAAGTGTACACGGACAACCAGTATAAATGTATAAAAATGGGGATTGAGTTTTCCATGGATACAAAGTAGGGTTTAAAAAAATTGGCTGGCTCAGGGGCTTCGGAGCAGAAATATTTTAGTGTCTGTGTAATATTCAAATTACATCATTTGAATGTCACACCATAACAAATCTTTTCTTCTTGTTGTTTACAATCATTCAGTATTCAAATTCACGTCATATCATCTTCATCATTTATTGCCCCTATTGCTATGCAAATTTTGTAATATATATATATATATATATCAGCCTCCAGATTTCAGTTTTTCTTTTATTCTCACAACAATTTTATTCAACAAAAATGTTTCCAAGCCTAAAGAAATTGCCTGGCTCCGAAGCAGAAATATTCTAGTGTCTGGATGGACCTCACGTTTTTTTATTAATTTATAAAAAAATTATTGTAGCTATGCTTACTATGTTATATAGTATACGCCATCCGATTTACCGCCTATCCCGCTTATCGCCATAAAATTACTTAGATCCGATTTCTTTACTTGTTAATTCCAGCGATTTTGCACCGCTCGCAATATTTTGTTTTAATTTTTTTTTACAAGTTTATTTAAAAAAAATTAAATTTTAGCTAATTATATTCTCTTTTGATTTTTGAGTTTGTAAAATAATAATAATTTTGAAATAACATATTCTAATTTCAAAATTCATTCTGGCCAACATTAACTAAACCAGATTACAGAACAACTTGAAACTAACGGGACTCATTACATCACACTAGCTGACGCTATTAGATATACTAAAAAATCTTGAGATTCTGTGAAACCTTCAGTGTTTGTAAACTGTTGGCAACAAACTGAACTTACTAATAAAAAAAGACAATTCGTCTCTTGAATAAAATGAAGAAGAAATTGTTTTATTATACACTTACATTTGTTAGGGACTACCCAAATTTTGATTTTCTTATAGTACTTTTATATTGGCCAATGGAAAAAATGAGAGAAATTTCATGGATTTGGAAAATAGAAACGCAAATTTCAAAAATAGTCACATTAGGCAAAAACGCGTGATGAGTAACTGGATTAAGTGTACCGCATGCCAAAAGAATAAGAGTAGCTGTGATGCAAAAATTGTATGCTGATTGATGATATCTTGCCTATAAACAAAGTAGCCAACATTTGTCCAATTCCAGGAGTTAAACAAGTGAATCGGTTTTCTTACCTAGGAGATGAATTAAACAGTGGAGGAGGGTGTGAAATTGTCGTGGTTAAAAGATACAAGTTAGGCTGGTTAAAGTTTTATGAACTATCTTCGGCTTTGCTTGGAAGAAATTTACCTCTGAAAACAAAAGGAGAAATTTAAAAAGCTTGTGTCAGAACTGTAAACATTTGTCGTTCTGAAACATGGAATACAAAGACTTTTGAAGAAAACACTTTACAAAGGACAGAAGGAGGAAACAATGTTGAGAAGAATATGCGGAGCCAAAATAAAGACAAAGATAACTTATGGAGAAAATATTGTGAAATATGTGACTAAAAAAAAAGTAGGATAAGGTGGACTACAAGCCTGAAATTTTGAAGTTAAGGATAAACGAAAGAAAGGACGTCTAGAGTTAAGTTGGAGAGAAATGACGATGAAGGAGCTTAAACAGATAGGGCTGAAGGTGGAAGATGCTTTTGACAGGAAGAAGTGGAGACATGGGTTTTTCTTTTGGTGCGACAGTCAGAAACCCCCTTTAAAAAAGGAAACTTCTAACTTAAATAAATGAATGATTGATTGATAAGGCAAATCTTGTTTCCATTTTTGGACTAAAAAATCTCAGAACAAAAAGTAACTTATGTAGTTACTATATGTAATTATATATTATCAACCTTGGTGACTCTACGCAAGACTCTTACCATGAGGATAAAGATCGTTTTTCACATCAATGATAAGGAAGCTTAACTGTTCTTGTGGCTTCCGCGCTTTTTCCTAAATCAAAGATATTTTCGGATTCTATTACTGCAATCGCAAACATCACTAAGAAAGGAACGGAGTCTAGTGCAAGTAATTTTCTAATTTCGAGGTTTTTTTAGAAATTTTCCGCGATTGAAGATTACTGCAAGAGCCTCCGAGAAATACATTCCCACGAATATGAATCGTGCAGATGCACTATTGTGAAGTATAGCTCCACTATACATATAAATAGGCAATCACTATATTATATACTTCTCCTTCTCTTCCTATAAAACGTGGTAATAAAAAAAATTGTGAAAAGAAGAGCTATTACATCATCAGATTTTTCACTGTCACCTTTAATCTCCTCATCTTCTTCATCATCATCATCATCATCATCTTCATTTGTTTCATCATCGCCTGTCTTGAAGACTTCTTCAAAACTAGGAAAGGATTCATCTTCAAGGCAGTCAGTCGCAAGGAAAACTTGTTTGTTGTTGTAAACATTGAAGACGTCAAATGGGCGATGACTTAAAAAAAAAAGAGTGTTTTTATTATCACAAATGAAAAACAAAATTGGAAATGGATCAAAAAATAACTTAAAAACGCGGAAAAATCGTGTATCGAGGGAGAGAGAGCGCATTTGCTGCTTTCGTATAAACCGAGTTGCTGATTAATCACTAGGCAAATAAAGCGCGCTATATTGAGATTTGAGCATTTCAGTGTATGCGTGTCCAATGTAAATATGCATGTATTAGAATGTTAAATTCATTAAGTTGTTTGAGTGATTGAGTATATTAAATATTGGAGATTTCTTTAAATATTAAAAAATAATTTTTTTAAGTATTTTAAATAATGGAAAAAATAGTTCGATTTTTGTAAGTAGAGGCAGTCGCCAATATTTAGTCTAAGTCGGAAGTGAAGAGGTGGCTGGACACGCCCACGGAGTACTTTGATATTTTTTCATCGCTAGATGAAAAAGATGCACTCAACAGAAAATTGTGGAGAGAATGGATCAAAGCCACCGACCCCCAACTAGGGGATAAGGTGTAGATGAAGAAGAAGAAGAAGAAGGAAGTGAAGAGGTGGCGTTAAATTTAAGTTTTCAAGTAATTTGGGGTGGGGATCAATGTCGGGGGTGAAATTACTGAGAGTTATTAACATTTGTTTTAACTAAGAGTAATTAAATAATCCCGTACACATTAAATCAGCCTTTTTCAAACTTTTTTTACTGCGACCCATGGCAAGGACCACGGTTTGCATCGCGACCCATAATACTTAGGTGTAATAAGACAAACTCTGTTCACTAGGTTCATTTATTCAGCATCGACTATTTATATGTCCTTTCTTTTTTGTCATGACCCATTTTATTTTTCACGCTACCTACTGAAGGGTCGGGACCCATAGTTTGAAAAACGCTGCCTTAAATAATTAAAATAACCAAAAAAACTTTTAGATTCTAAATCTTATTATTTTTAGTCCAGATATAAAAATGTGCAAGCCTTTAGAAAAACAAGATACCTTTTCAAGATAAAATGTGAAAGATCAAAAAATCCTGATTAAATTAAACGATTAAACTCAAAAATTAGATTTAATTAAGAAGTAATGCCCCTTAATAAAAACTATTTTTGGAATGAAAAATATTTGTTCTTTTAGAACAAGGGCAACTCTGTTTTTTAGTAATAAATCAAGGGCGTACACCCTGAAAATATTTCACCTAACCCTAACCCTAACCCTTTTAAGAGAATTTGTGTCTGAAACTCAACAGTAAAACAAGTAAAGTTATATGGAAAGTCTACTCAAAAGCCAAGAAAGTCTTTTAATGATATAAAGTTGAAAAAATCAAAATTATTGGTGGAGTGAAAGGCTTTTTCACTCCATTGAAATGCCTATATATGCCCCTCTCCTTCTTGCCCCTGCAATAAATATATAAAATATTATGTCTTATTCCATTTTGTTTTTCTTTTACAAACAAATTTTTGGTATATATAAAATGTTTACAAAATTTGCAAAACATTATAGGCAAGATACAAAAATTATAAAAATTTTAATGACGAAAATATCTTACTAAATGACTTTCCATTATTTTTAGATCAATTTTTATCGCGATGAAAAAGTTTTATTATCATAAAGACTTTGAGAAAAGAATATTTACTTTTAAAATAAAAGCAAGAAATCCCTTGAGTAGTTAAATCCCTTCCGATGTCAGGGAAAAGAAAACAAAGACGATACTTGTCAAAAACGTAGAAATTGACATCTTCTTCTGGATTGAATAATTCAATAATGTCGATACAAGCTAAACAGTTGATGAGGACCACGTGCTTATAACTCTGAATATTTTCTTCGTATGAGGAAACGAGTTGGCGTACGCCATCAACAGGAATGATGGCATATCGAATTCCATCAGACTTTAGCAATGTCTATCATCAATGAATAAAAGTTGATAACATTTTCTCTTCAAAGAAAAATAAACAAAATGCAAGAAATATTCAGTGTATTATAAATACACATGATAAAGAGGTAAAAAACTTTGCAAACACTTTTTGGCGGGAAAACTTTTTGATATGGTACTAGTTAGTAAGTTAATTAGTTAAGTAGTTGAATTTTAATTTGATTCAATTCTACTATCTGTAGAAAATAGCACAAAATTCGTTACAAGAACCTTTTTAAAACATGTAAAATTCATATGTATATTTCAATTTTAGAAGGGCCAGCGCCAAAAAGATTCGGGCGAAACTTACGGAGCCAAATATTTTTAAAAGAGCTAGCAAAAAATACTTCAAGGTTTGATAGATACAAATTGCAAAAAATGATACTGTGATTGAACGAGATAATGATCGTATCAAACATTTTTTGAAATTGATGTAAACGTATGCTAAAATAATTTAAAAAATTATCCCGTGAAACAAAGAGCAAAAATGCAATAATTTAAAATATTTGAAGTCATCTCAAAACTTTGATAAAATAAAAACAGAAACGTAAGTAAGAGCATTTGGGAAAATGTTTTCATTATAAAAAAGTACCTGTAGAATTTTGCAACTTGCAACTGCATCAATATCTGAAGTTGTGAAGATCAAAACGTGCTAAAAATGAATTGCGAAAAATGAAAACATTGCTCAGAAAAAAAATTAATCACTTTTATATATTTATGATGTATATTGATTCTTGGATATACGAGTTAAGATTACGACACATTTTAATACTGGGAAAATCTTCGACAAAGTTTTCAAGAATCAAATTTATAACAAATCAAATCGAAACATGCTGGCGCAGTAAAATCTCAACTCAAGAATATACTTGATATTGTTGTGAGAGCGGAATCTTTAGCGGTAGCATGAGGGAAAAAGTTGACAAAGTGAGAACTTTTCAGAAGAAATTCGACTCAGTTGATTAGAGCAAAATTGCTCTGCATTTACGATGCTTTTACAATTAAATATTTAAGGAAAGAATTAATGGTCGGTCAAAAGAGGTTATCTTATTTCTTGGAATTTGCTGCATCGAATAAAACCTACGTTGAAAAAAGGCTGTAAAGTTTGAGATGTTGAAAAAAAGAAGGCTGGTCTCTAAAGCAGAGTTGTGAAGGCAAAGTCGTGGAAGCAAATGCATTTAAGAACTTATAGGAGTGCAAGTAGGAGTTGAGGAAATTTTTTTATATAATAACACACAATTTTTTGTAACAGATTTGTAGCTATGACATTAATTAATTCATCAATAAAAACCTTCTATTGTTTATACTTTGAAAACATTAAAAATTAGCTTCATTTTTGCACGCATATGGAGTGCGCCTCCTTTAATCCAAGTCCAAAGTGAAGAGTTAGAACTAAATAGTCCGATTTGCTAAATTAGAAAGAGGTGGAGTTTTTATCGCCACTCTGCAGCCGCGCTCAAAAGAGAATAGAAATACTGTAGGATGTATTTTGAGGTATCTATGCATCTTTTCCGATTCTTTAAGTTCATCACATTTAAGTTGAGTACTTTTCATATCAATTTTTTATTCAATTAAAATATTTGATATCATTTTTACGCCTGTTTTTTTTTAGCAAATTCTAGCACAGGTCCTTTCGACTCAATCTGACAATTTGCCCTCGCTATCTGAAGGATAGATGAAAAACCTGCTGTTTTGTATAAAAGGCTGGATGGGCCCGATAATGGCATGCCAGCGTTCACCCTAAAGAAGATTTGAAAACGTCTCCCGTCATACCTACCTAGGTGAGAGGAATAGATTAACTCTCGTATTTTTGCTGCACTAGATATAGATGATGATCGAGTGCTCACTAGGAAAGGCATTGAGAGAATATTTCATTCGACATCTTGCCCAGATTTCGCAACAAAATCAGCCACGTGATGTAGATACGAAAGATGAGAATAAATCAGCACGCCTATTTTTCTACTAAACTCTTTGTTGATGGCTGAAGAAGAAACTAAAAAAAGAAGGCCATCGGACTCATTAATCCTTGAGATCAATTTCGGTAAATTATGTAATTATATTCCACTACAAGGTCAGCGGTCAAGCTTAATTCTGAAGAGAGGCATTCTTTATCTAGCACGTAACAACGTACTCTCCTCTAGCCCAAAACCCGCAATTAGAGCTTTATGATTTCAGAAATAAGATTAGTTGATAATTTAAGTTTTATTAAACAACTATTAAAGAAGCCTAATATAAATTTCACGACAGCAGCTTTTCTGCGCACTATTGAGAAAAAAATATTTTTGGAACAAAAGGATTTACCAGGCGTATTTTGTTACATTCACAAATCACAAGTTCATCACATCATAAATTTGATTAATAAACTTTTTTTAAAATTTATAACACTTTTTTTATTTTATAGCAATAAGGTTCTGAAATCTTTATATTAATATTTATTTCATCCGTTATCTGTAGAAAATACTGAGGGATGTATTAATATTAGTGTAAATTTACAAAATTGGGCTTTTTCATGCAAAAGTTTTCTTATTTTAGAAATGTTAATAATTTGAAAATTTTTGGAGAAGGGGATAGAGCTCCATCTTGCAATACTCTGGATATAACTCTATTTATAAATGATATAGTTTAGAGTAAAGTTTGAGGTTATTATAGAATTTTTAAGAAATATTATCAATTTAGAGGAATTGAAATAAAAGAAGGGAAATTTTCTACTTGAAAAAAATAAGATATACAATCAGTACTCTGAAGATTCAAAAAGTAACATTACAAGAGGCATTACAACAGTAAGCTCCGGAATAAATATCATACATATACTTTTAAAAAAGATTAAATATGATTGAGAAAAATAATAATTCATGTACTCTAGATTTGAACTAAATTGTTAGTATGTTAGCAGACTATATTATATTCTCGCTTTAGAATAAATCGACCTTTACAAAATTTTAAAGTAATTTTAAGTTATCCAATTTTGTAATTTCTTTTGAAAAAATAATAGGCAAAGATAAAGAATAATAATCTTATTCAATTTTTCTCAATGATTAAAATGCAAGAGAAAAAATATTTAGGAAGATATTTTAAAAGAATTGAAAAAATCAAATAAATTAATATGAATATCTACCTTAAGAAAAATCTTAGAATAAAAATCAATTTTAATATCATTTATTAACATTGATATAAAAGGTTGAAAATTTAATCTAGAAAAATCATATATTTTGATTTTTCGCCAAAAAATTCAAATTTGTTAGATTTGAAAAAATATAAAAATAAAATCAAAAAAGATTTTTTAATTAAAAATGGTTTACTTTCTTTCAAATTAAATAAAATGTGAAATTATAATATTCCTCACCCTCAAAATTCCTCAGATTTTTCTTATTAAAGGATTGTTTCTTGTTTTTATACATTAGAAACCAGGAAAGAAAAGAAAGGGTTAGTAAAAAAAAATGTGAGTGGAAAAGGAAAATGGAAAAACTTACCAAAGTTGATCTTACGCAGTTGATCAAAGCAAAAAAAGAAAGTTGCTTTTGTGCTATAGGGGGTGGGGATATGCTAAAACTTACACGACAGTAAAGGGGAAATGAAATAATATAAAATGAGGGTATGAAAATAGCCAATTTTATGTGTATTTTTACTTTTCTTATTTTTTCAATATATTTCGATAAAAAATATTTACTTTTTTTCATCTATAAATTTTGATATACAAACATACTTTTTAACTGTTTTAAAATATTTTTTTCTTTAAACTTAAAGAAAGCTCATTTAGAATTTTTAAAATTACTTTATTTTTATTCATTTATTGAAGAATTGCATTCTGTTCTTGAATAAAGAGCAAAATTTATTCATACAGTGATGATTTCTTTCTACTTAAAGTGGGCTCTTCAACCCTAGGAAGCCCATACCGGTCAATTGACCGCTAGATTCATTTAAAAACTTCATTGCAAAAAAAATTCACGTTATTTTCAGTGGATACTTCACAAGTCTAAATTTAACATTGTTCCCTACGGTATAAAGTAAAAATGTTGTCATGGTTGGCAAAAGTCTTACCACTGATTCAAAATATATCTAGAAAGCCCAGACCGGTCAATTGATCGGTCTGCATAATATAGAATTATGTAAACTTAAAAATCTCTATTTGTTAATTAAATTATTATTATCATTTTTATTTATTAAAAAACAAATTTATAAAACTAAAAAATAAAATTTTCAATTTGAATTTATTTTTTCAAAATGCACTTTTCACAAACTTTTACTGAACAAGTACCACAAATGTATTTCGAACATCCATAGCAACTTACTTTTGTTTTATTTTTCATACATACTCTACATGTTGTTCTTCGTGTTTCTTTTTTAATATTATTTGTTGAAGATCTGGCGATAAGTAAATTAGGAGAATTAGTTTTCCTTCGATTTATATTATCTTCACATAGAGTTTCTCCTAATTCAATAAGAAACTTTCTTCTGCTTGCAGTAAATAATTCAAGCTTTGTGCATATTATAAAAGAATTTAGGCAGATAATGTCTATCAAGTTAAAAAATACTGATAAAGGCCACCTTTTTGTGGCACATTTAGTTGAATATGTTTTCAACATTTTGTCTGCTGTGTCAACTCCTCCTTTTGTGGAATTATAAAATAAAATTGTCTTTGGTTTCTTTTTTTTAGATGATGAAATTTCGATTTTAACATGCATGGATGATAGGATGTACACCACTTTATTTTTTTTAGCTTTATAACATAATAGAGATATGTTATCATCAAGGGTAAAAGCATATTTGGTATCATAAAGGTGATTACTTTTGTTCATTTTAATTTCAGTAGGAATTTCTTTTTTATTGGACCGCATAGTACCTACTAAAGTAGTTTTTTGTCGTAGAAGTTTTTGTGCTAAATTCAGATTTGTAAAGAAATTATCAACGGTAATATTTAATCCTTGATTTTTATACGGTTCAATCAGATTCATGACGATACTTTCTGATAACAAACCGATTATTTCCTCTTTTCCCACATATGGATAGGAGTTTCGAATGTAATAAGATTTTGTATCGCAAATCATCCAAAACTTGATACCAAATTTGCCCATGGCATATATTGCATAAATGAAGATTTACTCTTACAAGGAAATAATTGCTCGTCAATCGTAACATTAAAATATGGTTTGTAGCTTTTTTCGCAGTTTTTCATAACTGATTTCCATAAATCACGCATGGGAGCAAATTTGTCAGATTGCTTTCTAGATATCCTCGTACTGCTATCATCAAATCTTATATACCTAAGAAGACTTTTGAACTTATTTTTTGAAAGAGTCTCTCTAAAGATTTTCTTCCCATATTTTTCCTCCCAAAATGTATATAAAGGTTCGTTTTTCCCCTTCAAAACGCCTCTCAAAATACACAAGCCAAAAGAGCCTTCAATTCCACTTTATCAGTACTAAAATTTATGTCATTTGCTTTTGTGCTTTTTCTATTGTTTTTTGCACAATTATATTTATATTATGTATTCCAAATAGTTCTTCAAAAACATCTTTGATGCTTTAAGTTTTAGAAAAAATAAATTTTGTTGGACCACCTCTTTGATGAACAATATTTTTACTTGAACTTTTTGTTGTTCTACAAGGATTTCCACTCCATTTCGTTCCATCTTTACTTTCAAAGTATGTTTCAAATAAGCGAATATGTTCTGTTTCTAAAGATGTTTCACTTTGAGAACTTGTTTCACTATAACTTGAAATATTGTTTGAAGAAAAAAAAGAATTTTCGGATTGAAAACTGTCACTTATTGAATCGGAATCATTTAAAAGCAAACTTTTATTTTTTGAAATATTAATCATTTGCCACGCCATTTTATTTTAAAGTTTAAAAATATTTTTAGTTTAAAAATTATATATTTTAGTAAAAAAAATTAAAATAATATTTTAATTTTTATATTTTATGTAATATATTTTACATCGTGTTCAAAAAAAATAAATCAGTATTTTTAAATGCTGTATAGTTTCTAGATTTTAAAAAAAACTGTAAACAAATTTAAACCGGTCAATTGACCGGTATGGGCTTTCTAGGTAGGCAAAATTTTTGGGCTTCCTAGGGTAAACAAAGAAGCTTAAGCAACTAACCATTGTAGTTGATCAATAAGAGAGTTTATATAATTAACATTGAGTTTATATAATATATAAGGCTATATCTGCCTGTTTTCGGTCAATTCTCAATTTCAATACTCAAATTAATTTGACCACTTTCATATAAAATTATAAATGAGTAGTGACAAATTACAATTTATATTGCAATTTTTTGCGTTGATTCTATGATTGTTTCTCTGCTTCATATAAAAGCAATATATCTTGTTTTTCTTGGATTTTTTTCTTCCTTTATTTTGGGATATTTTATTATGTTTTAGCCTCCATTTTATTTTATTTACATTACTTTAACGTTTATTTTATTGAACTTTCATGATTATTTACTTACTTTATATTGGTCTTATAAAATTTCGATTTTTATTTTGCTTTGCTTCTGAAATTGTTAATGTTAATTTTATTCATCTATTGAAGTCTTCAATAGATTTTTTACTTATATAAGAACTACCTTATTTCAAAACTAAAGGAAGTTTACATCAAATATGTCATAAATTTGAGAACTAAATTTTCATTAATATAAACACCAACGCCACCCCCTCTAGTTTCTCTACATTTATACACAAAGTTAAACCCATCAAGGTTACAGGTATTACGATTTTTTCTAATACGACAAGCTACAATCACCCTTGAAATAATACTTTTCTTTTGAATAGCAAATATTTTTCATCTAACAATTCCTCTTTCCCAAGCCTAAACAGATAGCGGTGTATTGAATGAGAAGGAAGGGAGCATTGAACAATAGCCCCCTTTCTTAAAAAGAAGTATCGATCTTTTAGATTTGTTTGCCTTCTAGTCTATTATAATAAGTAATTAATTACTAATAATCACCTATTTATGATGATTATTTTTAAAAAAAGAATTTTTTGAGCCTATAACTTTTAACTTAGTGTTTATATTAGATACACTCCTGAAAATACTCCTCATTGCAAGCAAGGCCTGCTTGCATGGCATTGAAAAGGTTAAAAAATTAAAATTATAATGAATTACGAATTTGCAAAAAAGATCTCTAATTTATTTAATGTAAAAAATTCGATGGAAGGCAAGCTATTTAAATTGTGCTTTCATCTTTCAATACAAATCTCTATAGTTGTGACATAGCATATTTTGTGTGAAGTATATACGATACAGGGCAAGCAGTTTATACATTGCATTCATCTCTCAATGCAGATCTGTATGTGAGTATGATATAGCATATTTTTTTTATGAAAAAAATAAGATAGGGCAAGCAATACCTTCATCTATTTTATACAGTTCTACTATGTGTGAGTAGGTACTACATAGCAATTTTATATGAAAAAATACGGCGCAGGATAATCAAGAGATTTTGCATGCCTTGTGTATAAAAATATGCATCGCCACTGATATATATATATTTTTATATAGTATAAAAATTTGAACAAATTTATTTTTTTAAAAGAAATTGATCATGCTAATTTCATTTCTCCACTCGGTTTTGGAAATAAGAGTTTGAAAATTTATGAAAATACTTAAATTTACGGTTTAGACTTAATTGTGGTTAAGAATATTATTCAAATTTCTCAATGGTTGTTATGGTGTACCTCTCAGCTTAACAGTTTAACCTCAGGGCTTCGATATCCAACGCTTCAAACTGTTATAAACAAAATGACAAAACTATGATTAAGCATAATGAAAGTGCTATGATATCTCCAACCAACATATTTTATGACTTTATATACTTTTTCAAATGAACTGAAATGTAGCTTAAAATTTTAATAATAAGTTATTTATGTAAATTGATAAATATTTCGAACAAATAAATAATTAAAAAAATTTTGATTCATAATTTCTCCTAAAAAAATGTCAGCTAATTAAATAGCTTTTCGTTTATTCGAAATCAGTACTTTTGCAGCTTAGTTTACACCACCCATTGTTCTTCACCATTACGTCTGAATAAAACCTGTTAATCTACTTCAAGTATTATTTATATATATTTAATTTATCTACTTATTTTATTTTATTTTTATTGTAGGAACCTATCTTCTCATTTTATTTTATTTATGGATATCCTACCAGAAAGCGTAATAATGTTCATTCACTGAACTTGACAACTTAAAATCAAACGCCCATAATGTATTTGATAACTGTAACAAGAACGTTGACTGTTTTGATAATGTTTTTTTATCAAGTCAAAAACATGATTCTTAAACAGGTGAATGATACAATTAGTGCCTAATCTACACTTATTAAGAATTAAAATTAAAAAATTGTAAACCCTATTAACAGTCAGAATTAAAGTCTCCGATGAAAAACCTAACAGAGTGCTGGTTGTTGTTTTCAAAAAATTCCTAATGATTTGAACTTAGGTAAAAATAAAATTGCTGTAAATATAATTAGAATCAACTCTTCTGGGGCGGCTATTGTCAGTCTAGAAACTCCTACACAAAAATATCAAACAACTTCTATTCTAAGAAGTAAATATAAGGTCATTATGGGAAACTCTCAATTTAAGCCCAAATTTATTATGAAATCTATCCTGAATTACTTAAATAATGATGAGATAATAAATTTTTTGAATTACTGTAACTACAATATTTCGAGGCTGGGTTAGCTTATCTTTTAGAAAGCCAAAACTAATAAATGTGGAAAGCTTGGTCATCTTAATAAATTTTGCCGTGTTACAAAACCACCTTGTCTTAAATGTTCCAAACTAGGACATACATTTGAAACGTCTAGGGAGACAGAGTTTAAATGCATAAACTGTGGAGAAAATCAATACAATTTCGATAAATGCCCTTCCTTTATAAAGAAAAACGAAACCTCTTAAATTTCCATTTAAATATGTTGAACTCGTACATATCAAACTAATGCCTTTGAACATAGTTCACATTAATCTGAGAAAATCCTGAATTGTCTGGTACAATATTTTAATATTTTTAGATAAAGTTTCATGTGATATAATTTTATTTAATGAACTTTACTTGTGGCAAGGTAAAATTCAAAGTATCCCAATTTTGCTATACTATTTTAAACTCTTAATTTTAAAATTGAACCACTATTATCGAGTCATTCTATTTGTGTTATCTCTGGCGTATTTAGTAACTATTTGATCTTTCTAATCTCGGCGTACTTTCATCCTACAGATATAGATTTTATTAACTAATTTTTTCTAATGTTTAGAAAGTAGGAACTCATCCATTCATTGTTATTGCAGACACTATCGCAACGAACTGTGGGACTCTAAAACAAATTTAAGAGAAGAACTTTTTTACCAAAAATTAATTGAGTTTGACCTATGTTTCATTGACTCAAATAAACAACCTACTTTTCAAAGTCTAAGGTTTGATTGTTCTCTAACTGTAGAAAAGCACTTTATTGGAAGCAATGCGAAGAAGAGATATAATAATATGTTGTAAAAGGCGAGGCTTATATACTCGCGAAACCAGTTTAGGTGTGTGCTTGCGGTGTGCCGATTAAAGGATGTGTTGTTGCTCAGAGGCGTACTTTCCATTAAGGTCACGCTAATCAGCATTACTTGTTGCTGGACATCTTACACGCCCCTTTCTTTTTCGTAGGTTTTAGCTTTTGGGTCGATTGTGAGATATTCAGGCTTTCTTCTTATTCTTGTTGCCCTACGTTGTAAGGGTTCTTCTAACACGCCAGTGTTTTCCGTGTGTTTTGGTGATTCAGGATAACTATAGTGATGTACTTCGGCTTCTTCGATGTCTTTTGTGCTCCGTCTCTATTATTGCTACCTTGATCTCGATTATGGGTTGGGGTTCCGGCATGGTTTCTTTGAAGCCTTTTTTGGTCCACTTGAGATGATAAAAACGTTTATGAGTTCCACATTCCGTAGGTTTCTTTCCTGTTTGCATTTGGAGTGCTAGGAAAATGCCTGAAGATGTTGAGGAGTCGTCGGCAGTGCTATTATCTTTGCAATCTGATGCGATTAGTTGTCTGCACACTGATTTGAAATGATTGAGTTGCCACAGTTATTGCATTTTGCTCCCCAGGCTGGACAATTTTCTCTTTTGTGCCGCTCCTTGCCACAGAACCAACACTTTTTTTTCTTTGTTGATATTTTGCTTCTTCTTTGTTTGGATTGGTTTTTCGTTTGCTTGTATTGGGAAATGGCTGCTTGTGCTTTGGATTGGGACGGGAGCGTCATAACGCTGTAAAGTTGGGGCAAGGCGTCGTTACTTGCTTCGAGATTTATGATTCTATTTAGTTTCTTCAAAACTATCATGGCCTGCCTCAGATAATACCCGTGACTGTATATCGCTATTGTGTAGACCTATTATCATTTGGGAACCAACCATTTCTTTAGAGTAGCAAATAGCCCCGCATTCACTGTTCCTGCAAGGGATTGTAAAGGAACATTGTGAAGCTGCGGCATTTAGTCTAGCTACAAACTGGGTTATATTCTCCCCTTCCCCTGGTACATTTTAAAAAAGTTTACTCTATGAACGTCTACGTGAACAGTTTTAACCGCAATGGCTTTAATGTGGCTCAAAAGTTGTTCTTCGGTCAAAACATTAGAATTTAAGGTTTTACCCACAAACTCAAACAAAAACCTGTTAACCTCTCTGGATCAGCACCCACGAAGCTGCATCTTTATCTCTTCTTTGTCTTTAAGGTGGGACATATGTTTGAATCGCTGCCATTCGTCCAGGAAAATGAGCCAATCATTGTCAGAAAGACTACCTTCTATGATGGGTCTTTCTGGCTTGTGAAGGTACTTCTTGTCATCCTGTTGGCTTTTATTGTGCCCTGCTTGACGTTGGTCTTCTGTCAGAGTAGTTATGACTTGCATTTGCTCCTTAATCTGCTCTTGAGATTTTTCTAGTAAGGATAGAATTCTTTCCATCTCTTGATTGTATCCTACTGACTGCGCCATGTAGAAAAGCACTTTATTGGAAGCAATGCGAAGAAGAGATATGATAATATGTTGTAAAAGGCGAGGCTTATATACTCGCGAAACCAGTTTAGGTGTGTGCTTGCGGTCTGCCGATTAAAGGATGTGTTGTTGATCAGAGGCGTACTTTCCATTAAGGTCACGCTAATCAGCATTAATTGTTGCTGGACATGCCTACACTAACCTCTAACATTGATTTTTTTTGTGCAACAATAAAATGAAAAAATACGTTTTGGCTTGGGAAATTCTCGATGAATTAACTTTTTCAGACTATATTTTTATTAAAGTTGAACTATTCTTTTCCTCTATTCCAAGTGACATTAAAAGAATGGGTTTATTCAAAAAAGAAAAATTTTTGAACTTTATAAAACAAAATTTTGCAATAATTTTTTTGCTTACTCAATACTTAGTTAACCTCTTTAAAAATTTTGTTAATTCACTCTTCCTATAATTTTCCCTGTAAAAATAATTTTTGATGTCCTTCTCTTAACAAAATTAGACAAAAACCTCGCCATGCTGCTAAAATATTCAGACGAAGCCCAAAAAGAAGAGGATCTTTCTAGATATATGTTTATAAAATCTTTTTACTCATGCAAGATTAACTACTTTAAAAAGTTATCTTGGCAATCATTTCTTAACTTTGAATACAATTCAATTTGGAATAGAATAAAAACTCTCAGGTGATCACAAATCCTTTCTCTTGCCCAATCTTACCCAACCACAACACGCTCAATGTAACTAATGATTCCCAGAAAGTACAACATATTTTATTCTCGTCAGCTCATCGTTGTCAATCTTCTAATACTAATTCAGGAATTAATTTTACTCTCGACTCTTATCCTACAGTCACGGCTGCTGAACTCACTAATATTTTCAAAAACCTGAAAATTAAATCTTTACCTGGGATTGATAAAATAAACTATATGCAAATAAAACTTGTGCTTCCAGTCATTTTTGATGCCTTGATCCACCTGTTCAATGCTTACCTATGTTCTACTACTCTCCCTCTATCCTTAAACAAGATGAACTTATTCTCATTCTCAAAGGGCCTTCGGCTAATCTTTAGTTCTTTAATTGGAGAACTATCACTTTATTACCTTTCTTAGGAAAAATTTTTGAGAAAATTATTCGAATAAGACTTGTAAATCAAACTTTTTCTCCTAGCTTTGATTTCTCGAACTTTGACTTTTGCTCTAAACTTTTCAACAAATACTTTTCTTCTGGCATAATTTTTAATATTATTCCTTCATTGCCATACCCTTTTTAGTAAGAGTCCTTCCCGTAACTATTATATAAATTTGCTTTCTTAAGACACGCTACCTTCTTTTCCTTTTTAGTAAGAGTGTTTTCCTTTCTTTTTTCTTTACTATACCTATTATATTAATTTGTTTTCTTAAGACAAGCTGCCTTCTTTTTAGTTTTTGTTTTTACAACAATTTTTTTTTACTTAAGAGCATTAATTATACCCAGTAGATTTTTTTGCTCAACAGAAAAATGAAAACAAATAATTTTAGTAACGTAAAAAATGAGCAAAATTGAAACAGGCATGTTTTGAAAAAAGTAGTGAGTTATTCCATTTCTGGTAACAAAATAATATATAGCACTTTTCAATTCCATAAAATTATCCAACTTTTTAGTTAAACACTTTTTAAGGTTTTGCGCGTTGTTTTAGATCGTTTCCGTTCTTGGCCGTTTTGGTTTTCGGCCGTTTCGGTTTTCGGCCGTTTCGGTTTTCAGCCGTTTTGGTTTTTGGCCGTTTTGGTTTCGGTCGTTTTTGTTTTCAGCCGTTTTGACCAGACACCAGTTAAAATGCTATAAAAATATTTGCCCCGCTGAAAAATGTATGGGCTCTTGTTCAATTTACTGGCTACATTACTGCTTATAATTAAATATAGATCAAAATCGCATTATTATATCAATGAAGTGGGAATGAATGAAAAAATTATATTTCAAAAACGCATTCTAGCAACCAATTTTAAAACAAGGAAAGTAATATGGTAAGCCTAAGCCAAACAAGTCTGCGCCTTGCTTTGGAAAGATGATGATATCCAATGGATTGAAGAAAGCGATCACGAGCATAATTGTGGTGGAATTTTCTTTCAACGTTTCATCACAAGTGTATCCAAACATTGCAGGAAGTTCGTAACATAAATTTAGCGTAAGTCGCGTGTAAAACGTCATTCATAGCAGCAGATGATCAATTTGTTAGTCTTGCTCTTTGGGTCTTTTTGTTTATTGATTGATATTCAGCTTCATCCAACAACATATTCATATTATAATATATACATTATAACAATAAACATTTTTAGTGGAGGACTGAGGAGAAATAGCGAATAAGAAGCATACGTTTTTTCAAATGTTTTCTGGTGTTAACCCATACCATAGAAATCAGACGATATCTAAAAAAAAAGCAGACGATTTATATTCAAAGTCATTGAAAAAAGCAGACGAAGATGAAATTTATACTTTTATTCAGTTGGAGCATTGGACTTAATGGGTTAATTAGTCCTCGCATGCTACTACATTCTATTTTAATCCATTCAATTTTTAACTCGATTTTTCTTTATTTATTAAATATGGAACTAAAATCCAAACAACAAATGTAAATCCTATAAATTTTATCCGCTTCTTAGTAGTGATATAATTTGTTTTTATTCCAAATTTGCTATTTGCTATACCTTAAAATTTTTTTTATGAATAGTCGCGTGTCGCAAACTAATTTTAGTAATGTTTTGAAACGAGAAGTGAAAATATACGAATCTTGAAAAAATACATGAAAAACTAGATATTATAATCAAGGAAAACAGTCAAAAAAAGAGAAATTGTAGGTTTTCTCTTTCTGTTTCCTAGATTTTCAAAATTTTAATTTGTTATATCAAATATAAATACTATTTTTTTTCGCACATTAAACCGTAATACGTTCTACATCTATGCGTACCTCATCGCTCTGAAATCTTATATTGGACCGTGAGCTCTAGTTAACTAACTACTTTCAAGGTTTTCTTGAATTGAACTTTTTGTGTTTTACTTTTAAAAAAGTTTTGAAAAGACAGCATCAACATTCGTATCCATCAGATGCGATAGCAATTTCCAAGCTCAAACCATGGAGTAGAGATGGATCGGATGTAAAATTTTTTGTATCCGTAGATGCAGATGCGGGTATCAAATTTGGCATCCTAGCGGATGCGGATGTCAGAATTATTTTTTTTTAGAGGATGAGGATATCATAATAGCTAATCTAACCAACCGCAAATTCCATACTTCTTAAAAAATATACTCTCTCTTACTCTGGCTCAGCCCATCATTGGTGCAGTATGAAATTATATTTTATCTTTATATTTAGAAGAACTCAAATAAATGCCTTTTTCTTCAGCAAGTCATTGTGTGACTGGATTCATGTGATACTTTTGAGTGTATGTAAAAAAAGGCGCATTTTCTAACATGCAAGATAATGCTGGTGAAAGACAAATTGTTTCTTTTTATTCATTATTACTTAATCTCATATCCTATTCTACAATTGGGCTTCCATTATTTCTTCTTGTTTTCTACTACCAGCGCAGATATTCTTCTACTCCATCTTCTGCTCCTTTTTTGGCCAGGTTTTTAGCTTTAGACCTAGAAAATGAGACGATAAAAACTGCCTCATTCTGTAAAAAGTCGAAGAATTCCTTTCTCAAACAAACTCTAAAATTTTCGTTTTGCTTTGCCGGTATTCAAGCTTCATACGTTACATGGGGCATCATTCAAGAACGAATTATGACGAATCCTTTTAATGGAGATTTATTTTCCGACTCTCAGTTTTTAGTATTTTGTAATCGTCTATCTTCTTTTATCGTTTCTTCATTTTATGTTTACGCTTTCGAATATGGAACCAAAGGTTGTTGTCCTTTCTACAAGTATTTTCCTTCAGCTCTTTCTAATGTTTCAAGTTCATGGTGTCAATTTGAAGCATTAAAATTTGTAACTTTTCCCACTCAAGTTCTTTTCAAATCTTCCAAAATGATTCCCGTAATGCTGATGTCCTATTTTATCACGGGCAAGCGCTTTTTTCTAACAGACTACTTAATTGCCATCGTGCTTTCCTCGGGAATTTCCATCTTTATTCTCTCTGGCTCACCTTTTGATCGCGTATCAAATGTTTCTGCAAACGAAACGCTATTATTCGGCATGTTCCTAATGCTTCTCTATATATCAATTGACTCATTCACGTCTAACTGGCAGTCCAGACTCTTCTCCACCCACTCTATCTCTCCTATGCAACTCATGTCTGGCTCCAACTTCTTCTCCACCCTACTCACACTAACATCTCTTCTAGAGCAATCATCATTCGCATATTCCATATCTTTTTCACTGAAGCACCCCGTTTTCCTTTTGAATTTGGTCTTGTTGGCCACCTTTTCGACCATTGGCCAGTTCTTCATATTTTACACGATAGCTGCCTTTGGTCCCGTCATCTTCACAATCATCATGATCACGCGACAAAGCATATCCATCGTCATTTCCTGCATCCTCTACCACCACCATATAAATGCTTTAGGCATTGTTGGAGTCAGTATAACTTTTTTTGCTCTCTTTTTCAAAGCTTTTGTTCAGTATAGAAGGAGCATGGAGAAAGTTCTTTTCACAAAGCTAGTCAACCCTTGATCCAAACAAACCCCAAATCCTTAATACCGTCTTCTCAATTTTACAAGATGTGCCAAAATCTTTTTTATTTTATTTAAAAAATCTTTTTTATTTTATTTAAAAATTCTTATTTATTTTATAAATATGCCTGTTTGTTACATTTCCTTTCGTATTTTTTTGTCTTTGTGAAAAAGCGCGAATCGTCGTCGCAATTGCATGTGAACGAACTACAGATGAAATTGTGATAGACATTTGATCATGCAATATATTCCATACTAAATCTCAATAGAGTTCCCCAAAAATCATAAAAGATCGATAGAGTTCAATTTTGTTCCTTTTTTGCGTTTATGAATCCGCAAAAGTTTATCCGTTGTGCTAAGCGCTAGTGTTGTACCGATTTGAGCGCCATTAGCATGCCCACTTTTTTATTATTCGCTCATTTCTTGAGCCGAACAGGCAGAGTAAAATGACACTCATTTGCTTTCTTTTTGCTGTAAAAAAACATAAATGTGTGCTAGTCTAAGACATAGGTTCTCAAGTCCACGGCCGTGTTGTAAATAAAGTGTCTCACAACATAATTGGAATGTTGTAGATAAAGTGGTGCCTCACAACATAGATTTAAAGCTCACAATTCACTGGCAATTTACAACTAACCCTCTAACCACAATCACTCTATTTCAATAGTATATAAGCCTTCACATTTCTTTATCTTCGTTGAAAGTAAAGCCTACTTTTCTTCAAATAAATTTATTTCTTACTTTACAACAGGCCGCAACCCTAATTATGATCGCACGCGTATTCGCATTCAAAGGTGACATATGATGCGTGGCGTGCCAAAATTAGCTTATAATAAATACTGGAATTCGCTACGATTTTATCTTTGCTATACAATGCTTTCTTATCTAGCTTCTTTAAGTTTAGAAGGAAGCACTAGAGAAAAACTTGCGTTTTTACATCCTAATTTGAGAATAACAAATTTTACATGAACAAGGTATTTTATTTCTTCATTGAATAAAGCTATGCCCCTTAAATGATGATATATTGTAATTTGTAATAGAAAATTTTGATGTTCTTAAGTAAGTAAAAAGTGATGTAGTCAATATAGTGAAATTTATTCAAGTATCGCCTATCAGTTCACAATCGGCATCGCTCATAAAGACTGGAATCGTTACATCACTCAATTTTTAATAAATATTTGTTAAAATTTTGTCAAAGCCGTATAGTTAGGAATTTTTTGTGGCGTTTGCCTTTTCGGTTATGATCGTCATCATTTTTCCGGTATTTACAGTCTATCTGGGTTCTCTGCTCAGTAATAGCTTCCATTGCTACTTGATCTACATAACAGGGGCGCACATCCGGTTTTTCCCCCAATAATTTTCTATAAGTAAGACTTGCTGCTTGTTTATAAAACATGTATGATGATCATGATATCTATGTATGAAGAATGGAGACTTTCGAATCAATCAAACATCATGCCAAGCTGCTCTGAAATTCCTATCGAACATATTTTACAGACGATGGGTGAAAGCTATATAATAATAATCCATTGCTTCAATATGGCACTTTTTCGCTTTGCGCTTCCGTTATTCACCATCCTATTTCATCACACGTTTTTGCTGTTCTCTTTCTCTTTACTGCTCACTCTCTCTTTCCTGCTTACTCAACATTTCCTCATCCTTTTCTCATCTTAGAAGCAAGAGACCCTCACCACCAATAAACACAATTCAACAATCTAGGAACCCAAATTAGACAGTTTTCTTGAAAAACATGCCTAACTTGGGTAGTAAATTAGGCACATACAAGGCGATTTTGGCCCAGAAGCCTAAACTTAAGATAGTCAATGTTCAAGTTGGCTAAGGTGAACTTAATTAAGGTCTTGGTGGAGGATAACGTTTCTAAGGAAGCGTTACTTCAACCATTTCCCCAGTGGCCTTTTGTCAAGGGTTATGTGCCTAGAGCTAAAGCCTGTGCTATTGTCATCAAGGGCTTAACCATGCAAGATGCACCAGACGTATCGGCGGCAGTTAAAGATCTAGGATTTTCTAACACTTTGGAACCACCGTTTAAAAATATGACAAGGGGATCTTGCCTAAAAGTGAACCTTGAGAACAAGGCAGCTGTTGATCAGCTGACCAAAAACGGACTGTTAATACTAGGTCTGAAATTCGCCTGCGATGAGTTCCTACCCAAGCCTAAAGCATTGCAATGCCACAAATGTCAGAAACTAGGCCACGTGTCGGCTGCTTGCCCAAACAGAGAATGTTGTCTAATCTGCGGAGGCGAGCACGACCGTCGAACGTGCAAGTCAGCAACTCCTAAGAACGTCAAATGTTATTTGTGTGGGGGTGAGGGACCCTACAATAACTGCCCAATAAAACTGGCCGCTCTTCAACAAAAAGAACTCAGGTAGCTCCTAAGAAAACTCTCAAGGTAACAACAAAGGTAAAGCCAGCTCAGGTATACAAACCAACACCGTACATTCCATCTAACCCAGTATTAACTAGTACCTCTTACTCCCAAGTTGTAACTAGTTCCGTATTACCCAAGGCACATATAGTAAATGAGCACTCCTTCTCTGAGGATGCCATTTTAAAAATAGCGCCCCCTATTTTCAAATCACGACTGTTCAAAGAACAGTTGGAGAAAATGGTGAGCGCAGTGGCTGCGGATCTCCTACTAGAGTGTCAGTAAATAGGATAGTGTAGTGCCAATCTGTAATGCTCAAATTTTTACACTTCAACATCAACGGCTTGGCTAAGAAACGTAGTGCTCTAATTGAGCTCCTTACCGAAAATAATATAGATGTCTTCTCTCTGAATGAAGTCAAATCTCAAGCCAAGTATTCCATCCACATCCTCGGATATAGGACATTTGGTCATCCTGGAACAAGCCACTCGCGAGGTCTAGCGATGGGTGTGCGAGAGGGGTTAAAGGTTTCCAGTTTCACGATAAGTGACTCTGGAGGCTCGATGGCCCTGAAGCTTGATCTCGCCAGAGCTGGACATTTAGTTGTGCTGACAACCCGCCTAGTAACCCTCTGTTGGACTACGAATTTATTGAAAGATATCTTCGCTCCTCCGATAAGGTGCTACTAATAGGTGACCTAAACGCTCACCACACTAGACTGTTTAGTGAAACCAATAGCGCGGCTGGCACCGACTTACTCAAGTTGGTAGAGGATTCGTATGCGTTTATCGCTAATGATCCAACACCGACTCGTGAAAAGAATGTGTTAGACCTTGCAATCATGTCTTTTAATCTAAGACCACTTCTAGCCTCAATAGTGGTTATCCAGGATTGCTGTGTATCTGATCACAAGCCCTTGTTGGTCACAGTTTCTTTAGGTCCACAATTCAGGGCTGACAAGGGAAATTTAGTGAAGAGGTGGGTCTTCAGCCAAGCCAACTGGGATAGGTTTAGGTCGCTACTAAATGATTCAGCCCTGCGGGTCATGATGTGCATAGGAGTAAAACCTCCTGAGGAACTCACGGAGTGTGTCAACGATGCTATTCTCTCCGCGGCACGAGAGGCAGTTCCCTTGAAGGAGGTTAGAAAATACTAAAATCCAATTCCGAAGAATGTCCTTTACTTATCAAGGAAAAACGAGCTCTCTATAGAAAATACATTCACACTAGGGACGCCGAGACAAAGAATCTCATCAATCGATTACAAAAACTCATTAGGAAAAAGCTCGGCGAAACCACATCTAGGAAAGTCACAAGCATCACAAAAGCCTCTAACCCGCTACAGGGCTCTTCGAAGTTCTGGAACCTGGTTAGAGGGCTGAAGCCTGGCTGCAAAGGTCCAACGTCGGTCACTTGGAATAACCGAACAGCCATTGAGGCGGAAGATAAATGTGCACTGCTTGCTGATTATTACGAAGATGTGTATAGGACAAATCCAGGTCCGAAAAATTTTAACTCTGAAATTGAGTTTTTAGGCGTTTACCTGCGACGAACGACACTAACTTCATCCTAGAGGACCTGGTTCAAATCATTAAAAAGCTTAAAGCTAGGAAAGCGGCGGGATGGGATGAAGTTAGTAATCTATTCATTAAGAATCTTCCCCCTAGGTTTAGGGACGTCTTGGTGGCAATATATAACTCTTTTATAAAAGATGGGTTTTACCCAAACTGCTATAAAAGGGCTATACTTATTTGTGTGCCAAAGGCTGGCAAGAAGAGCGGCAAACCGAGTGACCTACGGCCTATCAGTCTTCTCCCTTGCCTGAGCAAAGTGTATGACAAATTAATTTTTGGAGTACTCGATGCTTGGTGCAAGGAGCATGCAATAATCCCAAAAGAACAGTTTGGATTCCAAAAAGGTTTATCAACAAATCATGCTCTGCTTACCTTGCATCATGATGTTGCTAAAAGCTTAAATGATGGCCTCTACGTAGGGATGATATCTTACGACCTGGAGAAGGCTTTTGATACGGTCTGGCATGAGGGTTTGCCGCTCAAACTTAGTAGCATGTTGTGCCATCATGCATCTTCAAGGTAGTTCACAGTTTCCTTTCTCGACGCTCATTCCAGATCAGAATAAATAACAAATTTTCAAAGAGAATAAGCCTAGGCCGCGGGGTCCCCCAAGGTTCACCTCTAAGCCCTCTTCTGTTCAACATCTACATATCTGATATTAGGGACTCTTTCAATAAGTCAATCTATGCTAGGATAATCAGTTTCGCAAATGACATATGTGTATATTACTCCGCTAAGCGTGTTGCGCGTATTTGCAAACACCTTACGGACGTAAATACCATATTAGGGGGGTATTTCACTGGATGGAACCTTAAGGTGAATTACTCTAAATGCAAGTTCATCATCTTTGGCGCTAATTGTCCCAAAAATAACCCGCCAACTATAGGGAATATTCCCCGAGTTCGCCACCTAAAATATCTAGGAATCAATTGGGATGCAGGATTTAGTTTTCATCGTGAAGCTCACGAAAAGATAAAATAGGGGAAGAAGGATCTAGCGCTATATGGATGTCTTAAAGACCATGGTGTCAATTCCACGGTGGTAGGCAAGGTCATTAAAATCCTAACAATGCCGAAATTGACTTATGGAAACTCCATTTTGGGATGCCTTCCTCAACTTGGACCAACAAAATAGACGACCTCGTGTATAAACTTTTTAGGACTGTTTATGGCAACTCTTTCACTATTGCTCATAGCCGAAGAAAGCAATAGTTCATAGCAAAATAAATAGTTTCATAGCAAAAGAAAGGACCTCCTTTTCTTGGTTCCAGAAAAGGTTGGAGAAATTAAATAAAAAGTTTATAGAAAAACTAAGGACACATAAGCATTGCCCACAATTATGCCAAGCTTGAGAGCTCACGCAAACCCAGGCTGAAGCGTTCTTGGGGGTATATGCTAAAAAAAGAGAAAAGTTATCCTAGGTGACTACCCATATACAATAGCCCCCAAGCAATAGGGAATTCTGCGTTCTGTGATATAGTTCTGTTTTTTTCTGATTTCTAGATCCGCCTACTTAAATTTAGGATTGGCACAAGGTATAAGTCCCAAAACAGTTTCATGTTACGAGCTAGGTTAGGCATAGTCGGTAAACTGGCCTCTGTAGGAGTCTGCTTGTAGGACCGTCTATACATTCCAATATTAAAACATATATCCTAGGGACAACATTTAGGGATGGAGTCAAATTCCAGGGGTAGATTGTTCCTAACCTAACATGCCTTAAATTATGTATATCTTTCTTAACCACTATAACATGTATCAAATATCATTTATTAATAATATATAAGATATTGCATGCCTTCAAACGCTTCTATTTTTGTAGCATATACATTTTATAATCATATTCTTTTATTTAGGAACAAGATACATTCCGTCGTGCCGGTTTTTTACCCTGGTTTTCTTCCTCTGAAGAATTCAAAGATTTTTACGGTTAGGTAGTAGTGCTCTAGCGACCCGATTCTACGTGGTTAGTAATCAAGCTATCACTAGACAATAAGTTTGTTTCCCAAATTGGGAGCTTTCGCGTTAGGATTGTATCGATCACTCAGATGTATTTATATATTGTAACACAAATTCTTGTAAAATAATATATATAACAAGGTATAGCTATTCTTTTGTAACAAGGGCCGGTAGGTGTTTAGTGGGATGGAAAGTCCAGGTAGACTTGGAGTCAGCATTCCGGGCGGGCCACGATATCCGAAAGGATGGGTGCGAACGCCACAAACAACTTAATTAATTAATAATTCAATATGGTATGCGGCGAATCGTCGCACGGGACTAATCGTAGCACTCTTGCTACAATCAATGGGCTCTCTCTAACACTTTGATCCTGCCGCCTTTTCTTCATTTTGCAAGCACGCATCTTGATTCTTGAACAAGGACATTTTTCCTCATCTTTTTTTTTTCTTTTCTCGTATACTTTGATTTATGTTAGTTTGGTCCTCGGACATTTTGCCCCATTATTTTCATAAGACAGTTCGTCCCATGGACAATTCGCTCCATTATTTTCATAAGACCGTTCGTCCCATGCACAATTCGCCCCATTATTTTCATAAGACATTTTGTTTCATGGACAATTATAATAATTTTCCGTTATTTTCATAAGATATTTTGTCTCATGGACAATTCTAAAAAATTAAGAGATAAAATGATTAATTTGAAATAATTTAATAGAGATAAAATAAACAAGAATATAAAATTTTTTAATAATTTTACACATTTAATAAGCAAAGATGGATGAAACAAATAGCCTATGAGACAGTTTGTCCAGGAGGCAAATTGTTTTTGGGGCGAAATGTCTATCGACCGTTAGATTAAATAATTTTTTAATTAAAAGGGCTAGCTACTTAAATGTTGGCTTTTGCTGTTTATAAAAATTTGAAAATATCAAATAAACTCTAAATCTTTATGCCTCCTATTATTTTGAAATTATTCTGAGAACAGACGGTCCCATTTTAAAATAGTGAAAATTGCTTTATTAGTTTATTTTCTTTCCTTTCTCTCTTATGTTAATTATGTAGCAAATTTTTCAATTTTGAGTAAAAGGTAGGGTGCAGCGGGTGTATTTTTGTTGACAAGGCACTGATGTACCGCTTATGTCAAACTATGAACAAATTCGTATCAATGAGGAATTCAATCCAGAGGCTTCCGTGCTAAGTCCATCATCTCAACCAACCTGCCATGCCACCCATAGAGTATGCTGTAGGGGGGTACGTCAAATTACTTTCCAAAAATTTAAGTTCTACCCTAAAATTTTTTAGTTTTTGTTGAAGTTCTATAACTTTTTCTGATAAACTTTTTTTCCTTAAAATTTATTATAAAAGGCAAATCATTGCAAAATGTTAAAAGTTATTTTACATTTTGTGGCTTGTATCAATTTGGCTTTTAAACTATTTTTGAATGATGCTTAGTAAAATAAAATAATACGATCTTAATTTTTTGTTTGCACAATTATAATTTCATTTTATACACTTGCCCCTGAATCAATCACATTTTTTCATATAAACATCGCAGGGTGTCTAGTAGACTCTTTGCCTTTAGACTACATTCACTCATAAAACTATCTAACCTTCAGTTATTTGTTTTCTCTATGAATCAAATATCCTTTCATCAATTCCTATAATGTGCCTGGTAGACTACTTCATTTTTCTAATGAAAAGCCTATTCCACCCTCTAACAATTTTGGATTTTTTTAAACTAGTGTAATTCTGCAAACTTAATTAAAATATTTTCGCTGGAAGTATAGTATTTAAATTCACAAATTTTGTAAAAAAAAATATAAAGTAGTCTTATAAATTTAGGACTTTAGGTATGCGCTGAATACACTCTATTTTAAAGGGTCGACAGACATTTTGCCCCATAGACAATTCGTTCCATAGATGATTCGCCCCATAGACAATTCGCCCCATGGACAACTTGTCTCATAGGCTATTTGTTTCATCCATCTTTGTTTATTATATGTGTAAAATTATTAAAAAATTTTATATTCTTGTTTATTTTATCTCTATTAAATTATTTCAAATAATTATTTTATCTGTTAATTTTTTTTATCACTTAAATAATTTTAAATTATTGATAATGAAATTGAAGAAAAACATAATTACAATGATATTACAATTACAAGATATTAATTTTTATTTTGTTTAAAAATTTTAAATATTTGTTTCATTTATAAAATAACTGCCTTTCAAAAAACAATTCTTCAAAAACTAAATAAAATTAAAATATAGCTATTTTTATTGAGATGAGTCGTGATATTAGGCAAAACGTTCATATGCCAAACCGTTTTACGAAAAATAGTCTTATGAAAAAAGCGTAAAAGAGTCTAAAAAAATTGAAAAAACGGTTTTATAAAACAATAGTGCTAATTGATCTGCATAAATAGAGTAAATTGTCTATGGCAAGAATTGTATTATAAAAATAGAGCAAATTTTTAATGGAAAGAATTGTCTTATAAAAATAGGACTGGAAGTTTTATAAAAATAATAGAGCGCATTCTCTTATAAAAATAATGGGGCAAATTGAGCATGAGGCAAATCGTCTTATGAAAATTATGAGGCGAATTATTTTATGAAAATAATGGGGCTGTTTTATGAAAATAGTTAGGCGAATTGTCCATGAGACAAAATGTCTTATGAAAATAATGGGGCGAATTGTCCATGAGACAAAATGTCTTATGAAAATAATGGGGCGAATTGTCCATGGGATTAACTGTCTTATGAAAATAATGGGGCGAATTGTCTTATAAAAAGAATGGAGCGAAATGTCTGAGGACCTTTTAAAGGATTGCTTCAATATTTGGTCTCCCGTGGTATTTCCAGACCACTAATTTTGAAAATTGCAACAAAAAAATTTCGCCCCCCCCAATAATTTTGAGGATGTGCGCCCCTGCTACATAACTATACATTGATTTAAATTTACTACAATAATTGCTATTCAATTAAAGATAGTCACAATTCTAACACGTACTCTTCCAATTAAGTACCCTCGTTAACTCGGAGCCTGATAACTCCGATATCGGATAAGTCTGATCGTGACCGAGAATATAAGCGTTTGTCCTCATAGGCTTACAAGCGGCCATTCAGACACTCCTTATCCGTCAACCAGTTTTCAGTCTCCTCAACCATCTACGAGAGGACTTCACTCTTCTGATGAGTAATTGTTTTGTATAAGAACTGTTTTTAAAGTGTTCTTTATTTAAAAAAAAAAAACCACGGCACCGGCTAGTATATATATATTAGACCATCTATTAAGTCGGACAATCGTCATAGTCGGATACCCTTCTTCCCCATGTAGTGCGACTTAACGAGGGTCTACTGTACAACCTTAACCCATTTACGGCCAATGTTCCTATCTTGGAACATAAGTAATTTCATCTTCGTCTGCTTTTTTCAATGACTTTGAATATAAATCGTCTGCGTTTTTTAGATATCGTCTGCTTTGCTTGGCCTTAAATGGGTTAATATTGAAATTATATTCGATTTTAAGTTAGAGCCATGGAAGCTAGAGTGTATCGTATTTATACTGAAAGCCAAACGAAATAAAACCCTTTTTCATAAAACTTTATTTTATATGTCGTAATATTTATAAATAGCCAAAATAGGGAAATTCTTTTCACAAAATATTTTTGATCACAGATTTGCTCCAACTTTTTTCCACAAACACGATTGTTCATTTTTTGACCGTTTCCTTCTTCATTCTGTATGTTATCCATTTGAGCCAGGCTTGTAATTCGTTGATCTCATTCAATTCTTGGTATATGAAGCCGTTATAACGTGATATTTCATTTCTCTGCAACTTTTTGCAGTACTTTTCCCCCTACAAAGTAAAATGGAGATCATGTAAGCATCGCGCTAATAAATATAATACTTTACTTACAGTATATAAGTAAAGTAAAACAACCTTTTCACGACTGCCAGGATTTTTAATAAGAAACGTTATGTATTTGGGAAGTGTTATAACCGCTGTAATTAGTAATGTTATGGAGTCGGTGGAATCGAGGAGACAGAGTCACTCTCTAATAAAATCTAGGAGTCGAAGTCACATTTTTTAACTTTATTTGTGGCCCCCGTCTTTCGTCCAAGTAGGAAGTGAAGAGTGGACCCGGCAATTCCCCGAATGTACGCGCAAATGCCCGCAATTTTTCAAGCTACCCCGCTTTAAAATTGTTTTAACGAGTTGGACTTTTATGCTATTTCAATAGAAATGAGGAGTACACGAATTTTATTTTATGCATATTACACGCTTTTTGGAATAGATGTTTACTTTTGGCCTCTTTTAAACTACTTGTGGAAAGTGAATATAATCATAGTAGAAATACGCAATCACTTTGAATTAAAAATCTAGAGATGATGTAGTATTATTTTCTTTCACTCTGGAAATAAAGCCATCTGACCACGCTAAAATAGGATTGGAATGCGGAAGCTAAAAATTTGTTTCTCACCACGTTTCGCCTCATTTCATCTTATAAGGAGAAAGAGATGCGCATATTTATATATATTATATATTTTGTATTTATTTTTTATAAGTTATACACATACCTTCCTTTTTTCTCGTATTAATTTTAATTTTTGTTCTGGAAATTATGTGCGTTCAAGAGAAAAAAAGTAAAGTTTATAATGTGGAGAGACTTTAGCTCTGCTTCCGAACTTTAGGACGCATTGCCCGCTTTTCAAATAAATCTTTTAAATGACCCGCCATCCAACGAATTTATTTTGTAGTTGACTAAAATAATACTAAATTTGTTTTTTTCTGTTTATATCGAAAAATGAATTACATCATACTTCAATTTAACATTGTTCATCACAAACGGAGATTAGAAATTCAGAAAAAGACGTCTCTCTACCATACAAGAATTGCTAAATGATTTAAATTCACTAGCTCATACCTTGCAAACTCCTTTTACTGCGGCCCATAGCAAGAAGCGCAGTTTGCATTGCGACCCATAATACTTAGGTGTAATAAGACTAACTCTGTTCACTAGATTCATTTAATCAGCATCAACAATTTATATGTATACATTTTTATTTCTGTTTTATTTATTTGCATGAATAAAATATTATTTCTTTTAGATTTTCTTCACTTTGCTCTCACTTACGTATTTTTGATTTCCTTTCTTTTTTGTCACGACTCATTTTATTTTTCACGCGAGCCACTGAAGGGTCGGGATCCACAGTTTGAAAAATGCTGCACTAGCTGATACTTTGCAAACTCCTTTTACTAATCGCACGTCAGTTGACGATCTGTTGTGACTGTATATATATTGAACATATATTGGAACACATAACACTTATATACCATTTTTAGTTCTAAACTGTCTTTTTCAAATTCTAAAGTGTCTTTTTCAAATTCTAAACTGTCTTTTTCAAATTCTAAAGTGTCTTTTTCAAATTCTAAAGTGTGTTTCAAACTTTTTCAAATTCTACAGTGTCTTTTTCAAATTCTAAAGTGTCTTTCAAATTCTGAAGTGTCTTTTTTTAATTCTTAAGTGTCTTTTTTAAATTCTTTTATTCACAAATAAAATTTTCTTTTTATTACTTTTTTTTTTTAAATGAAAAATAAAAACCAATAAGAAATATTACTTAACTTTATTCGTTTTCATACATTGTATCTGAGATTGAGGTGGGCCATTTTTTTATTATCAAATAGTTTGTCATTGTATCAGCAAATTTTCAAATATTTTTACAAAAACTTACTTTTTACATAAGAGTCTAATGTAGTTACAATTTCAATCAAAGTCAAATTTTTCCAAATGATAAATTTTAGCTGAAAAAGCACTTATTCTTCAGAATTAAGGATTTGTATGAACTTAAAATATGAGAATATCTGACAAATCCTTTTTCTTGTAATATGGAATGTATAGGAGAAAATATTTGGCAAGAGTTTATTGAGCTTAAATGACATTAAGAATTCAAATCAAAGCTTGAAAATAAGCCAAAGATTTACGTCATTTTTGTTTTCACTTCATAGCGAGCAATTTTTAATTTTTTTTATACTTGGGCACAACTAAAAGTTTGGAAAAGCGTGTTTCAATCAATGATGGATGAATCATTTTTATTTATTAAAAAAAATAAAGTATTTTTAATAAATCAATAACTAGAAGCTGGATATTTTTATTTATTGATAATAATTAGTAGAAAATCTCCTTTTTTTTTATCAAGGAGAGAGGATATAGGAATAGATGTTTTTACTTATGGAAAAAATTAGGAAAAAATCTTTTTATCAAGTAATATTGAGAAGTCGATTTTTTCAATCGCAATAAAGATATATTGTTATGTAATAGATTCTAGTCGTAGGAATCAATATTAAAGTTTTTTCTAACTGGTTGCTAAAAGTACATATTATTTGTTCGTTCTAGTACACTTATTGTCAAATTCCTTTCGTTGATGATAAAATTATTATTGTCAAATTCCTTTCGTTTCATAAATGATAAGATTGGAAAAGAAGTGCCCTTTTACTCTGTTTTAATCATCAGCTTCTTCTTTCGATCACGAACATGTTATCGATAAATTGTGAGGTTTCAAAAGCTTTGACACTTTGTAAGATGCTGTGCTGATTTACAAAAACGCCAAAGTGTCAAAATTTTATGATGGATGTTCGATAAAGAGACTTCTAGATCAGAGATGGACACGCCATTTAGACACGATGAAAGTAGTTGTTGAAAATTATTATGACTTGCAAAAACTTTTGGTTGACTGTTGTAAAAGAAATCTTATGGCATGTGCTGTAATCAACATCGAAGCTGAAGGATTGTTGTCTAAGTTTGAAAAACCACAATTTCTTTTTGCTTTATTGATTCTCAAGAAGTTTCTTCAACTGGTATCTCCACTAAACTTATTTTCTCAAGTAAAATTTTTCATTTTAAATCGTGTAACTGAATCACAATGATACATGTAAACCAAATACGCATTCAGTCTTATTACAACAGTGATCTCAATTGCTTTCTAATATGGCGGACGCACTTATAAAATCTATAACTTCTTTGCGTGCAAATGTTCATTTTTTTAACGAAATGAAACAAAAAGCTTTAGTGCTGACGAATCAAAGCGAAACAACTTTGCTTCATTCTAAAAGAAAACAAAAAATGTCATCTAGGTTAGAGAATTCCCTAACTCTAACTACAATTGGCTTTCGTCAAACAAATCACTCCTCCTATGTTGGCATTTACAATGAAATAATAGATACATGCATTTCGCATCTCAATTTAAGGTGAAATAATGTTTTTCGATTTTAAACGGAAATTTCACTTTCAAACATTTTAAAATGACAGATTCGAAGAACGTAAGGACATTATTTTTAAAGCTGTAAAGTCTTTAAGTCCTACTCATTCTGACTTTTTTGCTTTGGAAGCAATGAAGATTTTGGCTGAACATTTGGGTATTAATAATATTCATTCACTTTTTTGTAGGGAAGTCGAAGTTGCTAAAAGTTATATCTTGAAAAGTTTGAAGGATGAGAAATCAGAAGACATCAAAGATGCTCTTTCTATTATTTTCCCTATAAAAGATGACATCAGAAATGTGTACAAATTTTACGTCGGTATGAGCATAATTTTTAATTATATTTTTATTCAAAATCTATAGATGGTTTCATTTTAAAGGAGCCCTAACATTTGGGGTGAGTACTGCTTCTTGCGAAAGAAGTTTTTCATTTTTAAAACGAATTTTGTCCGATCAAAGGACATCGATGATTCATGAAAGAAAGCGTAACCTCATAATTTTGGCATACTTGCGGGAATACACAAACAATATTAACTATAATGAAGTTTTGAAAGATTTCGCACTCGTAGGCTTCAATTTTAAAGTATTTTTTCATTATGGTACAAGAATTGAGTTTCCATGAATGTGTGTTATTAGAGAATGATAAATTTGCTTGAATTTGAGATGAAATAAAATACGTAGTTATATTTTAATGTTTCAGCATGTTTTCGTTTCATTTTTTGAAAATGTCTACAATGAAAGGATCAAGAAAGTATAAATAATGTTGCTCAAGTTTTCTAAATTGTGCCCCCTATCAACTTTTTTCTGGCTACGTCACTGAATGAATCTTTGATAAGAAAGTGGAAAAAACAAGATGACCTGCGCCAAGTGAAGAAGAAAAAACAAAGCGAGATGCCCACAGTTAGAAGATGAAGTTGAACAGTGGATTGTTGAACAAAGGAGAGCAGGTAGAAGTATTTCAACAGTGTCAATTAGACTTAAAGCGAAAGCATTAACACAAGAAATGAAAATTATTAACTTTCAAGGAGAAAAGAAACACAATCTTTCTATACGCACAAAAACTGCCTTTTCGCGGCACCTGCCAAAAGATTACGAAGAAAAGCTACGTATTTTTCGTACCTACTGCCAAAACTTAATTGTTGAAAAGAAAATCCGACCATAGCACATTTCCAATTTGGAAGAAGTTCCACTTACTTTTGACATCCTTATGAATCGTACTGTCGAGAAATAGGAACTAGTACAGTATCCATTTTCAGGACAGGAAACGAAAAGTCAAACTTTACTGTATTTCTTTGTTCTGCCCAGAAACAGCCTCCTATGATTATTTTCAAACCAAAAGAAAAGTTCCATCTAATTCAAAGTCTAGTTCTAGCTAATTCAAAAGGTTGGATGGACCAGCAGAGGATGAGTGAGTGGCTAAGTTAAGTGTATGTCAAAAGACCAAATGCTCTTTTCCATACATTCCCATAACTGTCGATCTGTTACCTTTTCCTGCCCATATCACTGATAGTGTCAAAGTTCATGTTAAAAAATCAATGCAGATCTTTCAATTATTCCAGGTGGGTTAACTAAAGATCTACTTTAGTGCTTGCGTAAGAAGGGAGTATCCAAAAAACTGGTGAGATTGATTAAAGAAATGTATAATAAATAACTCAATAACATCTATTAAAACGGCGGAAGGAATGTCGAGGGACTTTAAAGTGAAAATAGGGTTGCATCAAGGTTCGGAATTGAGTCCATTGTTGTTTGCGTTGGTTAGTGATGAGCTCTCAAAACATTTAAGAAAAGAAGAACTTTTGGAGCTTTTATTCGCCGATGACTAGCAATATTAGCAGATAACAAAGAAGAATTACAGAAGAGAATCATAAAATGGCAAGAGAGTTTAGAGAAATATGGATTGAAGATGAATTCTGGAAAGACAGAGATAATGGTATGTAGTAAACCTGAGGATATTGGAACGCATATGAAAGATCTGAAGCAGGCAAAAAATTTAAATACTTGGGAGCGCAAATTATGGATAGCGAAAACTGTGAAAAGGACGCCCAAGCAATAGTGAATGCCAGCTGGCTGAAATGGAAAGAGGTTTAAGCGATACTCAGCGATAAAAGAATGCCGATGAAACTAAAAATGAAGATTTACACTACAATTGTTCAACCGGTGCTGACTTATGGATGCGAATGCTGGAGCTTAAGGAAAAAAGAAGAAAGAAAATTAATGACGACAGAAATGAAGATGCTGAGAAAAATGTTGGGAATAACTTTAAAAGATAAAATAAGAAAGGAAGAGATTAGAAGAAAGACTGGCGTAGAGGTAAGTGTGTTGGCTGTAGCGGAACGTAGTAAGTTGCGGTGGTACGAACATGTTTTAAGAAAGAAGCAAGAGGATGTGGTGCGCCAAGCTCTGGAAAAAGAAGTGGACGGAAAAAGAAGCAGATGCACACAACGAAAGAGATGGAGGGATGGGCTGTAGGAGCGACTTCAAAAGCTTGGACTAAACGAAGACGACGCTCTTAACCGAGAGATGTGGAGACTGAGAATCTTAGCCACCGACCCCAACTTGGGGATGGTGTAGTAGACAAAGAAGAAGAAGGTTAACTAAAGATCTACAACCTCTAAATATTAGTGTTAACGGGTCGTTTAATAAAGTGAAGTTACGAGGTTTGTGGGGGAGCCTTGGAATGACAGAAGGATAAGATACCTTTACCAAGACAAGAAGACAACGTCGTGCAAGTTAGGTCAATATCAGTCAATGAATTTTGGATGCGTGGGCCAGTGTATCAGTTTCGGGTATTATCCGTGCTTTTACTAAAACTGAACTCATTGGTGAACTGCCTACTACTAGTTCGAAGAATTAGATCCAGATATTAATTCCGAGATTTCGCAACTTTTGAACACGGATGCGGAACATGAAGAGTTTGATGCGTTTGAAAACGAGAAATTGAGTGAACGTTAGTCTAATTTAATGTATTTCTTATTTCTCAGCGTTATTAAAAGAATTGTTTTTAATAAAGTTTATTTTATTTGCATTTTATTAATGCGCCGTATAATCCCATGCGTCTTATGTATGAAACTAGACATCTGTCTTAATATTTATTGTTCCTGCGCCTTATAAACCGGAGGGTCCTATATTCACAAAAAACGGTAAGTTAAATTGGATGAAGTTTTGTGAATTAAGATATTTCAATTTTTTACCTCGATGCTACACATGTGTTTTATAGAACTCATCGGATAAAGTCTGAAATAGCTTTAGATTTCTGCTGCGTATAATATAATAACCTTTTGAATTTATTTTAGGACCAAACGTTTAAGACTGTTTTTTTTCTTTTTTAAATTCTCTTATGCTCCGAGGCCGTGTACAACGCAATGACTTTTTTTAGGTAGAAAATTAAATAGGCCTTCCTAGTGTGGAAAGACGGGATTGTTTTCGTTTCATAAAGTACTTAAAGGAGATTCTATGAGATGGACTGCTTTGAATGAAAAAAATATACTCTTACCATCAAGTGGGCTTTGTATGCAAAGTGATTAACTTCTACGATTTTGTTGTCACAGAATATTGGAGATATATTCTTCAGGCAGCGAGAATAACTCATCCACATCCTAAATAAGCAGATAGTAATTATGTTCAGAGTTATTTAATTAATTTTAGTAAGTAGAGAAGTTTTAAATTAATTTTCAAGCAACACTTCTAAATTCTGCCCTTCTACTTTTGCAGATAACACTGGTCAACAGGCAAAGGAATCTTGCCCTTGGTCAAACATAAGATCAACTGAAAATGTCCAGTTCAGGAAAGTCAGCGTTCTATTATGGTTCTACTCTTTTGCAGGTGTACTGAATTTGGGATGTTGTGTATTGGTCAGGTATCAGAGTTGGGCTCGATTTTGATTATTATAAGAAGAATGATAAAATCAGAATCATATAAATTTCTTGAATCGTCTTGAAAATTTTCCCCTCTCTATCTTTAAAATCGGTCGAGGCACAGTTTTTGTAAAGGTGAAAACTAAGAAAGCTTACGCGCATTTAAAGGATTCGTATTCCCAAAAGAAGACTCTTTGATTTATCATGTTGTTGAATCTGTAATAACAGAACTTTATGGCCTTCGAACATTCTGCCTTGTAGCTCCTAAAAGTAAGCAAAACTTTTTGCAACAAGACCAATCAAGCACATTGAAGAACATAGATTCCAAATTTTAGATATTTGTCCGTCTAACAGATATTTAGGCGACGCGCATTTGGCCTAATGATAATACATACAATTTCAGAATTTTGTAGATGTTTCTTTACTTCCTGTAAGTTTGCAAGCGTGTGCTCTATACAAATCAGCATTGTTTTCTTTTCTTTTTATATTCTTAATGTGATGAATAATTTTATCTACTAGAAGTTACATAGCAACTGTGTCATGATACGACTAAATTTTAATATATATTTTTAGTTATGATATAATTATGATTTCATTGTATTTCATTTAGATTTAGTGTTTTAACATTCGAACAAATTCGCCAAATTGAATTTACATTTTCGGTGAAATACCCCTCCTTCAAATGTCCATTCCGCCAAATGTTCTTTTGGTGAAATTTTTGTTCGGCCAAATCTCCGGCTACCATTTTATCTCGCATTCTAAACTTTTCAAGCAAAATGTGACGTTAGTGAGCGTGGAAATAAAAATTATAGGCTTTAAGTCATAATAAAAAAATTTCCAGTATACGCAGGTAGCTCTTCTCAAATAAAGAAATTGCCAGAATATGTTCTTAAACCAATGCTAGGAATGGTAGAAAAATAGACGCAAAGATAAAACATGATTAAAATTTTACACTGTTTATTTGAAAATAGTTGAAATGAAGAAGGCTATAGCTAACCCTTTCATCCTCACCGATGTGTTACCAACTTGTATTACCATTTTTATCCTACAAGTGGAGACTTTTAGTTATGATAATAATTTTAATGTGTCACATTTTGATTTTTCTATATTTCGAGTTATTCTTCTACTTTTTTTTTAATTCAAACAGCTTTGATGGAGTTTGATTCCACTCACTTAAATTTTAATCATAATACATTATGTAATCATTGTGTCACTCATGTTTTGTTTCAAATAAACTTCTTCTTCTTGTATTACCATTTTAATCAACGTAGGTAAGCAATGTAGATTGAAAAAATTATTGCAAAATCTTTGTTAATAATAATAATCAATAACATATGAGTAGTCTGAAATATGAGGAGTCTCTGAGAAGTGAAAGTTGCTCAAATTTAAGGGTGAATGAGTACTGTTTTAGTAAGCTAGTTTCTTTTATAATGCTCATTCTAATGGATAATTTTAGCACTATGATTTAAAAACTACAAAATTAGCTATAGTGTCTTTTGTATAGTAAAATCGAATCTCCTTATTGTCAAAATTGCTTTCCTTCAGAACTATTTTTAAAAAATAAATTTTACCTAATTTCACTCTAATGTATTGACATGTATGTTATTGAATACCAAAATTAAAATATAATCGATAAAACAATGAAACCGTTGTTTTGTGATATCTTTTTAAAATAAATTGTTTATACAATGAAATTTTTGGTGAGTTAATGCACTTTTCGAAGATTAGTTCAGCATATTCTTGCAAAAGATATTGTTAATATCATCTAACATCAAACAATTCTAAGGAAAGAATTTCAAAGATTTTGTCTTCCTTGTAACAAAGTTCTAAGTATCTTTTCCATTTTACCATCTAATTTTTTCTTCATAATATGTTTTATAAAAATTTTAAATTTTAAAATTTTTTAAATAAGTTAAGTTAACTCACTAATTCGCTAACTAACAATTTATAAAAATATTATGAAGTATACTTTATATAAACTTCTTGGATTAAAATTTATAAAAAGTGGATAAGTATTGCATGTTACAATGGCTATAGCAATACTATCATAAAAAAACTCTTTGTGAAAATATGAATAAAAAAGCCAGATTTTTAAGCGTAGAAAACTTCAACGCTTCTTTTCGACCCATGTCAAGGCTCATAAAAATGAGGCATTAAAGTTTACATTTTAAAACATTTGTTATTTTTTCTTTTATTCAAAATGTTTCAAAAATTTTTTTTGAAAAAGAAAATTGACGAATGTGCCCATTTCAATATACTAGAAGAAAAAAATATATACTAATTCTGAGTTTATTTTTCCAAATAAAGTGTCCTTCAGAATTAGTATATATTTTTTTTCTTCTAAAAATTTTTTTATATTTATTAAAATATTCATTTTTTTTTCCAATTAAAGAATTGCAATAATATAGTCGAAAGTGATAACTCTTTATTGGAATACAGTAGAGACCCTCGTTAACTCGGACCCTGATAACTCTGATATCGGATAAGTCGGACCGTGAGCGAGAATACAAATGTTTGTCTTCATAGGCTTACAAGGGGTCATTTTCTTCGACTTTTTTAATTTCGCTTTGGCTTCAACCATTTTATTTTTTACTCCATAGGTAGTTCGCGGTCATTCTAAATTTTGACGTTATTCCAAAGCTTATTGTGGCTATAAATTCGACCAATTTGAAATATTTTTTCCTACCATATATATATATATAGTAGACCCTCTGTTATGTCGGACAATCGTAATAGTCGGACACCCTTTTCCCCCATGTAGTCCGACTTAACGAGGGTCTACTGTATTTCAATTTTCCCGAGCCTTTATCAACCACTCACTAAAATAGATAGCTGATCAGTTGTGCTTACAATATAAAATAATAGGCGTGTTTCCAAGGAAATAAGTACACTTCAGAAAAACACATAATAAATCTATAATAATTCATTGTATTATGCAACAAAAGAAAAAAGCTTTGGAGAAGGAATAAAAATTTGTGGACTGACTTGCGTAGGAGATTTTGCAGCCTGCACTCCAAGTCCAACTCCATGTTTCGATCGATATAATCGATCACATCATTTTTGACAGTGAGATCACAATTTTCGATATAATTGAAGGCACAATTTTTAACTTCTAAATACTTTCTTCAAAAAAAAAGGATTTTATAGTGTTTGTGTTAATAATAAAATGATTTAAGTATATATATTTAAACGGTAGATCATTTTTAGTTTTTTTAAAATATTTTTTAGTTACATGGAAACGCATTGAAAAAGAAAAGTAGACGAATAGTTTTGAAAAATCTGCGCCTTAAATTAGCCAGTTTTCACTTTACGTGCGCACACAATGAACAAAATCTAAATTCAATACTTGCAAACTTGGGAGCGAAGGGGAGCCCACTTTTTTTTGTGAAGATTGAAGTCACTGCAGCATTTCCATAATTTATCCACATTGCAAAAAGACTGCAAGACATTCGAAGACGATCCCTTCAATCCATCGACTTCATCCTTTGAGTTGTATGAAAATGTAAAGGTCGCCAAATTTTCATACTCACTGGTGGTTGTAGTTGATGCAGTTGACGTTGCTTTGCTTTCTTCAAAAGAAGATGTAGTTGTTACATCATCATCATCATCATCATTATTGTCTTTCTTGCTTTTTGTCGATCCTGAATTTCCTTTGCCACTTGAAATGTAGAGAGGTGTTGTAGTTTCTTCATAACTTGAAGTTGTAGATGCTACTGTCGTTGTCTTTTCATTTCGATGATACCTTGGCCTTATTGGAGTCTTTTTCAAAACACTATCAAACATCATTTTACTCTCGTTTTTAAGAGGAGTAAGAAGCAAGCTGTCATTATTCGTGGCGGGCTTTTCTATGCGTGAAAAATTGAAGGAGTTTGATTTGTCCAACTTGAAGCCCGATAATGATGCCTTCTTTTTTGGAGAGAGTCTAAATCTTGAACGCTTTCCAAAAAAGGCGTCATAATCTCTCTGTTCATCCTTGCTTTTCTTTTCTTTTTGAGAAGGCAAGCTTTTGTTTAGCCCATCTTTGTCTTGCTTATCCGCACCAAAAGCGAAACTCGTTATCTTAGCACTTGTTTCCTTTCTGGAAGGGGGTGATGTGTCGATGCGATTCAAAGTGAATCTGCTTTTCTCCTTTTTCGTAGATTTCTTTGAAATTTTGTCTAAAATTGTTTATCAATAATAATTATAGACACACCTTGAAAACTCATCAAAACTTTGCATCAATTAAATAATATGCATCTAAGTTTTATTCAATACCAGAAAAATGATCTAAAAGGAATCGTTCACAAATGATCAAGTAAAATTGAGGGGGAGGGGTGCCTGAAGGTCGATGACAGGATGATTGTGATGAGAAGAGCTAAATGCGAAAGAAGTGTAATATATTCAGGCTCATTAATTTTTGATTGGACCATAATAAGTGATTTCTGTATTTTTAAAGAACACACTGGATGTTTGCTTGGATAGGATGCGGGACTTCGTATAAAAAAGCTGAAAAATTGGTTTACGTCTTTGTGAATTATACAGAAAACTTGAATCAGATGAATTTTTGATTTAATTTATTTTATCTCACAATATTTTAACATAACATAATTTATTAAGTGAAAAGAAAAGCCTAAAAATACACCTGTGAAAATTGCATCATGTAAAAAAAGGGTGTGATATACTTACAATTAGAGATAACTTTGTAAATGACGAGTGTATACAGTCGAAAATTTCGACCAATGAAAGAGTAACATTTTGTGCTTCCAGAAAAAAACAAGGCGCTTCTAGAATGCATGCAAAGAAGGGGACTTAAAACCTACTTTGGAAGGTTATTTCAACCATTGATTAGTCAATATATATACACTATAATATATATATAAAATGATATATATCATTAGTATATATGTAATTTTTTAAGGAAAGGTAGTAACAGTTTTCTAGCCAGTTTAACTATAGTTATACTTTTAGGGTATTATAGGTTATGACATTTTATCGAAATAAAGCGAAATCTTTCCAAAACTTTACCAAATCTTGATTTTTTAAAATTAAATTTATTTCAAACTTTTTTGCCTTTTATGATTAAAAAATTTTTTTTTATACTTTTTATTGATTTATTTTTTTAGATTTTTGGAAGCAAAATGAAAATAATGTGATAAATTTCATCTTTTAAAACTCATTGTATTTAAGTTCAATAAATTCTTCCTACAAATTATACAAGAAAATGGGATTATCATTCATTGTTCTGTTTTAAATTGAAACAAATCTTTAATTTTGGGCAATACGTGATCTTTCAGCTGAGATTTATGATTAAAATAATTTTCTATTTAATTGCTATTCTGACTATATTAAAAATTCTTATGTAAAAAAATAGATTTTTAAAAATATCTTTAAATATTTGTTTTTAAGCAATGCTGAACAATTTCCTGAAAAATTGCTGACTTGAATTTGATTTTCGCGCTGAAATAATGCGTGTGGCAAACCCTGTTTAACATATGATAAATATTATTCTAAGTTTAGAGTTGTTTACACGAGCCTGTACTTTTGTAGAAATGGGTAGATATTCTTTTTATTCAAAAATAACTAATTTTTTATATATATATTCTAAAACTCAAAATAATGACACTCACAACCAAGTACTAATTCTAAAAATAGATCTTATTTTGACTTTTCATTAATAAATATATTTTTTATCAACATGTCCTTTGATTAGTCGCCTCCTACGACACTTCATAGCGTATTGGTGCATGTTTTTTAAAGTTCATTTGTGCAAATTCTATATTTTTCATTTTTAAAAATATTTTTGTTCTTTGAATACATATGCATGCTTCACTTACAAATTCTACACAAAAGATATATCAAAAATTTTTTTGCTTGTAAAAAAATGCAAAACAAGTATACTCTTTAAATGCTGAGCTTCAACCAAGTATAGTTTTGCTTCTTAGGTTAAACCCATTTAAGACCAAGCAAAGCAGACGATATCTAAAAAAAACGCAGACGATTTATATTCAACTTCATTGAAAAAAGCAGACGAAGATGAAATTACTTATGTTCCAAAATAGGAACATTGGTCGTAAATGGGTTAATTCAAATCTAACTTTCAAATCTTCATAAGCTTAACCCATTTAAGACCGAGCAAAGCAGACAATATCTAAAAAAAACGCAGACGATTTATATTCAAAGTCATTCAAAAAAGCAGACGAAGATGAAATTACTTATGTTCCAAAATAGGAACATTGGTCGTAAATGGGTTAATTCAAATCTAACTTTCAAATCTTCATAAGCTTAACCCATTTAAGACCGAGCAAAGCAGACAATATCTAAAAAAAACGCAGACTATTTATATTCAAAGTCATTGAAAAAAGCAGACGAAGATGAAATTACTTATGTTCCAAAATAGGAACATTGATCCTAAATTAAGACATTTTCAAAAGAACGTATAGGTAAGATAAAAAGGACCGAAAATGAATAATAAGAAATAATTTTTTTCAAAAAAAATAAAATAAAACAACATATTGAAGTTATTCTTTTAAGAGGTTTTCAAATATATCTTTGTACTGAATAAAATATAAGATCGTTTATTTGGGAAACCTGATTTTCAACACTTAGTGCGAAAAAACGCAAGCAAGGAAGTCGATTTTGAGTACAAAGTGATTTGCACTCTACATTTTCTTCTTTATAACAAAAAATTCATCCCCCCATAAATAAAAACAAGTCTTTTGCAATATTTTATAAAATAAATTTATGTGATTTGGCGGCAAAAAGTAATAAATCTAAAAAAGTTTGGAAATCAGTGATCAAAAAGATAACCTCATTCAGATTAATTAAAAAGATTTAACGAAAATTTCTGGAATAAATATTATATGTAAGCTCTAAAATTGACTAATGATGAGCAAAATGAACATTCCTCACAACATATATTCACATATGTGATCAAGACTTGAATAGAATATGTGATATATTAGAAATTTTTTAAAGCTCAAATAATTGTTAATTTAGGTATCTCAAAGTTGAGATATTCAACACTTTGAACACTAGTGTGCCAAGTAAAGGAAATTGTCTGCTTTGAATATATAAAAATTCATTGAAAAAGAATATAAGACGATTAGTCTTCAAAATTTTGTTCCTCAAAGTGTTAAACTTATGCTCAATTAATGAAATTTGCTCAACGATTGCGAAGCAGGGAGACCAAAAAGTTGAACCAAAATTTATTTTCATAAAAAAATATTTCCAAACTTCCCTTTTTTATTCATATTTATGATTATTTTAAAAATTATAAAAGCATAAAAGAAATAAAAACTTTTCAAAACTTCACATTTTTTTCCGTAATTTTTTTTTATTTTTAAATTATTTTTTGGATTACAAAATCATTTATTATTTTTTACTTTTGTTTTCAACTTCTTATTTTGTGTATTTCCTCTCTACCTTAAAAATGTTAGGATTTCAAGAGATAAATTAAGTTAAAAATATTTGTTTCATTACAATAATGATCAAATGGTGGTGAAGTTTTGCAAGTTAAAACAGGAAGAAAATGGGTCAGGAAAAAGGAAGCACAATTAATCTTATTAAAACATTAATTCAGTAAATGTCAAAAATATACATAGTAATTTCAAATTATAGATTAGTCAAAAATTAGGTCTAATTTTGACAAGTCATTGGCAGTATAAAAAATATTTGATATGTTTTTATTAAATAAATATTGAATATACAATAATTATGCAAAATTAAACTCATGTGAAAAGAGAATAAAATTTATATACCATAAAATATTTCTAAAAGTTTAGGCCCCAATCTACGCCGGCTAAAGAATTTCTGGATGCTCCCAGGCTGCAAATCTATTATAGTAAAATGGGTGCTTTGATACTTTCGATAGCTTGTTCTCAAAGGCAAGTGTTAAAAAGGCGATTTCTTCATTTAACGGTGGTCTATCTGCTTTTATAGATCAAAAATACATTTCAGATTTCGCTGAATGCCCTCCTGTGCTTTCTGATCATATTGGCAACACCTTTCCAACGAATTGAGCTGGAAAGAGTTATCCAAAAGGAGTTTTTGTTGGTAGAGTGCAATAATCTCTTGATCGTTCAGCGTGGCAATAAGTAGATCTTTACCAAGTCTAAGTCACTTCCTTTAGTGCTTCGTCCTCAATAACGAATAAAATCAGTGGATCAAGCATCAGTGAAAGAATGCAATCATTTTGGCAAAGTTGTTTCATTAACCTGCATAATATTATAATATAGATCTTTACAAATGCAGTTATTAATGAACTCCTATCATGTCAAAACCAGATAAAATATTAAGTAAGATTTGTTAATGTAAGTTTTCTTTGTAGTGAGTGATTGACAAGTGTCAAATCTTCCACAAGTTCAAAATTTACATTGAAAACTAAAGAGAGCAAGAGAATAAAAGTCACTTATAAATTTGTGAAGAACGTGAATAAAAGAGAAATATTTGATAAAAAAAAAAGTAGAAAAGCAACTTAGAAATAAAGTTTTTTGTCTTAACTTTAACATATTTAGTTGAATAGCTTTTGATTTGATATCGCTTCCCCAAGAAGTAAAAATCATCGGTTCTCATGAAGAAGAAAGTAGCCCATTATAATTACCCTTTAAGATTCTGCTTCTCAAAGTCTAAGTAATTTGATTTATTTTTTGAGATGCTGCTTATCTTTTCAGAAATTTTTATATAGCTTAATTAAAGCAGGCCATTTTTTATTTTATGGGACACTAGTGAAAGTTTTATTTAACTAGAAGTATCCCTACTGGCCTGAAAGGATTTGCGATTAAAATTTAGAATTTATAATTAATCAGATAATTTGCCAATCAAATTTGTTGTTTGAAACATTTAGATTAGCTAAAACAACTGATGCAATAGTTCACGATTCTTATTTAAATTTATATTTTTCTAACATTAATGGACAAACTATATTCTATATTGAGAAAATAAAATAAATGACCGCATTATCCCGTTAACGACCAGAATAATCAGACGATATCTAATGTAAAGCAGAAGATTTGTATTAAAGAGCATTGATAAACGCAGACGATTTTATTTTAGTAAAGTCGATTATAGTCGACATTGAGCGTTAACGGGTTATTAAACGGAAGAATAATCTTTCATAGCTGGACAGATGGCAAGGATAATCACGGCCGTGAATTGAACCCAGAACAACTGATTCCAAGTCCCTACGCTCTTACCACTAGGCCATCCGCTAACTTGAAAGATAGACTTCAATTTGTTGTTGGAGATTGCCTCGCTCATGAAAAATTTCTGAAAGGAAAGTAGCGAGATGATCAAAAGTTATGCTTCTGATCAAGAAAAAATACTTTTGCAACAATACATTTTCATTTAGTAACCTTTTGAACACAGAACAAACCAACTCTACAGAGATTCCTCAAGTTTAAGTGAAGTTACACCTTTCTTAATCATATCATCAATAAAAAAAGTTCCTTTTTCGCTGTCTGGAAAACAAAGCTTTGGGAAGTATGCAAAATACGTTGATAAAAGAATTGAAAAAGCTGCTCGCATTTAGAATAAAAGAGCTTTATATCATTTCAACTTTATTAGAAACAAGATGCAAATCTAAATTTTTGAAAATCGATTTTTTTATTAAAATGTGAGAAGTAAACTTTGTTTTTTATTCACATGCTAGAAAACAAAAAAAATATTAATTCTAAAAATGCTGAAAAAAGTTAAGTCGAACTTTGAAACAAAATGGCTCAAATATAAGGAAATCTTTTTTAACTTCTGACTCAGATGAAACTTCTGCTTGCGATGCAACTTCCAACTTTATTTTATGTGAAAAAGAAGAATTAGTGTCACTAGAAAAAGTTAACTTTAAATGTTCAAGTTTCAATGAAAGTAAATTTAAGAATCTGTGTACTTTGATCAAAAAATTTTTGGCATGTCTTTGTTAAAGTATGGTTCAAAATGTCCATAATTTTGGTTCTCATGTCATCGCATGTTTTAGTGTTATCTCGGAAGTTAAAAACAAAAAAGTCAATATTTTTTTAATTATAAAATTTTTATAGGTAAATAAAGGCGGTTTTTCCAATAATTTTGAATTTAATCAACTTTTTGTTAAAAGTATTTTTCAAAATTCCTTCTTCTTAAATTATTTAAATGTAGGGTTGCCAAACGTCCCGTTTTTCCGGGACATATCCCGATTTGATCATTTTCTCCCCTGTCCTGCAGTGACACTTCTGGGACACCCGTATTGTCCCGATTTTAGTTCACCATAATAATATTATATTTAACACCTCAAAAAGGTTATTCGTTGAAACTTTGTATGGGATTATAATTCATAGATGCATCTTTTTTTTGAGGGACAATCCACCATATCTTAATCTGGATTTTTTACACTTAGTTGCTTGTTTTTCTCTGTATGTTTGTATACAGCCACGTAGCCAGCTATGGGGCACTTGGATCCGGGCCCCTCCATCTAAGTTATGGGCCCCACGATCAAAAAATTGAAATGAAATAATGAATTAATTTTTGACTATGGGCTTATACTAACAATATAAAGCAAAGAAAATCAAAATAAGGGAAAATTACTGATATCTTGACGGTAACGATCAAACTTAACTTTGTTAGGACCCTTCTACCTGTAATAAGAAAGCAGAGTTACAATAAAAAATTTCTCTTTGCTATGAGAAACGAAGATAAGAAATATTAGCCATGATAAAATCTAAAATCTTAACAAAGAAATAGGACACAAGTAGAGAAAGGAGCTTATAAACACAAAGAGAAGAGTTGTTATAAGCAGCATTTGATGCTTTAATTTCAGACAAAGCCTGTAGGTAAGCATGTTTATTAGTGCCTCATTTGGCCCCTCCAAATATTAATTTCTGTCTACGTTACTGTTTGTATATATGTGTGTGTGTATATAATTATTTTCCTTTTGTTTTCTTTATACGCCTTTTAAATTCTTTCTTTATGTTTGTGATAATCATCTCTACGTTTTATAATAATATATTGGTCTGGCTGTGTATGTAGGTATAAATTTTTATATATGGCGAGAAATTACAAGAGTGTTCCGAATTTCTAATCTTGTAATCTGGCAACTCTATTTAAATGGCATCTTTGTTTTATTTCGGATATTTCTCTTTTCAAGCTCAATGGACACATGTATCGAATAAAATAAAAGAATCTGCTTTGAATTATATAAAAAAAAGCTGATTTAAAAAGATAGCAGACCATTCGTTTTCAAATTCTGAAACTTATAAAACTTAAAGAAAAAATTTATTATTAACAATGCTACATACATATTAACAAATTTTAGTAAAAACTCTTTTCATTTAAATTGCGTGAGTAAGGTTGGTTATAGGTACTGGGTTTTGATAAATAAAAAAAATTTTTTTCTTTAAATGTTTAAAAAAATTTAAAAATGGTTTAAGGCTTTATTTTTTATTGGGTTCGATCCGGCATCAAGCCAACTTTCTCATAGTTCCATACAAGCGGCGCAATTGCGCCTTCTCGATGAAAACACCCCATGGTACCTTTACCTTTCTATAGTTTGCTAAGAAGTTAATTAAAACGACTTTAGAAGCATTAAATTCGAATTTGGAATGTTTTCAGAAAAAGGCAAGAGGCATGATAGAATGGCATCAGTTTTCGATCAAGCAATGAAATAATTGGACCTGGAGAGCTAAAAAGCCTGCGAGCTGTGGTATAGTTTCCATGAGAAAAATAAAATCATTCTAAAATTATGCAAAATCTAAATGATCTAACTACATTGTTATGTAATTCTTGTTGTTTTATTATAAAAATTTTTTAAGATTTACCTTAAAAATTGAACAAATTTTTATCAATTAATTTTTCAATAAAAAGTACTTGCTATTTTTTATGTAAAATTTCAATTTTATGTTTAGATAAATTTTTTTCTTTTATGTAAATTTTTTACTATAAAAGTAAATAATTTAACATTTTTTGGATCAATTTTAAACTATCCTAGTTATGACTCACGTAACTATGTTATAAATGAGAATAGTCTGTGTTTACTAACGAGTCTTATTTAATACAAATCTTCTGCTTTACATTAGATATCGTCTGATTATTCTCGTTGTTAAATAGTTAGAAACTTGAAAAAAAAATTACATGTTCTTGCTTTCCTTGTAGAAATAATGAAGCTATATGAAATATATAAAGTGTTATGACTCAAGTATCTATGTTATAAATGAGAATAGTCTGTGTTTACTAACGAGTCTTATTTAATACAAATCTTCTGCTTTACATTAGATATCGACTGATTATTCTCGTTGTTAAATAGTTAGAAACTTGAAAAAAAAAATTACATGTTCTTGCTTTCCTTGTAGAAATAATGAAGCTATATGAAATATATAAAGTGTTATGACTCAAGTATCTATGTTATAAATGAGAATAGTCTGTGTTTACTAACGAGTCTTATTTAATACAAATCTTCTGCTTTACATTAGATATCGTCTGATTATTCTCGTTGTTAAATAGTTAGAAACTTGAAAAAAAAATTTTTTTTTTTTAAATATATATATAATATATTATATTATTATAATATTTATTATTTTCTTTTTATAATATCATATTATTTCTTTATATAATAATTTTTTTTTAAAATAATAAATATATATAAAATTATTATAATAATATTTATATAACTTTTTTATAATATATATTTTTAATATAAATTAAAAAAAAATAATAAAATAATAAAAATAAAAAATATAATATAACTTTTAATAATACATATATAAATATAAATATAATAATAAAATAAAAAATAATAAAAAAAATATATATATATATAATATATACTAAATATAAATAAAATATTTTTTTCAAAATAATAATAAATACCTTCTATATTAAAATAAAAATTTTAAACACACTCAAAATTTTATAAAATACAATATAAAATAAAAAAAACTTCACAATAAAAAAATAAACAATAAAATATAATATAATAAATAAAAAAATAAAAAATATAAAAAAACCCACCCTTTTATTACCCTCACCCCTCCCACAATTCAATTCTATAAATATCAATTTCATTTAAAAGAAACCCCCTTTCATATCTTTTACCCCATTTAATAATCTAAAAAATACTATCATATTTTAATTTAATATAATAATTAAATTTTCTTTTTTTATTTCTTTTATTTTTTAATCTTTTGAATTTTTTTTTTTTTTTTTTTTATTCTTCTTTTTCACAAATTAATCAAATTAATTATAAAATATATATTTTTATCCTTTTTTAAAATTTCTTTATTTCCCCATTTAATATAAATAATTTCACAACTTCCCAATCCACAAATTTTTAATATCAATATTATAAATTATTTTCCACTTTTTTTTATCATTATCATTTTAAACTTAAATAAATAATATAAAATATAAAATTTAAATTTAAAAAATTCAAAATTAATTTTATTATTTAAAACAATTGGTCCATTCCAACGACGAAATTTTAAATAACAAATAAAAAACATTTTTAATATCTTTATTTTATATTCCAAAATCATCGAAAAAGAGAAGATCTACGAATTCAACAAGAACCCAAACCCGAAAAAAGATCATTTTAATCCTTACAATTTTCTTTTTCCCCCGGGTTTTTCCGAGAATTTTATATCAAGTTACTTAATCTTGTCTGCTTTTTAAGGAATAAAGTGGCTTAATCCTTTCATGACCAGCGTCCTAAGAAATGAAAATCTACCTCTTTAATATAAAATATTCAATTGAAAAAGAAAGAGGCGATTCGTCTTTCAAATTCTCGACCACAAAGGGTTAAAGCTACATCTTGAAAAATATATTCGGTTAATATGTCTAAATAAAAAGTTGCTCAGATTTAAAACGTAAAAAAGTTGGATAAAAACAAAATGGTTTAAAGCGGGGGCCGGAACCCTTACCAAAAAACTAAATCCCCCCCCCCATTTTTTATTTTATTACAAAAAAACCCACAAATTTTAAAAAACTTTTAATTTATTTTAAAAATATTTTTTATAAGTTTTTTATTAAAAGCAAGTCCCATCATCCTCAATTTTTTTTGTGTCGTTGTGATTGTAAGAGAAAAATAAAGGAGGTGAATTGGGAAGAAGGATAATTACCCCATCCCCCCCTTTTTCCCAAAGCCCCCCTAATTTTCTGAAAGCCAGAGCCCTCAAAAGAGCCATGTCGGGCCCGCGAGCCAAGGTTCTCGACCCCTGGTTTAAAGCTTTAAACTATAGATAAAAATGCAAGACGATATCACGATCTTTTGAGGCGCATGAACTCTTTTATATAGACCATTAGTCGTATGCGTGGCACTCGTTGTCAACCTCTCGACTAACTCGAAATCAAAATAATGTCCTTGTACAAATCGGATAACTTAAACGGACGTTAAAATATTTGTGTAAGTTTGAACATCTAGAAGAAAATTTACCCCCCTGCGATTTAATGGCACTTTCTTAAAATGCGGAAGAATTGAGAATTAATGCATGCATAGAGTTAGACCTTAGGGATTTCATTCCAAAGGTCTCGGGTTCGATTTCCGATGTACCCAAAAATGAATTTCTTGTTGTTCAATCTGATGCCATCCTGTTGACGTCAAGAAGGCCACCGGACAAGAAATGCACTACGGTTCAAATAAAAACTCGCACAAATTTTTGAGTGTGAGGCACGCTTTACCTTGTGGATTCGGGAATAAAGGACGTTAAACAAAGATTTTTAGTTAAACAAAGTTTTAAGGGTGCCCCTGAGATTTATTTTGCCCCCTGAAACTTCCTGGAAATATATAAAGCTATCTTATAAGCCTATTATTTATTATGCTAGCAGCCATTCAAATCAATTTTTAACGTAGTTCGTAGCCAAAGAAACAATTTTTAGACAAAGTAACTGTTCAAAACGTTCGATTTAAAAACAAAGTATAACTTGATGTAACCTTATTCAGTTAGAAGCGTTTACACAATAATACATAGTAGATGCTTTATCCGGGATCCAAGCAACGACCCTGCTTTATAAATGGTCAGTGTTATAATGGATCTACTTGAACACCTGTTATAAAAGGACAACCCCCCCTCCCTTTTTTATTGGGGTGTTAATGAATCTATTGTTTTTTATTCATACATCCATATATTTTAAATAAAAAATGGCGACCAATTGACAGCATAAAATGGTTAAGCACTGCACCTACTTGCATAATATCATTTAAAAGGAAATTTTTTGTTCCTGCTACCAAATTTCAGGACTTCTAAAAACTTGAACTTAGGATGACCCAACATATCAATCCAAACGAAAAAAGGTACCTTTTTTATGATGTTTTTTAAAAATATTTTTGAGGTAAAGTGAAGATAATTTATTGACATTGAAGTTTTAATCTTTGTTTTGCACTTCGAAACGAAAAAAGCAAAAGGATAAAAGCAGAGATGAGTAACTTTGGAGTACAAAGCTAAGAAATAATTCAGTAAATACATATATATAAAATAAAACGAGCTCACAACATGATTTAACAATATTTGATGCTGTACCGAGAAACCAATGATCCCCGGATTGAAAACAAACGTTTAACTGCAGCTTGGGAAGCACGAATTGAAAAAATGTTGAAGAAAACGTTTCATTTAGCATTTAGTATGGTAAAAAATATTCTTTTGATTTGTTGGCTAAATTAAATTTGATATAATAATAATAATAATAATCCAATCAAGTCAAATTGATATGAACCATCCCAGGTACAAAGATATATATGTCTCTGAGCTTTGCAGAGGTGCTATGTATTCAATTGTAGGGTTTTTAAATGGCGAAATTGATTAACTTCTGATTTATTGAAATTTCACAAAATTTAGAATATGTTCCACGTATATGTAAAACAATATTGTGTTAAAGTGTCAAGAAATTTCAACAATATTTTTTCTTATAGCGCCTGATGGGTAAAAAAGCATACCAAGGGTATACATAGTTGCCAACCTCAGAGAAGACCAATGCGGTAGATTTTTTTTCGAAAATGACCCATGGACCCTAAAATTTTTGTATGCTTTGAGAAAATGCATGGGAAGAACCTAATTTGGATTTAGTAATAATAAATTCAAATTTTTGAATCCATTCTTCAACAGTTGTGGTAGCGACTCTTTGTTTTATTTTTATTATCATGCATTCTTCAAGAAGTAAAAATTGGTTTACATAATTTAAATAGTCTAAATATTTATGTAAAAACATAAATCGATGAAAAAAAGTAAAAAAAGTAAAAAAACAAATATTAAGCACAGGATGAATATGCTCAACGTGTGCCAATAAAAATTTTAGCATTCAAAAGCGGTAAAATTTTCAAAAAGCGGTAGAACCCATCTCAAAAGCGGTAGACCAAAAAAAAGTCGAACAGCGGTATAGTTGGCAACTATGGGGTATATATGTGTTTATAAAACCTTTTTTATTATAATTGATGAATCTAAGAAGATTTATATTTTAAATATCATTTTTTGTTTGAAGCTTTTTACATAATTTATAATTTTTAAATATCAAATTTTTATGAATAAGATATAAATCTGGTGCTGAAGGTGGCCCATTAAATTAGTGATAAAATAAAGAGGTGAACACTAAAATAAATTTAATAATAAATTTATTATTTAATCCCATAATCATTTTGTGTTTGAAAAAAATGTTTAAAAAAATTAAAACTTTTAATTTCCAGTAGTGCTTCTTTGCTTATGTAGTTGAGAAAATTGTTAATTTTTATTCTTCTATTATTTGTTTGAGTTATCGAAACCCAGTATCTATAGCCAACCTTACTCACGTCCCCGATATATATGTGACTAGTCTTTAATAAATAGGTCTAAGGTATTGAACTTTTTCGATATCATTTTAGCAATCAATACTTTGATCAATTTTCCCCTGAAGAATAAGATTATTCCATCTTATTCATTTCCAATGTAACAGAATATAGGAAACTATACTTGTACGCTCAATATTCTGGTTTTAAAGCGCACATCCTATTGGTAACGTTCTTGGAAATTTCACTACTCCTTATAACCCGACTCACTGTCCTTACGAGAGCAAAATTCCTTAGAAGATGGGATACTAAGAGTTCCTTCTTTATTCAACTGTGACGAAATTAAACTTCCTATGTACTTTGCTATATGAATGATGTTCGCATGTTAAGAAGTTTATTTCAACTTTTATGCATCTAAATCTACAGAAAGTAGAAAATACTGCAAGATGCATCATTTTGAAAAGCAAATTTAACAAAAAATTTAAAAATATGTAAAAAGTTTCAGACAAAAATTGATAATTAAAATATAAATTTTTATAAAATTCACGTAATTTAATTACATAAAAACTATAATGACCACCTGGATGCCTCTTTCTCTATAAAGATAGGTAGGTAAAGGGACCATGGGGTGTTTTCACCGAGAAGGTACAATTGCGCCTCTTGTATTGAACTATCAGGAAAGTAGGCTTGATGCGGGATCGAACCCAAGACCTTGAGTTATCGAAACCCAGTATCTATAGCCAACCTTACTCACGTCCCCGATATATATGTGAATAGCCTTTAATGAATAGGTCTAAGGTATTGAACTTTTTCGATATCATTTTAGCAATCAATACTTTGATAAAATATGCATATTTAAAGCAGGAATTGACTCAAATGATTGTATGTTACAATGATAAGGAAAAAACATAAGATCTTCAGAACTATTACTAAAAATAACGAGTTATTTATATCTTCTTGTTGTACATACAAGGCCAGCCTTAGGCCACTGCAAACTATGCGGCCACAGTGGGCCCTGCGCTTCTCATTTTTCATTTTGATGATATATTGTATGATTTCGCTAAATGCAAGGTTCGCAAAGTAAAGTTACTTTGATCGTCATTTCGTGTTAATGAAAAAGTAATAAAACAAATTCCTTTTCTTTTTTTCAAATTCTTATTTCTCACTTTTAATCTTTTTTCCTACCCACACTGGGCCCGCGCAATCCATTTTGCATAGGGCCTCGCGAACACTACGGCCGGCCCTGTGTACACACCCTTCTCTCTATATGCTACGTATAGATCAGGGGAACCTTTTTGGCAAAAAGAGCCCAAAAAACACATATTTTAAAATCTAATCCTCTGAGAGCCATATATATTTTTAAATACTGATTACAAATAAATGGAAAAAGAAGACAAACAATTTTAGAGTAAAATAACACTCTGAATTTATTTTAAACAATATTGTTTTATCGAAGTTACTTAAATACGCAAAGTCTGCATCATCATCAGCTTTATCTGTGTCGTCGTGATTCGTAATGATGAAGAAATTAAGAGAGTGTAGAATTGGCAAGAAGGATATACATTATCGCAATACCTCCCTTTATCCTAAAGGCCACCTAATTTATCTGAGAGCCAGATGAAGTCATCAAAAGAGCCATGTCTGGCCCGCGAGCCATAGGTCCCCGACCCCTGGTATAGATGATAGTTTGAAAAGTGATGAGAAATCTAAATTTTAAACTTACCACTTTTAAACTCTAATAAAAGGAATAGGGAGAGAAGTGTTAAAATTTTAAGCATTCTCAGTACCGCCTTCAATGAAGAAATATTTCAAAAAAAATGTTCAAGTAAGGAATGCTTCGTTGTTGTGCGTGCGTGTTTGAAGATGCATAACCTATATCGCGCAGGAACCCTGACTTGACACTCTAACTTCACTGTCCTTCCTTAGTTCAGTACTGGTCAGTTTACGCAATGCCTTCTTAGCATTTGAAGGAACAAGCGCGTAACTTTTGTGTCAACTTTCTATCTACCTACCTATAACTACCTGCATATATGCATTATAGTGCTGGACACCAATATAATACGTTCTTTTTATGGCTTTGATGTTAGCGATAGATAATAAAATATAAAATATAGGAGAGATAACTAATATAAACGTAAGGCGATGGGAGGAGTGCGATGATGCAAGGTGAGGGAGGACGAGCTAAGTGATGTGTGTGCACTGTGCAGTGAAAGAGAAAAAAGTTTCCAACACACTTCCTTATTGTGAAGGTAGAAGCAGTATTCTGCTTTAATCAAGGACAAAGTGAAATTCACCATATAAGAATAGGTATAAGGTGAATGCTTGACTCATATGTATATGTTTTAAATGATTGTGAGTTATATTAACAAAACAAATCTTACTTGAAGTCCTTTGCAGTTTATTTTACCATTCCCTTTATAAATAAAAGAAAATATAATCGAAAATTTCGATGTTCTTACAGAGAAAGAGCAAAAAAGGCGAACAATGCCTTTGTATCCACCTACAAAGAAATCCAACTGGTAGAGGCTGGGCACGGAAGACAAGCTTTTTTTTCATTATTTTCCGAAACCTCATAAAAGTGAAGACGTGTGTCAACACAACATAAGTGTATTCATTATATATAACCAATAAATACAGTATTCCTTAATTCCCAGTGTCTATTTATCCTTATAATAAACTTTGCTCCCTGTTTGAATTGATATTATAAAAATCGGAAGACAAATGGGCCAAAGTGATTCATTGTGTTTATGAATATTCATTCAACTTCATATTTATAAGATATAGCTAGATTTTGTTGTGTTTTTAATTAGATACCTACGCCTTTTACAACAGCGGTTCTTAACCCTGGGTCGCGACCCAAATTTAGGTCCCCTGCCAATTTTTTTTGGGTCGCCAAGGGCCAATGAGAAAAACGGGAAGATAAAAAAATCTTGAAATAACAAAAATAAAACTTAATTATACGAGTAGAAATGAATACGGTCAGAATCCATTTGATGTGAAAATGAAGATCTACCTCAGGAAATTTCTGATATCTACCAATTAGAAGAGCAACTAATTGAAATAAAAATGACAAAGCTCTTGAATGTGATTTTAAAACAGAAACTTTGAGTGCTTTCTGGACATAGATTTATAAAGAAAAAGAAGTGGTGGGGTTTTTAAAGCACATGAATCTTTATCGGTTAATTTTTTAACTGATATTTCTGATCACTTTCCTAGCTTTATATAGGTAAATAATTTTTTACTTCAATATCCCTACTGTAGCAATTCCTAGATTTCTTATCTAAAAGAGTTTTCAATGATAAAATATCTTTAGTTTCAATAGTTCTTTGAGTAGTGTCGATTGGAAATTTCTTCAGCGATGCTTCAATCATGTTTGATAAGTTTTTGAAGTGTTTTATCGTTTATTTTGTCTTTCTTTTCCACTTATCCATGTTAGAAAGTTTACTTATAAGAAGCTACTTTGCAACTAACAGATACTACTTTGCTCTTAAGGTTTCAAATGATTTCAAAAATAACTGGAACAATATTAAAAAACTTTTTGATTTTTCTCCTGACAATAAGAGTATCTTCTCACCTGATGAATTCAATACCTACTTTTCTTGTAAATTTGCTTCTACTGATCTTGCTCTGATTTTAATTTCTTAGATTCTCATTTAGATTCCATGTCTTCTTCTTCTTCTTTTAAATTTGATAGAATCTCACATTCTGACAACTCACTAGCAGCCTCATCGTTTAAATCTTGCAAAAGTTTTAGCGTTGATCAAATCCCTAACCATATAATTTACAAATGTTGTCCATTTCGTCTAGTTCCTTTGGAAATTATTTTAAACTCTTCTGTTTTTTTCTGGAATATTTTCCCAGCTTTTTAAACTTGCCAAAGTAATACCCATCAAGAAAAGTGGCAAAAACTCACTGTTAAATAGTTACCGTTCAATACTTATATTATCATCATTTTGCTTAATTTTTGAGAAAATAATGTCAAATAAATTTGCTAGTTTTGTTGAAAAGAATTGCGTCGTTTCCCCATTGCAATTTGGATTTAAACTTTCTCATTCAACTCAAAACAGGTTTCTAAATGTCTTTATCCATCTGGGAGCTCCATTGGAATATTTTTAGACGTTTCATCTGCTTTTGATATGGTTGATCATAGAGTTTTACTTCACAAACTTCATAAATTAGGTTTTCGTGGTTTTATTTGGAATTAGCTAAATTCTTATTTATCTGATCGTTCTCAAATAGTTTCTATTAACGGCAAAACTTCATCTAAAGTCAAATTCACAAGGTTCTATTTTTGGTCCTTGGCTTTTCAATTTGTATATCAATGATGTTATTATTTATATGCCGCAATTTTTTGACATCATTCTTTGTGCTGATGATCTTTTTTTGAATTTTTCTTTGATCTCTTCAGATGTTATCAACCCTACTTTGGACACATTATCTTCTTGGTCCTCACGGAATCAGTTAAGCTTTAATTATGATAAATGCAAATGCATGTTTTCCCCACCTCTAAAATTACCTCATATCCAATCTCCATAGTCATCTTCTACCCTTCGAAAATTCTATCAATTATCTTTAGCATTACTTCAATCCCTAAACTTTCTTGGAATAATGATTGCAGGAATGTCCGTGCCAGGATAAGATTCTATACTAGTGTATTTAAGAAGCAAGCTCCTTTCTTAAACGACACGTTTCGCAAATTACTTTATTACTCCTATATTTTTCCCCATTTAAAGTGTTGTATCTTGCTTTGGGGACTTCTTATTGTTTCTCCTTGAATAAATTAATTAGAACACATACACACTCCCTCAAATTTTTTTTTGGCCATGTCTACTTCAAGTCTCCTTTTAAAAGTATTGCTTCCAATCATTTTTATAATTGCTGTTTTTACATTCAAAGACTATTATTCATCGAATGGTCATTTTTCTCAATTTTTTTAGATGCAAACTCTATACACTGTTATAACACAAGAACTCAGCTTCATTTCCCTCGTTTATATCATTGCAATTTCTTCAAAAATATTATTTTTGACTGTCTGCGTAATTATAATAGTATTTTCAGCAAATGTAATCTTACCTCCATCAAAACTTTCAAAAAATCCCATGTTTTACCCATATACCATGTTTTACAATGTATAATAATTGCTTATATTTTTATCTATCTACACACATAACTTACATACACATTTATCTACTTTTCAAATATTTGTACTGTCTGTTCTCCACAATACTTATTTCGTATTACTACTTTTCTAACCCTGTATACATCTAATTCTTGTTTTAGTAAGCTTATATGTATCTTCCACTTTTTCCTTCTACTTCTGTTCCCTTGTCTTTCATCTATGGGTTCTACATTCAAATGCATGTACATTTTTGGACCATGATGATTTGACTAGCAATACCTCTTCATACTACCGCTCTTAATTTTTATCGATTTTGTTCTTCAATAAATCTTACTCTTAAAAAAATAAATAAAAATATGGCTTAAAGATGTTTTGATAAAAATATGGCTTAAAGACAGTTTATTCTTTAAAAAAGGAAGTCCAATCAAATTTGTCGCACAACAATATTGTTATGCATTTAGCACAACTTATTTTTTTCTCAGGTAGAAATCTAACTTATCTTAAAATTTTTTACAAGCTTCAAATTTGGACTGAAAAAAAAACAAACCAGAGATTATTTTATTTTGCAATGTTATCAAATCTGGAGTTGATACAAAGGATCAACTCTGTACTGATCAAGTCATTGCTTCAGGAATCTGTTATAAGTGTAGTATGCGCATTTATTCTGGGCTTCAAGGCACTGTTTTATACGTGTATATATACGCACTAGTTAGCCATTATTCATCACTTCTAACAGCTATCTTATTCTGAATCAAATCTACAATAAAGCGTTTTCTGTTATTTCTACAATTAAAGGTGCTTTTTTTCTAAAGTGATCAATTTTCATCGATCATATTTTCAAATACATCGACAATTTAAATACATTTGAATTGGCCTTTGAGAAGTTCGAATCAATTTTTTGAAAAGACAAAAATTCCCTCTAAATGCGCCATCTTCTTGTAATGCGAGAAAGAAAAAGGTTGGAGATATAACATCGACGAATTTGTTCAAGAGCTGCAGGATTTAAGTAAGCACTGCAACTTTGAAGACGTAACTGTCGAAATTTATAGAGAAGAAATGATTCGCGACTCTTTAATTAAATGTGGAGATGGGTAGAGGAAATAGGGGTAGGAACTGTGAATCGGAGATTCTTGGTTTTGCAAAGTAATCGACAAGGTATTTTTCGAAACAGCTGGAATGAGCTGGGCACCAGACGATTTTTAATGAGATTTTGTTTTTAAGTTTTAGGACATTTATTAATTTTTGTGGTTCTGTGAAAAGGTGATATATTTGAAAGATATTCGGTTATTGAGTAGTATTTTACAGATTAGTTGTACTGCGTGAATTTCTGTTTCGTGTGCAGTGATTTCTGCATCTGGATTTGTGTGTTGGATAAGGAAAGCGTTTTTTCTGTTTTGTAGGAAGAATGCGCATGCAGCTGAAGAGCGGTGTTGTGATTTGGAACCGTCAGTGAAAATTGAAAGCGACCTGGTTGTATTTGTTGTACGTTGGTGAGCTATAGAGTTTAGGGCAAGATATCTATGGTGACAGATGTTAGTGGTGTAAGGAGGAGACGAAGAAGGGTGGATGAGCTCGATTGGGTGATTTAATGGTAGCACTTGATAAGATGTTTTGTTAGGAGCAAACTGAATTAATAAGGAATTGTAGTGAAAGGATGTGGTGGGGGTGTAGAGCAGAAAGTGATTAAGTAATTTTTAAGGAGCATTTTCTTTAGATTGAGAAGGAGTGGTCGCGTGTTAGTGAATAATTCAAGTTTTGTAGTTGGTGTAGTGATAGGCATTTGTGATAGAAAGGAGACACAGGCGATGAATTTTATTAAGATGAGTAAGGGATGACTGACGTTTCAACTCTGAGCCCCATGAAAGAATTCCATATTTAGGGACAGGGAAAATGAGACTTTTATAAATGAACTTTGTGATTTTTGGAGAAAGTACCCATTTGTAAGAAATTGCTGACTGATTTTTGTGAAGTGCTTTTGAAATGAGTAGAGAATTTTAAGTTGGACAAGATACTTTACTATTTTGCTTTGATTTCATTGCGATATTATCATACTGAATCCTGAGAGCAGTTAAACGCAAACTTACGTCACATAAAAGGCAGACAAAATACTCAGCTTTTTAGAGGTTGAAAAAGAAGGCAAGTCTAAGACAGAGATCGCAAAGCCGTTTGGGATATACCTTTAAACACTCTGTCAACGTGGATAAAATCATCTGCTAAAATCAAAGAGGCTTATGAACACAGTGGATCTGCTCGTAAACGTACCCGACTTTGCCAGTATCCATATGGAGAGGAAGCACTTTTAATCTTGTTTAAAAATGCACAGCATCCCCTGTTGCTGCGTGCAACGCTGCGTGCATTCATACGCTCCCAAAGTGATGCCACTGAGATGTTTGATAAGCTTACGCACATTGAACAATGTATTGTTAAAACTAAATGTTCTCAACTCAAACAAACAAGTATGAATGATTTTCTTGTATCAAATACTGAATCAATGACTTTATATAACATTTGATTGTGTTTTGTACTGTGTTCGTAAAAGATCAAGATTAGAAATGTTATACTCAGATTCCCCAATTATCGCAACTGACTAGTTCCCCAATTATTTCCCACAAACAAACCCTGTACAGTGACATGATTCCAACAAATCCGGTTAACTTCAAGAAAACAAGAGTGAAACTTTAGATCTTTAGGATTCATAGAAAGTTCGATTTACACAAATTCAGCTTAGATGTAAAAGATGGCCTTTTAAAAGATGAATGCACTACAAAAAGTTTACTTATCCAATATAAAAATTTATTAAGATTGATATAAAAAAATTTGTCATTACTCAATTTATTTAGAAAAAAATTCAATCAAACAATAAAATCAAAATGTTTGGACAAATCCACATTGAATCATGTAATGCAAGGACTTGTATTTAAAACCAGTTTCTACTCTTTAAGGCATTTTCTAAAACAAAAATAAAAAATGAATTAACGTTTTGATCACTTGCTAAAAAATTACCTTGAAAGTTCGACTAAATTGAGCATCTCTTTCTACGCATTTTCCATTAGGAAGCAAATATCTAACTTCAGATTTATCTTCTATAAGGAATACTCCGAACATAATAGATACCGTTGTTTCTTTCAATAAAAGGAAATGAAAATTGATATTGAAAAATAAGCCAAAAATTTCCCAGTCGTCGAATATTTTGACCTCATTGTTAATTTTTATCCAAACTACAAAATCTTTTTTTTCAAACTTTTCTCTACTTTTATATTTCAAATAAATATAAACATTTTCGCCATCTTTTTCTTTTTTTGTAACATTCAATTCATCCATTAGATCGACTTTTATAGGACCTTCAAAAAGGAATCAACATTTTTATAAAATCGCTTGACCTGAGAAAAATCGTTGGTAAAGTTTCCTAAGAGAGCTCGTAAATTTTGTTTTCATTTCCAAAAAGCCTATTTTATAATTATTATTAAATGTAGGCAAACAAAAATATGGAAATTCCCTTAAAATTCGAGACAAAAACGAAAAGTACTCTCGTATTTTTAATATTCACTGAATCCAATATATATATCGTATTCTAAATCTATGTCAAAGCATTTATTCCCCTTTTGCTTGAGTTGAACTAATGACACTGAAACATAATCCTCAAAGCCTCTGCTAACTCCACAAAGTTTACGTTGAAAAAGAGCGCCCGGTCAAAAAAAAAGGAAAATGATATGGCGCAAAGATGTGCAATAACGTGTCTATAAATTTTCTACTATTTTTTTTGCGTTTGATTGTGAATAAAATATAGAAAACCATTCATTTCTAGTTCACTTAAAATGGTGTTTTTGTAAAATTTAAATATAATCAATGCAGATTGAGCATTTTGACCAAATAAAGGCAACTAGAAAATGTCCGCATCCAAAAACGGATCTCTCATTCGTTGACCTCATTCAAAAGAAGTATGTAAGGTATACTATTATTATTAAAATTTTAAAAATAGGCTTCGCCAGAGATCGTTCTGCTGAACCTAAATATACACATCTTATCACAACTTATTTTACCTCTCATTTACTGGGTTATTTCCTAGCGCTCGTGTTGCCTTTGATAACCGAAGAAACGAATATATCAGTACTGTTCTCTTACTTTGTCTCATTAAAAAATATTTTATTTAATTTTTGACTTTCTGTCGATGAAACAAATATGCTTCATTAGTAAACTTTACCATTGTGAAGGAATTACGCGCTTACTAAACATGTATATCGTAATTTCATCCTCAGCTTCAAAGCCCAAATATTTGTATTTATCGCTAACTGGCAATAAACCGAATACGTTAACTTTATTTTTAAAGTTCATATCATAGTATTCTATAGTTGCTGTGATGAGATTCGACGAATTCCCCAAAGTCTTTATTTCTTGAGCGTCATCGAAGTTTTTAAACAAGATAAAATTCTTATGAGCTGGACAGACATATTCGATTGTGATAGGAAAAATATCTTCTTTGTCATCACCAGTATCATAGTCATAGTATAGGAATTCTTTTCTATCAGGAGATATGAGATCACATTCACCTAGAAATAAAATAAGAATATTATTGAGAGAAGTAGTAATTGCTCTCATTTTCTATTATTAAAATCAAAACGATTATATGCAAACTATCAAGATGCTGCCATTGAAAAATCCTATACTTCTAAAAGTCGAAAAACATTTACTCACCGCCATATATAAAGAAAATTGCTAAAAATAAAAACAGTCAAATTTCACAAATCGGCAAAAGTTAGACTTTTACATTATCAAGATTTTTCAAAAAAAACATGCACCCATCGATACATTGAAAAAGTTAGCGTCATATATTCAAAGAAGTATAACGATACCATATGTTTATTCTCTTATATGTAATATCAGTTTACAATATCAAATTTAGTGAACAATTTTTAGCGTATAAAACTAAAAATTAATTTTTCTCGGTGTTCGGAAATTTTTTCAGAGAAATAAGGCTGGGCATCGGTCGGTCATGGTATGCCATAAAACAAAAATAGTTAAAAACTAATTTTCAAGAAAGAAGGAGCCAGAGAAGATATAAAAATTTTATTTACAGCAGGAAGAACAAAATATCGAAGTTTTTTAATATAATTGACTAAATATGATGTATTAGCACTTTTTTTTCTAAAAAAAAAAGTTTAAAAAATTTTGAATTTCTGTATACATTTGTTTTGGTGTAAAAATTAGGAGCCAATCTAAAATAAATTTAAAAAGAAGTTTTTGAATCAAAAAAGACCACTTGGAAGTGGAAAAATATTTAGATTTGAAAAAAGGAAAACTTTGAATTGAAAACACCAAATAGAACTTAAATAACGTAAAGTTTTATTAGAGGATATTTAAGCAGAATTGTTCTGCATCAAAAGACGCGTATTTCGTCACACGGCTTGGTGCTTGGTATTATGCTCATTCAGTTCATCTAGCTTGGATTATGCAGCGTGATATACCTATACCTGCCATATTTTTTTTTTATAAATAACCGTATTTTTCTTTAATATATTTTTTAATATTCATTTTCGTTTGTTTTTCTGCTTCTTTGTAAATAAATATTTCTCACTCCTCCTCTACCGGCCTATCTAACTAAGAATATTCTTCCCTTGGATCCAATATAGACAATAAAAATTAAGAATGCAAAAATATTCAATAATTTTAAAAAAGTAAATCGTCTTACCTAACTTGTTTACAAATAATGTATCTAAAGTAAATTTCTCCTGTTTTAAAGATATTTCAGTAATTCCTTCATGTAAATTTATAGATTTTTCATAAATAATTTCTCTTGGTTTCAAAAACCTTCTAAATTCATCTACTTTTTTGCCATCAACATGCAGTTCCAAAGGCGCTCTAGCTTCTTTATCACAACTAATTCGTCTTCTATATCCAAACTTTGTGGTTTCTTTTAAAACATTCTCGATTGATTTCACATAATCGTCAACTTGGCAAAATCCTAAATAAAAATAGAAAAGTTGGCCTTTTAACTTATTTTTAGAAGCTGAGTTTACACATTTGAATTCTTTTTATTTTTAGGATTTGGATAGCTGTGGTCAACAAAAAATTTGTGATTTACCATAACAAGATAGATTTTTTATACAAGATTAAAATAGAAATTCACTCTCATTACCGAAATTTTTGCTACATTTTTTATACCATTTTTCTGCGTGAAGCCTTAATTTAAGATATATAGTAAACTCAATAGAATACCTTTTCCAATTTAAAGTATAAAACTCTAGGGCATGGATGTCCAACTCGTGCCCCACGTGCCTTATTATTGCCCTTTGATTTTTAATGCGGCCTATCTATGAACTATGATCCAAGCTTTGAAGATCTATTGCTTATTTGGTTGGAGAGGTTTTTGAATCAATCTTGTATAACCATATTTTTTCTATGGATAACATAAAATCCTGTGTCAGAAATTCTATATTATATTCATTATGAATGTGTTAGATTAACAGTTCTACAAATTAGCAACGTCATCAATCAAGACCCTGGCTTTTATCTCTGAGAAAAATGTTTTTCTCAGAATGGCAAGAAAAAAAAATCAGGCACAGCTCTTAAAAAGCCATATCCAACTAATACTTTGTTCCAGTTTAATGAGTTTACCATGGTAACTGCAACCGAGAATCTATCAAGCTTGTTGAAAAAATTGAATAAGAGTTAAAATATGGAATCACAACTGTTATTTCCCATTGTTAGTATGTCGACAAACGTCCAGGACAAAATTAAAAGCTTTGCAGAAGCTGTTCAAATTTCCACAACAGATTTGACTAAACTTTTCAAACTAAAAAACGAACTTGTTTCGGAAGTTTTACAAAGCAGATCCTTCAAAATGTGTGCTTATTCGCACAAGACCTAATACCCCATAGAATGATCATCATGGAATGAATAGCAAAATTACATACTGTAAATTATAATATGACGTAGAGACTACGAGCCGATAACGAATTTGTAGCCAAAAAGATGGAGGTCCTACCGAGTTACATAAGTTACTCTAGAATGAAATATTTTGAGTGAATTAAACACCTAAAGTTGGTTTATTAAATAAATTAAGAAAATAATTACCAGAGAAATACTGCAAGTAGAAGTTATTTTTATGTTTATATATTTGACATTGATTTACAGGTTAAAACGATTTTTTGACAGGTTTTATTGATTTTATAAAAAATAAACATTACCATTAAATTCTGCATACTTGAAATGTATAAAAAACTTTATAATAATAAAAATTTTAATTTTGACATGGGCTGTCATATTTAAATTATTTTGTCAGGTTTGACTAATTTTTATTAAAAAAAAAGGAATATAACCAGTAAACACAGCCTACTTGAAAATGGGTATATGTGTGTAAAAAACTTTATATTATTACTTAGATAAAAAGTTTCTTTTTAAGATGAGCTGTCAAATATAAATCAATTTTTTGACAGGTTTGATTGATTTTGATGAAAAATGGACATCACCACTGAATTCAGCATAGTTGAAATATATATGTAACATTAAAAATATTTATAAAAACTTATTAATATCTGAGAAAAATAGGGGGGGGGGGGGGTCCACTTTACGCCCCCTCTCCGAGCACTTGAGCGGACAAATTTAGCCCAGCACTAATAGAGTTAAAATCATAGAGAAACATATTTCCCAGAGATATACTTTTACTTTTGTATTAATCCTTGGTACTATCTCATTTTTAATATAGCATTGTTAATTCAGGTCACACATCAAACGAAAAAGCTTTTAGAATCGAGGAAAAATTCCTTAAAATCATATACAGCATATACAGCTTCGCCTACTCCTAAAAATAATCTAATGCTTCGCAAACTTTTTTCAAACTGGTTTGTTTTTAATTATTATCATCAACACAAAGAAGGATGTCTAAGAACGAAAATAAACGTGTGCTTAATTTTAACCTTTAATTTTGTCTTTCCGAAAGTATCTTCGTATTCACCTCTTATAACAATACCACAGAAAAGCCATTCCTTTCTTCCCAGATTTAGCAAAATAGTTATTGTTGTCCAAGCAATCATATATATTTTTTTTAATTTTGTTATGTTAATTTTTCGTGTTTTTTGTGATTATTTGTAAATAAATAAAAATTTTCTTCTTCTTAAGCCCCCAAACATAATGTGTCAACAATGACGAACGAAATGAAAATCATCTTCCTTAACTTGTACAAAAATTCATTTAAAAAGAAAAGAACATAAAGTGATTTATATCAATTTTGTAACAATTTTAAAAATTATTACGAGATTTTTAGAGGAATATATACCTATATTATATTTTTTTTCTTATATGAAACTATCAATGGAAACCAATTTCTATCAATTTAGTCCAAATTATGTTAGGTATTAGGAAATTTTGAAACATTATGTGGGACTTCAGTGAAAAGTCACACCAAAGAGAACTATAAATTGCATATATATATATATATACGATTTAAATTCTATTTTGTCTTTTTTCAATTCTAAATGGCATTTTTCAAATTATATTTTGCATTTTAGAAAGATAAAATTAAATCAAAAAAGATAATTTGGAATTGAAAGAAGGAAAAATTAGCGTTGAAAACTGATAAAATCGAAATAAAAATAGTATATAGTAAATATTTTTTGTCTTCCTATTCCGAAATCCATCACGAATGTTGCACCGTGATATTATTGGTAGAGACACTAAAAGTTTGAATTTTCGAAAAGTAAAATAGATGACTGGCAATAAAACTTACTTCTCAAACTAACATGTGCAACAAAAGTTATGAACATCAAAGCTAGAAACACTCTTGCGTTTGTCATTTTCGTTGCAGAAGCAAAAGAAAAATAAAGCATATACGATATATTTAGAGTATTTATATATGTGCTCGGGCATCTCTTGCTAAAATTGTATATGTACATTACCCATAGAAGGCAGTATTCTCTTTTACGTTGAAAGCAACACAAGGAAGAGATACGAAGAAAATTCTGATGATGATCGCGTTGTTTGCACAGAGTGATGCGTCTTGCAGTGATGAATTCGCACATAGGTATTGGGGAATTCTTGGCTACTCAAAAATTTTGGATACAAGAGTTATCGAGGAATATTCTAATTTTAAAATCTTTTCAATAACTCATCGTTGATTAGGGATGATGCCTAAATGATGTCCTCCAAAATTTTAAGTTTTTAAACCCCTTCCCCTACACGCCTGTCATGATTTTTACCCCTCTTGCCCTATTTTTTAATACGGGGCATCTAGAATTAGTTTGCGACAAACCGACATAAGTGAAAAATTTTTAATGAAATTAGTACAAAGTTTGCAAATCATTCAGATGTGCAGTTCAAAACATTGGCGAACGTGGCAAAGGATTTTGAAAGATATTCTTCAATGCGGAAATTATAGTTTCTTTTTTGTTTGTTATCAAACCTATTTCTGGGTCTTCTCCGAGTTAAAAATTCAAGTCTAAAACTAAGTTTTTTTAATAATTTTAATCTAGACTACTTTTGTTTCTAAAGTTTTTGTTTTGATCTATGAATATAATCTATTACTCTTTCTAGGCTTTAAAATTATACGAAATCATCCCTTTTGTTTGCTCTGAATGTTGTGCTTTTATTTTATAGTATTGTTAAATTCTCTGACTTAAATTTTTGTCTACAAATATTAAATTTACTTTGATTTTGAAATCAGATTTCGACTTTAATCTCAGAATTTTCAAAAAGGAAATTAAATGATACGAGATAAAAATTTATCTTTGATTAAAACCGACCAACACCAAAACACCCAAAATAATATAGTCTAAAACCAAAATGTTCAAATCTTAAAAAGCGCAAAATCAGACCAAAGCACAAATAGTTTGAAACAAAACATCTAATAAAGTAAAATGAGATATTAACTTTTCTCAGTGATTTTATATTTTGATTGTTAAATAATTTTTTTTATAAGGACCGACATTTTGAAGAGGATTCGTCTGCTTTCTTTTTCAACGGAATTTTATATATTCAAAGCAGACGATTTTCATTCCTTCAAAAATGTCCAAACTAAAATGAAAGTGGTTGTAAACAAAACATCTAAACCTAAGTTAATTTTTAGGTTTCAAAAATTAAATTTGAATCATTTATCCGACAATAATAAAAATCAAGGACGCTACATGAAAAATTGAAAAAAATTAATTTCATTTAAAAATTTAGGGGTGGCTAAAGTGAGGTATTTTTTATGTGCTTCATTTGCCTTGAAACATTTTTCTAATATTTGCAATGTCCATTTCATTTTTACTATTGTTATGAAGATTCGACTCGAAATCTGAAAGAAACAAACACATTTACATACAGGCACATATGTTTTCATACGCTGAAGTGTTTCCTTGCTAACATGCACTAGCAGATGTTGATAAGAATATTCTTCGTCTCCAAATCAATGAAATCCTAAACAATTATGTGAACTACTCTTCTGCAAACGTGATAGATGAGAAAGATATATTATCTTTGTAAAGCAATATCGCCCATTTGTAAATAAACGTCCTCTTTCTGGAAGTTGATGTATTGTTCTAGAGCAGGGTTCCCCAACCCTTTTTACAAGGGGCCAAATTTTTATTAAAATTTTAAGCCTATGGCATAAAAATTTTTATTTAGGGATAAAAACTATTCAATATATAAGAATAGAAAATACACAATACTTTATTTTTTTGCAATAGATGTCGTAATATATTGAAATATAATTCAAGATTTGATAATAGTATTTAAAATTTAAGAATATTATAAAATGAAGGTATAAAATTGAAAGCAAACAAAGAGGAGTAATTTCATGTCATTTTAAAGCACATTATGTTATATTCATAGATTAAACAAAAATGTATGTTTCCTATTCTTCGCACACTGTTCGCCCTATTTTTCCTCCTCATCCCTCGAAAAATCGTGCACGTGAAAATGGAAAAGCTTGGTGCCATGTTTACTTTGTCTGGGTGCGTGTGTTCATAAGTGTTTGCACAGCGTTTTTCGGGAGGAGCCAGAAAAAGTGAGATTTACTCTTGTTTGAACAAGCAGAGCTAATGTTTGTAGACGCCAGTTTGACTTCATCATCCTTACTTTGTTCATAGCCTAGCTTGCCCTAAAAGCCTGCATGTTAAAAAGAGCTATCCTAAACGCAAAACACTTGTGCACAGCAATTAAACGAATAATGCTAATTTGTCACATAAGTTTTTTGTGGATGATTTTTTTGCTAAACATTTCTTTCGGTGAATGTATCAAAACTTTTAGCATCAAAGAATCATGAATAAAATGAAGACTTCAGTAGATTTGACTAGCTTGACGTTGAATGAGGGTGACAGCTTATTTCTTTATATACTTCACATCCTTCTCTCACGGGCTTACTTTCCTCCAAAACATGCCATAAAAATTTTAAAGTTGTTTTAAATTTTGTCTAGCGCTAACACTTGAATGAAATAAAATGAATAGGACAATATAATGAATCTGAAGTTATTGTTTAGTACAATAAGTACAAAAGTGGTGTAGTTAGAGCGAGTAAAATGCCAAAGGTGCATATGCCATAATACACACAATCCGTTGGCTTATCGTTATTCTTACTAATCTTCATACTTTAACATTGATATCTTTGTAACAACTTCTGAGAACGATTCAAGTTTGTTTCCAACACTAAATAATTTTTATCAGAGATTTATGTTTTAATTTGGCTTAGGAAATAAAAATATTTTATATCAATTGTTATTTAAGAAAAAATAATAATTAAATTTAAATAATAACAATTATAAATATAATTGCAAATAAATTGTTTTTCTCTTTTGATTCAGAATTTGCAAAATCTATTAAACAATTTATTCTGAAGAAACTATCAGAAGAACTATATTAGTACTTTTTGAAGTTTATACCAATATTGAAATAGAACAGACGTGCGAAGTTTAAGAGACAATTATTCGGAAGTGGGCATTTGTTTCGGTATTTAGAAACGTTCGCTACTTTAAAAATCAAGTTTATTGAGTGCATACTAAATATCTATAATTCTAGTTTAACTTTAGCTATACAGCATAGTTACCAGGAAAAATATGATATAATATACCCCGTTTAAGTGATAAGCTCTTTAAAACGGAGAGCTGGTTATTGCCAAAACAAGGTTTTTAGACTTTATAATATCGTTCTGATGCTACTTTTCATTCCTACTAATGAGGTAGGTCACTTATTATTTTCACAGACACTATATCTTTGCTCGAATTTTATACTTGGAAATCAGCGAGAAATAAGTCTGGAAAATTGGAAGACCTTGCACAAATTGAATTTTTAGTAGAGATGTATCGGATATCCACATCTGCATATGCTGATTATCTGCAAAAAATTTTAAATCCACTTTATATCCTCATTCGCGGATTTTTTCATGTTAACATCCGCATCCGTAATTTAAAATTTTTACATTATAGTTACTTTTCTAATTTTTACATTATAGCAATTTTGAAAAAACAAATAAAGTAAAAACTTACCTTTTGAATTTATATGATGATGATAAGATTGATAATAGTAGCATAGAAGTAAAAAGCTGCAGAAAAGTGCTAATGAAGTTTATACTTCTTTGAATGAAGCTATGAACTCTATTCTAAACTCTATGAGTGAGGAAGAAAAGGAGAAAGAAAATGAAGATAATGAAGCTTTTAATGAAGAAATAACGAAGTATCAAAGAGAAAAAAGAATTGATTCTTATAATTGCTTAGATTGGTGGAAAACTAAAAAAGAAGAATTTCCTATTTTTATCAAAAATTGTATGCCATTCATTACCTTACCTGTCCTTCTAGCACTGTTCAAAGCTAGAAGGATGATTTAGGTTTTTTTACACTGGTGGATTAAAAAACAGTAAAAAAGGGATTAAAATACTAAGATACTGTAAAATATAAAACATGATTATTTTAAAAATATTTTATATCCGCATAAAAATTTGTTTTGGATATCCGCATACGCTAGCATGTCTAATCTAATATCCCCATCCGCAAATGTAAAAAAATTCACATCCGATACATCTCTATAATTTTTAGTTAATAATATTTGTTAATTACCATAAAAAACATATAGAATCAAAAAAGGGAATTATAATTTCCATATTATATTCCCAACTAAAAAGAAAAAAGAAAGAAGATTCACAACTTAAAAGAAAAAAAAATAATTCAGAAGATAAAATTTTATACTATTTTAATTAAAATTTATCCCTTATGTCGATTTTCCGCCACACGTGTGGGCATTCACTGATCTCAAGTTTAAACTACGTCAAAAACTGCGATTGAGAATTTGATTGAGTAAACGCAACTAATTAAAAAGATTTTAAACGTTTTTATTCGTTCCTCCATATCTGAAGAGATGATAGAGAAATCAGGATTGCGAATCGTATTCGGGAGAGCGCATTCAACCGTATTTAAATTCTCCTCCACGTATAAACTTTCTTCAATGATAAAATGTTTTATCTTACATTTTTATACACCCTAAAAATCTGAAATGGTTTTGTCAAAACTTCGAGATGACGAATTCATCAATCACTCAAGTATATGTAAACTCACAAGCATACGCCAATACACATTTGCCTATTTTTAGGTTGCAAGACTTATCACGTAACCTGAGCCGCCTGCCTCTCTATGCAAACATTAGAAGCATCGTTTCGAAGATTATAGTTGAATTTTGTTTCGTAACGTAGTCTTTGTGTTTGCTTTATGACGTAATGGAGAATAAAACTTATAATACTTGTTTCTGCTTCATACGTGCACATAAATGGAATTAAAATTTTAGGACAGCGTTGCAACTCATTTTTAATTCCGACTTTTGGCGAGTGCTTTCCCAACGCTGTTAACATGAGGCGAAATTTTAGGATTTTTTTTGAAAAACTCACTCATATATTTTGCACAATCTCCTATTTGAGGGTTTTATTAGTTTTTAAAATGAACAATAAATCAAAAAGATATGTTAGTAGTATGTTGTAATTGGGGACACGAAAAAATAAGTAGTAATATTACTACTTGAATAGTAAATTAGATAGAAAAATATTAATTTACTATTAATATATTTACGAATACTGCCAAAAATGGGAAATAATGTAAATAAAATTTTTTAAAGCTTATTTTCAAAAAATCTTAACCCATTAAGTTCCATAGAAATCAGACGATATTTAAAAAAACACAGACGATTTATATTCAAAGTCATTGAAAAAGCAGACGAAGATGAAATTACTTATGTTCCCAAATGGGAGCATTGGGACTTAATGGGTTAATCAAGTGATACCTTTACTTTTTCAACCCTTAGTAGATATTAAATCGCTGCAAAATGTTACCCCTACTAATAGTTTAAATTATTATAAATTAATTTTTATAAAATTATTTAATTTAGATGGCGTTAATACACGCATATTATTTAATGTTCTTTGATAATTTCATGATAAAAATTAACTTACAATGTCCTATAACTATTTATTATTTAAAATTAAATTTTTTTTGTATAAAATTTTCTATTCGATAAAAATTAAAAAATTGCACCCTTTTTAAATATTTTTTTTTAATTTTTGGCTTTTTATTTAAATATTTGTAAGTTCTTTTAAAAAGGTTATGGCAATCATATAACCATTGCCCATATCCACACCTACCTTTTTGTTTCCAGAAAACTTTTTTTAACAAAAGTTTATTGTAAAACTAAGAAGATATACAAGCATATACAAGGGGCGTGAGTATTGTTGGTTAGATGCCGGATTCGATAACTCAAGGTCTTGGCTTCGATCCCGCATCAAGCCTGCTTTCCTGATAGTTCGATACAAGCGGCGCAATTGTGTCTTTTCGATGAAAACACTCTACGGAACCATTATAATTGCTCATAATTATGCGAAGTTTGGAATCTCACGCAAACCCAGGCTGAAGCGTTCTTGGGGGCATAGGCTAAAAAAAAAAAAAAAGTTATCCTAGGTTATCAAGAGCCCCGAACAATAGACAAATCTGGGTTCTGCTATTTAGTTCCATTATTCTGAGTACCAGATCCGACTCCAGATGCTGCAAATGCAGAGGCAGGGGACAATGATAAGCTCTTGTCATCCACGAAATGTCTGTCTCATAAGGCATGCTTCTCGTAAAGCCTCTTGCAGTGAATCTCTAGATCTGCCTTCCCGTTGCTGAGTTGTTTCAAACTAAACGATCTAGAGATGAAAAGAGAATTAGTAGGCGCTTTAACCTACAGCTTTGGGTAGAGCATGCTCGTTAGCCTTGGCTGGCAGATGTTCTAGAAGAGAGCAACTCTCATTTCAAACTACCGCTGCCTTGTGGGTATAGCTTTTGAGTAAGCAAAGGCAAATGGTTTCCACCCCCTAAAACAAAATGGTTGGCGTCAGGAAGAGCATCCAGCTATAAAACTACGCTCCAATTAAAATGCCATAATCAAAAACAATAATGGCCAAAAACGATCATGGCCACCGACCCCCAACATGGGGACAAGGTGTAGAAGAAGAAGAAGATTCTGAGTACCAGATCCGTCTACGTAATTTCAGGATTGGCACAAGGTATAAGTCCCAAAACAGTTCATGATACGAGCTAGGTTAGGCATATAGTCGGTTGTCTGGGCTATCCAGGAGCCGGCTTTTAGGCCTATATATTCCAGGTATAAAATATGGTACTCCTATCATGTATATGTGGGATGGAATCAAATTCCAGGTGTAGTTTATTCCTAACCTAGCATGCAAATAAATTGTTTATATCTTTTCAATAACATATACTAAATATTATATAGCAATGATATATAACAATGTTGAATGCCTATTAAATTTCCTATTATTTTTGCATATCTCTTCTATAATTATTTTATTTCGGAATAAGCTACATTCCGTTGTGACGGTTTTTTATCTTAGTTTTCTTACTCTGAAGAATGTTAAGGTTTTTGCCATTAGGCATAGTCGGTTGTCTGGGCTCTGCAGGAGTCGGTTTTTAGCCCTATATATTCTAGGGATAATTGAATCTCTTGCGACCCGATTCTAACTTTGTTAGTAATCAAGCTATCACTAGATACTAAGATTATTCCCCACTTTGGAATCGATTTCTCAGCTGTATTTATATATTTGAAAGATATATTTATGTAAAATGATATACATATCAGGGTATTGTTTTGCAGCAACGAGGGCAGTTTTTAATATAATCCTATAATTAGGAAAAGTCCATCTTTTATATATAAAAAGAATTAAGACTTAACTAATAGCTAGACCACGCTTAACTTCTTTTTCTTGGTATAATTCTTTAGAGAAATATTGTCTATATTTATTTCTCTTTAAATGTAGAAGACACTGACTAAAAACATGGTTCATTTTCCTCTAAAATGAGATGGTACTAGGCCTCTATAACAGCGGCAGGCGCAACCATTTGCTCATATTTGTGAGTAGATAACAAGTCTATAACGCAAATCACTTTTAACGCCTTGGGATCCTAAGGATCGCGTTATAACGGGTTTTCACCGTAAGATGAATGAATGCACACACTATTCTATAGATTTCATTACAGTGATGATGTAGTTTGCAAGTGTGCACCACAGACACAAACACGCTGGAGCAGAGAGGTGCAACATTTTTTTCTGATGGGCCAATATCAGACTATAAGTACCTTTACCGAAACGCAAATATCGAGAACTTTTTTTGAAAGGTTTAAAATTAAAAAATTACATATAAAATTTTATTCAGACAAAATTTATAAAAATTAATGCAATTTCTGGCATTACTTTTAAGTCATTACCTTTTGAAAACAACTTAATTGCCTTACTTAAACACAGATGTCAAAAGTCCTCAACCAAATAAGCAGCAGATCTTCAAAGGTTGGATCATAATTCATAGATAGTTCGCATTAAAAGATGAAATAAGCCATAATAAAGCACGCAGGATACGAGTTGGGCATACATGCGCTGGAGCAGGGGTAGGCAACATATGGCACGGGTGTCAAGTGTGACACGCAGACAAATGTACAATGGAACATTTTTGTATAACTATATATTTCAAGATGGGAAAAGATTCAACTTTTTGTTTGTACCCTTTAAAATTTATTTTATTTTGCCACACATCACCCATTTAAGACTGAAAGAAAAGATACTAGTAAAAATAAAAAAAATTTCAAACATAAAAATGAAAATCTAAGGCAATTCCATTATATACAATGCACAAAAAATTAAATTAGCCGCCAAAATAAAGCTACATTAGTTTGTCTGATTTGAAGTTAAAATTAATTTGCGCTAGAACGAGTTTCAAACGCATATATATCCTGTTATATTGGATTAATGCTATTTCCTCATGGTATTATGAGATTGACAGGCCCAGAGCGTTTCTCAACTAGCTTTGCCTCTTCATTATCAAAAGGTTGCCGACGCCTGCCCTAGAATGTTATACTTTAAATTGGAAAAGGGATTCTATTGAGTTCACTATATATCTTAAATTAAGGCTTCAAGCAGAAAAATGGTAGAAAAAATGTAGCAAAAATTTCGGTAATGAGAGTGAATTTCTATTTTAATCTTGTATAAAAAATCTATCTTGTTATGGTAAATCACAAATTTTTTTGTTGACCACAGCTATCCAAATCCTAAAAATAAAAAGAATTCAAATGTGTAAACTCAGCTTCTAAAAATAAGTTAAAAGGCCAACTTTTCTATTTTTATTTAGAATTTTGCAAAGTTGACGATTATGTGAAATCAATCGGGAATGTTTGAAAAGAAACCACAAAGTTTGGATATAGAAGACGAATTAGTTGTGATAAAGAAGCTAGAGCGCCTTTGGAACTGCATGTTGATGACGAAAAAGTAGAGGAATTTAGAAGACTTTGGAATCCAAGAGAAATTATTTATGAAAAATCTATAAATTTACATGAAGGAATTACTAAAATATCTTTAAAACAGGAGAAATTTACTTTAGATATTTTTTGTAAACAAGATAGGTAAGACGATTTACTTTTTTAAAATTATTGAATATTTTTGCATTCTTAATATTTATTGTCGATATTGGATCCAAGGGAAGAATATTCTTAGTTAGATAGGCGGGTAGAGGAGGAGTGAGAAATATTTATTTAGAAAGAAGCAGAAAAACAAACGAAAATGAATATTAAAAAATATATTAAAAGAAAAATACGGTTATTTATAAAAAAAAATATGGCAGGTATAGGTATATCACGCTGCATAATCCAAGCTAGATGAACTGAATGAGCATAATACCAAGCACCAAGCCGTGTGACGAAATACGCGTCTTTTGATGCAGAACAATTCTGCTTAAATATCCTCTAATAACACTTTACACGTTATTTAAGTTCTATTTGGTGTTTTCAATTCAAAATTTTCCTTTTTTCAAATCTAAATATTTTTCCACTTCCAAGTGCTCTTTTTTGATTCAAAAACTTCTTTTTAAATTTCTTTTAGATTGGCTCACAATTTTTACACCAAAACAAATATATAGAGAAATTTAAAGTTTTTACAACTTTTTTCTTTTTTTTAGATAAAAAAAATGTGCTAATACATCATATGTAGTCAATTATATTAAAAAACTTCGATATTTTGTTCTTCCTGCTATAAATAAAATTCTTTATATCTTCTTTCTTGAAAAAGTATGCATTTAACAAGTAAATATCAATTTTTTCGGTTTTAATTAGTTTCGTTCTATGGCATACCATGAATGACCGATGTCCAGCCTTTTCTCTCTGACAAAATTTCCGAACACCGAGAAAAATTAATTTTTAATTTTATAATCTAAAAAATGTTTGGGGGCTCCTACTTCAAATTGTCTATAAAAGACAATATTTTTGAAAAATTTCTAAAAAATCTATGAAATTTCATATATTATAATTAATGATTATAAACATGCATAAACATAACGCATCCTCAATTTTATGATTCATGTTTGCTGGCTCATCATCTTGAGCTTTAAAAACAAAATTCACAGAAGCAGTAACCTATAAAAAAATTAACCAAATTAGCATGCACAAAAAGAAATCTTATTTTAATCGTACCATAGAAATCAGACGATATCTAAAAAACGCAGACGATTTATATTCAAAATCATTGAAAAAAGCAGACGAAGATCAAATTACTTATGTTCCCAAATGGGAGCATTGGGACTTAATGGGTTAAACAGATTATCATCCTTTTGCTCCATCAAAAAGTTTGGGAATGACAGATGAGAAGATCAGTATAAAGACTTATGTTATCCTGTTTTAAGCACACATTCTCAGCAACATTTTTTCTCATTTGAGGGCTTAGAATGCAGAATGTCCAACTCTTAGCACACGGGCCACATTGAAACGAAAGGGGGTAACGTCCTTTTGCTCATAACTGAAATTTAAAAGGGTATTTTTACCCATTAATTTGTAAAATGTATGCATTTTATTTCATATTTTTGTTAGCATTCAAAACGAGTGCCTTTTATGTAAAATAAGCGAATAGTAACAAAAAAGTGAAATAATGTGATTTAGTTTTTGACGAATTGAAAACGTAGAATAAAATTAAATAAAAAATTTTTAACATAAAAATTCAAAGAAAATCGATACTCTTTGATAAAAATTAACTTATAAGTTCTTAAAGTTATAAAGAGCGCAATTCCCTGATGTTTATAATATAATTAGTAAATCTCCGTTTGAAGTCAACGAAATTTTCTTTTTAATTGTCGACGCAATCTCGTAAAACTATTTTTCTTGTATGAATACAGGCAATCCTCGTAAATCCGAAACGAACATTTAAAAAACGATTGGGTTAATGAAATTATTCGTTTTGTGAAAATACAATGATTTTGCAGTCAAATTTTACGTAAACACCATAATATAACGTCTGAAAGTTCACCAATGCAACCAATATTTTATCAAAAGCGTCAAATGGAAAACCAAATTCTTTCATCAAAAGCTTCAAATTGGAAAAAAATTCTGATCATTTCTTTTTAGGTGGTGTGACTTTGTCAAAAGTTCATGAACACAATGACTTGGGGTCTCCATATTTCAAAAGTTGAGAAAAAGGCATACTCAACCATACATATGTTGAAAAATACTTTTGTAATATCAAACAGTGAAATTGCTGTACACCTTTTCAAGTCCTTGGTAAAGGCCAATTCTCCATTTGAAACTTCACAAAAAGTTTACCTGCTATGAGAAAATTTTCTTATTCCGAAAGAATGAAAGTTTTGAACTTACCTTCACTTAAATTATAGAATAAAGAGAAATGAAATGATTACGATTTTCAACACTGTAAAGAAAAATATGATAATAAAAGAAGATGTCCTGTCTGGCTTTTCAACAAGAATTTCTAGATCGCAATTGCTTCAAATTAAAAGCTGAAAGTTTCCAGAACAAGTATCGCCAAACATTTCTAACACAAAGAGCTTTTGAAGATTGGAATTCTTTGCCCAGTGAAGTTGTGAATTCTACTACGTTGAAGGACTTTGAAAACAAACTGGATGCAGTTTAGCAGTCTAGGAGATCGAATTATTTTACTTAATTTCAAGATGCAAATTTTACAGACATTAGCCTCAATTTTGCTTAAATAATTATGTTATGTTATGCTTAAAAATTGATAAATGTTAACTTTTTTTTAGCTGTGTTGAATTCAAAGGGGAAAAGAAAAACTTTAATTTTGAGGACTTCCATCTCGATGGAGCTGAACCTCCTTTGATTTCCTCCATTGACTTTTTTTCAAGTTTTACAACACTTTTGTATTTTCTATCACTTTCGTATTTTCTAAGCACTGGTGTCTTTCTTACACTATTTTTTATCAATAAACGGACTTGCTTACTTAAAGGAATTTATATATTCATATTGCTAATGTTTGAAGTTGGCTCATTATAGAAAAAGGATGGAACATCCCTTCCTCAAAACAAATTGTTTATATTGGATCGATCACACTCACTCTGTAATGCTTTTAATTCATTACATTTTAATACGCTTTTTCAGGATACATACTCCGGGACGTTTTCGCAATAAAACGGGTCCTACTGGTTCAGCTTGGACAGGTCCTTAATTTCTATAGTCGGGGCCTAATTTGGTCCATTTCTATCTATAGACGGTTTAGTGCAGTCTTGGTCTAAATATTATGAGGGCGGGACTGATTCTATGTCTATACAACTACGATATATCATATCGCCCAAAGCGAAATATTTTATGTATACTGTTTCAATCTCAAACTTGCAGAAACCGAAAAATTGAAGGAACTATAAACGTGTACTAGTCATTTCAAAAACAAAAATCATACTAGGTTCAATCAAACTAATTTGAATGAGAAATCGCCATTAAATTAAAGCATCAGCTCTAAAAGTAAGTTTTATGAACAAAATCTTTTTCCTTAAGTCGGTATCACATTAAAGGGAAGAATAATCTTCCATAGTTGGAGATGTGGTAAGGATAGGAATCGAACTAAGACCACCTGGATGGGATCCAACGTTCCTACCACTAGGCCATCTGGCGACAAAATGAACCGAATCTAAGATTAACCAAATATAAACTCATGTATATACGAATCTATATTCTAATAATAATCTAATAAAATATCAAAAAATTTTCCAATATATATATCATTTTGATTTTGACAGGAGATGTAAATTTTAAAAAAATGCTCCTTCAAAATCTATCATAAAAAATATATTAAAAAAAGTTTATCATAGAATAAATAAAATTGTTTTTTTGATTTAATCTACTCGAGTTTTAAACTGTCGAAGACAGTTAACATCAAATTCTGGATCTCCAGTTGTAAAATATGAAGATTTGAAAACGAAAAGAATAGAGAATCGATTTATAAGGAACTTGTTTCCATATTCAATATGTTCACAAATCGTTGCGTGGTGGCTACGGAGAAGGGTACAAAGGTATTTCTTGTTACAAAGCTTTGCAAAATATAATTTGAATTTTTTACTTATGTCACTTTTTGGAGAGACATAAGGGAACTGATTGATTTTGAGAAATATTATGCCAAACAGTAGGATTGCAAATTTTATTGAACAAATGACAATTGGAAAGATTTGCAGTTCGGAATGACTGAGAGTTAGTGTAGCAATCTGCGCCTTCATTCGTTTTAAAATTCTCTCCCACATATTCACACACTCTCTCCAATGATAAAAATTTTTGTGCATAAAAAAAGTTAAATGGCTTCATCAAAACATCCATATCATGAATCATGGCCAGCACAACCAAGTATAACCAACCAAGCTGTAGATTGCCAGACTTATCGTCATCACGAAAGCCAAGCCAAGTCTTCTCTCTGTGCAAACAATACGTGCAACATTTCAAAGAGTTTCGAGCTAATAAAAAGGGTGGCCTCTGTGTTTGTTTATAACGTAAAGGAGAATATGACTCCTACATCGTGTGTCTGCCACATATACGCGTATGTGTTGCAAGATATAAAGAGAACGAAACACATACATAAAATATATATTCTCCAAAATTTCTTATTCTTACTAGCCAGCGCAGAAGATATGACAAGCACCAAAATTTTTCTAGCTTTGATATCCTTTTCTTTTGTTTCAGACTTTAGTTGGGTTGAAGGTGAGTTATTTTATATCATCTTTCAGAATACATATCAAGATAAGCATAAAAAGTTACCTAAGTTTTCGAATCAACTGAATCAAATAACAAATGTCTTATAAGCGAGCTAACGCTGATCTAAATGCCAAGTTAATACTTATACAGTTGTATCAACAACTTACTGAAAGAACTTTAGCTAAAATTAATCAATAAAGAGCAGTCAATGCTTTTTTTCCAAGAAAAAAAGACAACTTCTTGATAAAGGTGAAAATACTTTCGATTCAAGCAGTAAAGGCTTGAAAAATCATTCTAATTCAAATTTATTCTTCAATTGCATCGTTTATCCTAGCAGTATTGGTGTTAGTATTAGAGTTAGTTTTAGTGCAAGGATTAGGCTTAGTCTTGGTCTTAAGGCAATCGGACATTCATACATTTTTTGACATTCTTGACAAAAACTTTACGATTTATTTGCATTAATACACGTGTGACACAAAAACATGATTGCATTATAATTTTCGAATTAATTAAAAATAAATTAATTAATTAACTTAAATATTTTGAATAAATTTTAGATTTTTTTTTCTAATTTTTCCTATCTGATTGCTTTTATATGTTCAGTGTTTGATTTATACTCCATTATGTAATTTAAATATCTCCTTTTAGTTACGGAATAATGGAGCTTCAATCAAAATGAATTTGGTTAATTTGGCCAATTTGACATCAAATGATTTGTTAGATTTTTAACTAATGATAAGAATTGGCATATGTAGTGGCCTATATTGATAGAGTTTTTTTTAATACTCTAATCTTTGAACTTGAAAGGGCGTGGCTTTTATTTGGAAAATCTAAATGAGTGATGAAGAAAATAACTTTTCCTTTATTATCTTAGCGGCAAAAAGTGGAGAGCGCCAAAAGGCTCTAACCCTCAATATGATGCCTCATGACCTTGTGTACAAACTTTCCATCGACACTGCAAAAATCATTATGCAGGTAGAGAAAACCGAATCCAATTGTATTTTGTACGCAAAAGGGCGGGAATCTAGGTACTGGTCATTTCGTCACGTTACTAACTCACCTCCCCATCGGCTTTACGTAGTTTAAACTGAAGCTACAAACTTGGCTAGTGGTTATTTACTTTGTTACTTTTTTTCACAAATAATGTTATCATTAAAAAATTTCAAATTTCATAAAAAAAATAATCCAACTCATAAATTTATTCTAATTGTTGTACAATTTTTTTTGTTTTTTTCTTCCTAAAAACAAAAAAATTATTTATATTTAGTTATATAGTTAGATGAAATAATTAGTAAGTAAATAATTAGCAGCGAAAAAGTGAAGCAACAAATTGTCCTAGAAATCTCAAAAGGTTCTAGGAAATTTTCTAGAAAGTAAGCCAATTTACTCACACAACTTTCATAAGTTTCGCTATCCATTGTTCACACTTATTCTTCTCAATGTAGAACTAAAATCAGACTTTCTTGTATGTAACGCCAATAAAAGAAGAGCTTCACTTTTTACAGAAGTAAAAAAGAAATAATGCAGAAGAAACAGAAATCTTGATCATCAAATAAAATTTGCACACTTTTAATGCGATATAAAAAGGTAAATGAGCCGTCAAAAGGCTGCCTTCTTCAGAAGAAAAAGAAATATGAGTGTACTCAACATAGTGCAGTTTAAAAGTTGCTATTGTGGTCTCTACATTCACATTTCTTTTTCTTCTGGAGAAGGCCGTCTTTTGACGAAACATAGTCGTGGTTGATTTATTATATTTTTTAAGCCATAATTTTACTTTTATTTTTATCAATTTTCTAATGAGTGTTAACAGCATCAAAAATCTTGAAAACAATTCAAAATATCAATTTTTTTGAAACAAATTAAATATAACGCTATGTAATTCAATGTTTTAAACTATTTAAAATGAAAAATAAAAAATTTGAACTTACAACATCGAAATCCATATGTTGTGATCGAAGAAACACGATTTGGAAAAGTTAGGATATTTCGTTTATTTCGGCAAAAAACATATCCTTAAAAAAGAGTTCGTTGGTATTTTGAATGATCATAGATATTGACATTTTTTAATCTCCTATATGTCATTGATCATTTTTTACTATTTTTCGATTAATCTAATCTAAAAACAACTGATCCATGCTGAAAATCTTGTCATTTCTTTGCTATTTTGAAAAGATGAAAAGATGAATTTGTTTTAAAAATATAAAATGAAAGAAAGTAAAAATTTAAAAATTTAGTATTTAAAAAGTTAATGAAAGAAAAAAAATTTTTTTTACATAATTATTAAAATTGAAATGATTTAGTTTCTGATTTTCTTCAAAAAAAAAATTCATTGTGAAACTATGGTTAAAATATCAAGAAATTAAAAATAGTACATGTCAAAGTAGTATAGTATAGCAAGTAAAAAACTAAAATTAAAAAAGAATTGCAGAATAACAAAATTGAACAAAAGATGTGATATTATATTAAAAATAAATTTTCCAAAACCAAAAATTCTTTTCCTTATAAAAAAAAAAGAATAACGCAAAGAGAAAGCATTTGAACATTTTTCGATTCTTTGATTATTCGACAAATATAATATTTATTATAATTATAATAAATAAATTATAATAATAAATAATTTTTCTCGGTATAAGAATGTGTGATAATGAAACTGTTCGCTAGTTACACAGCGCTTGCTTCGCAATCTTTCGGTAGTTATAACAAAGTGACTGCAAACAAAGAATGTTTTCTTTTTGTTTCCATTTCCCCTTTTTGTTTTAGTCACTGGTAGTTTTAATGAGCAGTAGTGAGTATACAGGTATTTTATACATTTTATATAGGCATACTCTAAGCTAATACTTATTACCGGTAAATGTCAATCTTAGACTAGGCTACGGTACCGACTGTTTGTTTTTTAATGAAATTTAGGCATAATGCCGAGCACTGAATGTTAACATAGCCTAGGCGTGTGCTATTGTTAGAATCAAGACTCGAACATTACATGGAGTATATGTTAAAATCCAAAAATATGCAGTTAAAAATGGGGGTCGACCATTTCATGGGGTAGAACATTACACGGGTATATACGGTAAATGTATGTATGTGAGATTGCGCTCACACTAAACCTAACCTCAACCCTAACTCTAACACTAATTCTATTAATAACACAAATGCTAATTCTATACCAATCCTAACGTATGGTAAAGGCTTGGTTAGGGCCAACAATTTTTTTAAAAACAATACCTTTCCAAAATTGTACACATTAAGGCCCATTTAGCTATTGGTTTAGCACTTGTCAATAATTATGCAAATTGAGGAACACATTTAAAAAGTCAAAAACAGGAGTAGAGTGTAGAACTTTTTACACATCTTGTAGTAATAACAGAAAGCGCTGTATTGTAGATTAGATTCAGAATAAGAGCTAGAAGTGATGAATAATAGCTAGCTAGTGCGTATAAATATAAACGTATAAAACAGTGCCTTGAACTCCAGAATAAATGTGGATGTTACAATTATAACAGATTCCTGATCAGTACACATCTCATGACGATTGCGCCTTGAAACTAAACTTCCAGGTACAAAACTTGTGAAAAGAAATTATATGGGTAAGTTGTGAAATATATGTGTCTAAATAAAAAAAAATTTTAATTTATCTTTGGACGGTAATACATTACTATAACCTCGGAGCTCAGTGTAAAATGGATAATAAAAGCAGCTCTTTAGTTGAGGCCTGTAGATTAGTCAAAGAGATAGCATTGCAGATTCTCATTCTCCTATCTTTTTATTTTAATGTGATACAATAGATTTAAGATTGAAATTTGTCATTTTCATTTCAGGCCTTTGCGTACTTTTAAGTTCAAAACCAAACTCAATAATAAATGTTGATAAACGAGCAGGTACGTTTTTATACAATGAAACACTTTCCTGTGGAAAAGACGAAAAAAAGGTAAATCTCCTTGTTAATGGGAAAATATTGAAAACATATCCAATATCACATCTTCAACAAGAAATTTTTCAGATTTACAATGAAATAGCATTATCTGAAGGAATCACGAAAATATGCTTAAAAGGAAAGGTTGTTATTCACAAAATCTTTGTGAACAAATTAGGTAAGATCATTTTTCTAATATATAGGATGCTTTCTCCCAAGCATTGAATGTTTTTGTGGATAACAATCTTCTTTATTGCCGAAAATGGCATCCAAATGTGAGAATGGTGTGATGCAGTTAAGGGGCTGGGTCGATGACCAAAGGTTTCACATTGTCTTAAATGTGTCTGAGATGTGTCTGTTGCGAGTCGTTTGTAAAATAATAAACAACTCAACAACTTGTAGTTATTGACACTTTTAAATTTGCTGTGTATGCAGTATGCCATTTGTTATTAAAATGGACAAAAACGCCCGAAAACGAAAACGCCCGAAACCAAAACGCTCAAAAATAATAATTCAGGCGTTGCTATTTTTTGAAGTTTATTCTATTTGGACAGTTTTCAAAATGGTCGATTTGACACGAAATGATAGTGATCAATTTGTCTTGAAAGGTAAAAGTAATTATACAAAAATACATTATTTATTTGGTTTGAAGAACAAATAAACTACCAATTTAAACAGAAAATCAGTTTGAAACCAGAAAAGATGGGACTAATTTAACAAGAAAACAAGAATATAAATAATTTCTGATATTAGTTCAAAATTTCAGGGGTAGTTAGTTCGATTCGATAAGATTGAAAAATTAGGAATCTTGTATCTGTTTTTTATGCATGTGAAACAACAAAGTGTTAAATTTAACATATTCTTAGAAAAATATATAAGATAATAATTGGAAAAAAGCGTAGATACAAGAAAAAATCTTTAATTTTTAAATATTTTTTGTAGATTCAAGTTCCAGACGTTCTTGTATCGGGTGTTTGTTATCAAGTGTTTTGGTATAGGCCGTTTTGGTTTCGGGCGTTTTGACTCGAATTCAATAATAATGCACTTCATTGTGAACTAAATAATTCAGTAAAAAGACTTTTTCGAACATAGATTACACAAATTTTTGATGAAAGTAGAGCTACCCAGTTAGTTCCAGTTTAGAAAAAAGAGCAAAATCAGATACCATATAAAGTATAGGAGAAATGAAGTACCGACTTCAACTGATAGCGAATTCGTAAGCAAAAGAGGGGTAGGGGGTCCTATTGAGATTTATAGTTCAAAGCTCTCTCTTTAATTCATAAGAGAAGGAAAGGATAAGGAATCGAAACAAGGAGGGCCAAAAGTGACGGGTTTAGTTAGAGGGTACCCAGTAATGTTTTTCATCATGTCATTTTACAACATTTTTAAAATTAATTAAATATATTAAAATATATAACCCATCTACTTATTGAAAAATGTCATCAAAAATAAAAATTTTAAAATTATGTGTTTTTATCGAACATTATCTTAGGTTTCTTTGAGTAGAAATTTGGCCACCTGCTTATTTATGAGATTGGTAAAATCAATATTATATCAAGAAAGAAAATTATTTTATCGATTGTGATTAAATATATATAAATCAATGTAGTGTTGAACTAAGTAAAATATATAACCATTTTAACCACATTGAATGTAGAATTCCTTACCTGTGTATATATTGACAAAAATACCGTCATGATGAAATTGAGAAAGGTCGATTTGCCAAATACGACGGAAATTGTTTAAAAATGATTAGACCCCAAATTAACCAAATTTAAACAGTAACCGTAATTTAAATATAGAGTGACAAGAGTATTTTCAAAGTCAAATTAAGCATGTTCAATTTGCGGTGTATGGATAAGTTTATTTTAAAATAATGAAAAAAGGTATTGGGGGATAAGTCAATATTTTGCATTGATTGACAGCTTTGGTTGATTTTTTGACAGGTTTGTTTGATTTCCATGGATAAATGACACTATCTGTTTTGCAATCAATGGTTTAGTGGGTTCATGCCAGAATTTTGTAAAAATATTTAATATTGTAGTAAACATGGAGGGGGTAGGCAAAAAACACCCCTCCCTTCACTCGTTCCGGAAGAAATAAAAATAGCCCGTCACGAACAGGGTTAAGTGTTCAAGACATGGAATATAGGAGCACGAAATGCAACTTCATTGTACGAAGTTTCTTTACTAAGCAGGTCAACCAGGTCAGTCTCTTCTGTCAAAAATGTAAGAATCCCTTACGTTAGTTTGTAAAGCATCCACTCTCCATTGAGACATCTCATTTCTTTGTGAAATAGAATTTGTGTTTGAAAAAGATTCCATGTCCAGAAACAAGTTAATTTGAATGCTCTACTTCTCATGTAGTTCACAATTTTGAGCGTGACATATGTGCTGATGATTTTTAAATTAGAGGGGTAACAGTGTGTAAAAATAATGACAAGATTTTTCTCGGCAAAGGCTTATGCATTATTTGCTCGGGATGTAAATTGTAGGTGCTCGAATATTTTTCTCCAAATTTTGTACAATTCTTCATCACAAACAAACCAGATGAATGTTGAGTTGAGCTTTTCCAGTGATGTCAGTTGACTCACCCAATTGGATTGCAGGATATTTTATTTCTTTACTATAGCTGTAACTTTTAAGTCAACATCTTGAGAAATGGCAGATATCACACGACGCACGCTCTTATGTGACATGGAAATTTCCAAAACCTCTTGTTCATATTTTTCACCAAACATAATAATATTTACAATTGGATCAAGTAAAGAAAAGCACCCCCGATTTTTAATAAAAGATAGGCATTCCCAATTTTAACTAAGAGAATAAATTAGAAAAAAAAATAAAAATATAGGATCAAATTTAATAAAATTGATGTTGTTATATTAGAAAATAAAATTATATATTGAAATGACAAATTTATTATTAAGTTTAATCAAATTGATATTGTGCTGAAATAGTAATACAAAATCTATGAAATTTGTCGTACTTGTTTCCTTCGTTCCACATGAATTCATGCAAATAAGAGTTCAGAAATTCTCTTTTACATACGATCATTTGTTTTATTCTTTTTTTGTGTTTGTTCCAATAGCTCTCCATTGCTTGTGTATGAACGCCTGTAGTCCTATCAATAAAATTCAATGAGTGGTTAACAGTATGATGCGTAAGTCCAAGGTCTCTTTGAATGTTCCTGTATCCTTTCCATTGATCACTATGAATAACACTGGTCAACAAGAATTTTGCTGATTTAGTAATTTTAGTTGATTTAGGGTAATTTTGGTCTACTGAATTCAAATATCAAATTATTTTTGCCTAATCAGGTCAACTTTTTGAGATACGCTTTAATTTTTTTTAAGTCTAGCCTCAAATATTTTTACGTAAATCAGTATATTCATTAGTCTGATTTACTTTAAGTTTTATGGATGGTTATGAGTAATATTCAAGAAAAGTCTCATATTTATATAAAAATAATCTTCGAATACATTGAAGCTTTTGTTGTTTACCTCTGAAGCTTCAAGAAAGGAAGATGTATATATATATATATGTAATAAAGAAACGTTAAAATTTTGTATGAATAAATCTTTATTTAAATGAATTTCCTTTTATAAGATTTTCTAGAAAATTTAGCATTTATATCGTCTCTTTGAATACTCCAACAATAATCAGCCATCATATTTTCATTCCATCGACCTTGATACCTTTCCTTCATGACTTTCAAACTTTGGTGGAAGCGCTCATGGTGCTCGTCACTTACAGCTCCAAGATTTTCAGGAAATTTCTCAAGGTGGCTATTAAGAAAATGTAGCTTCACACTCATATTACAGCCAAGATCACGATAGCTTTTTATTAAAGTTTCAACTAAATTTACATAATTTTCATCTTTTCTATTTCCCAAAAAACCATCAACAATAGCTACAAATGCCTTCCATGCTTTTTTTTCATTCACATTCATTGTGTCTATAAACCCATTGCTTTTCAAAAGTTTTCTTATGTGCGTTCCATCAAAAACACCAGCTTTTACTTTTTCATAACTTAAATGGGGTAATGCCTTCAATACAAATTGAAAGCAACCCTCTTTTTTATCTAAAGCTTTTAAAAATTGTTTTATAAGCCCAAGTTTTATATGAAGAGGAGGAGAAATAATTTTCTCTTTTTTAACAAGCGGTTTATTTATTATATTTTCTTTTCCAATTGTAACCTCTTCTCTTCCAGACCAATGTTTTTGAGTATAATGTTTTTCTTTGGTACGGCTATTCCATAAGCATAAAAAGCACGTGTACTTTGTATAACCGCTTTGTTGGCCTAATAAAAAATTTACCATTTTGAGGTCTACACATATTGACCATTGTTGTTCTTCATATTTCAACAGTTCTAAAAAATTTTTAATATTACCATAACTCTCTTCCATACTGGCTGAAGAACCAATAGGTATTCCACTGAAAATATTTTTGTTATGAAGCAATACACATTTTAAACTTTTCCTGGAGCTATCAATAAAAAGTCTCCATTCATTTATGTCATAGCACTCCACACCCATACATTTCAATAAACCAAGAATATCAGAGCAAAATATGAATTCCTTGTCATTTTTAAAAAAATTGAGTAAGTTTTTTTCTCTATTACGGTAAAATGTTATTTTACCTAAATCTCTAATAAGATCATTCAATTCTGATTCATTGAATAGTTTATTTTGATCGGAAAAATAAACTTGCAATTCTTCATCGTTATCACTTGCACCAGAATCATCAATTTTATTATCTGATGATGGTAAGCCTCCGAAAGTAGGAACAGGAACTTCATCTGAATGTTTGATAGGACGAATTGCTGAAGGTAAGTTTGGATAAATAATGCCTTTTTTGTTTTTCTTATTGAAACCCAAAGTTTTTGTGAGACAAAAGTAACAATCTTGAATATGGTCCTTTTGTTCACGCCAAACCATTGGGATTCCAAAAGACAAACTTTTCCTTCTGCCTTTTGTCCATTGACGGAGATTTTCCACACAAGGTTTGCAAACAGTATGCGGAGCCCACGAAAACTCTTGATCTCCTAATTTGATTTTAAAGTAGGCAAAATAAGCTTTTTTAATAAATTCATTAATTGCCATTCTTTGAGATGGGATTGTAAAACTTCCACATATATAACAAAATGAGTCAGGGGAATTCAAACACTTTCTTCTCAAGGCCATATTATAATAAAACACTAAAAATTAATCTTAAAAAATAGGTAAAAAATGTATATATTTATCATTATTTTTATTTTAGTTGACAAAATATACCAAACTGAATTTGGCTTTTAGAGAAAAAACTTGACGTGATATGAAAAAATGAATTCAATTTTTATATTCAGCATGTAAAAATTGTATAAAATCAAGTCTCAAAACAAAATCAGCAAAAAAAAAATTTCAAAATGTTGTCCTGTGTAATAATAATTGATCCAGGCACAACTACTTTTCTAATTATAGGCAACAGTATTTAGGCATTGCGCGAGTCGACTATCTCCATATAACAGTGGGATGGTGATAAACTAGGATCAACTATTCCAAATACCCATAGAGGTTTCTGAGCATAACGTCCCCCATGGTGTTTTGGTTTATGACTAAAACAAGATTCATCAATCTGTAACGTTATGCCTGGTCCACCAAGCTTAATAGGATTGCTTTCAAAATGTTTCATACAAATTTCACGAAAAAAACTAAACATGTCAATAACTGTCACTTCTAAAACATTCAATAACTGCATAGTCTGCAAAACACTCAGTTCCTGACACCAGTAAAATATTCCTTCTAACCACTTTTGCAAAGAAAGCTTTGAACGATTAAAAAACAAGAATCTCTGTGAATTGATGCGTAGTGCTTATATTTACTGCATTCCTTAACTTGACACTTCCAGACATATTTGTCTTGAATTGAAGAACGTTTTGTCCAGTTCATCAACTTGCTACATTGATCAGTTCTGTTCTCAAAAGATTCTGCTGCTTCATCCAATTAATCCCAGGAGTCGGGTCTTCAACCAATAGTGGCATAATTTCTTCATACAGAAAACGATCCATGTTATTAGTTGTTTTTCTAACAATTCAAAAAAAAAATATTATCGTCTGCAGAAAGATATGAAAAAATATTAGGAAACAGCAGACGATTTTATTAAAAGAATAAACTATGCATGAAAAAATGGTTAAGGAAAATAATTGTTAAATCCTAATAAAAAAATATAAAAATAAAGCGAAGATCATTTTTTTTGATAATGAATTTTCGTTCTCATTTTGAAAAATTGTGGAATATATTTGCAGGCAATTCTGTTTTTCATAAATAAGCAAGTAAAGATAAGCACACCCCCGTAAGCAAGTAAAGATAAGCACCCCCTTAGAAAGAGGGAGTGCTCATCTTTACTTGATCCTTACAATTTTACGCCATGCAGATAATAAAATATCACTGTTTCGGTAGTGGTAAGCAACGTTATCTCCCATATCTACAACAACATAAATTCGTTTTCGAGTTTTGTCACAAATCGTTGTGGGTTTGGTTAATTGCTGAGACTGAAGTTTGATCCGCTCTAAGTGTTCTAAAATAGCAATGCGTTTCTTTCTTGAATGTTAAAAAGGTGTCTTTTCAATTTACTTGGAATCATAGCAGCATTTGTCAAGTCAAGGCCACATAAAACACCCTTAGCAAGTGGTGTTCCTTCTCTAAATTGAGTGAATCGGAAGAACAGTCTCCTTTATACTGTCGTAGAAGTGATACAATTGTAGCACTACCAGTTCTGTGTGTCGTACTACCAGACTTGCATTTCTTAATGCCAAATCTATTCATGTCTAATTAGCTCAAGAAAAAAAGAAGAAAAACAAGTAAAAACACTAGTGCGAACATATTTATTTAGATTATTTTACTAATGATTCTCCATTCAGTAAAGACCAAATAGACATTGTTCCACACAGACACAGATGAAATGGTTATACCCACAGATGAACGCAACAAATCTACGGATGCTTTGTAGAACACTAATGTGCCACAGTACTCTGCTTGAACAACTCCAATTTATATCTCTATCCTCTCTCATCAAAAATATATTTTAAAGCAAAAAATGGTGGGAACGTAGGCTCTGGATCCACGTGGTCTGGGTTCGAAACCCGATCATGACTATCCCTACCATCTGTCCAGTTATGGAAGATTATTTTTCTCTTGGATGCGATACCGACAAATAATGATAAAAAAAAATTGTCAGATTTCTTCAACAAAATTTTGACCAAAAACTCATCTTATCTTTAAGTAATTGCAAAACTTACCGTTCTTACATTTTTACATTATCAAACTGAGACGAAAATGGTATTGAAAAAAGTCATGAACAAAATCTCTATTTCTTACAAAAATATTAACATTAAAAATACTTTAAGTGTAAAATATAAGTTTTTATACTAAAAAAAAGAGATAAACAATCACATTTCGAGCACCAAAATTTTTGTAAACTCCCTTTTTGACATATAAGATTAGTAAATGAAAAGCCTGGTTGTTACAAATTCTCCAGGATTCTGTTATATTCTGTCCTGGCGGAAAGCCAGGACTTCTGAGAAAATTTATTGTAGCGCAAGAGTATCTTGCCATTTTTTGTATTTGCCATACATACACGTCCTTTCAAAATTTAAAAAGAGAACAATTTTCAATTGCATACCTTCAATTCATAGTTTGAATATAATAGTCACTTTAGTATTTTCTCATATTGATTTTATTTTTAGATGAGTGTAGCCTCATATCCACCAAAACAAAAGAATTGATATATTATGGTGATGAAGGAATTTTTCCCATCATAATCCAATATGTGTGTTCTTCTCATAAGAATATTATTTTGGCTGAAAACTTGGATATGCTCCAAAAGATAGAAAAAATTGAAAATTCCTCGATACTCATCACAGCAGATCTAGAAAAAAGTGATATCAGTTTTGAAAATAAAGTTGCTTCTGTAGGATTTTTGCCATTTAACCGAAAGTATATGCAAGAAGTCGCAGGCTGGAAAGTTAAAGTTGAGGATGAAATCAAGATATACAAATTTAGTATGCACGTAATTTCATTATTTAACATTTCTTTGTGAAATCATACATGAAACGTAATAATAGCAATAATAATATGAAACACTACAAACCAAGTGCCGTAACAGTCCATCAGGAGGGAAAGCCAGCACCATGTTCTGGCTTCATGATCATATGAACCCTCGAATTTAGGTAGTGCAAAAATTTTTGGCCCTTTTTCCATCATATGGTAATAGGAAATGCATAAAAACTTTTAAAAACATGCTAACAAATAAAGTTAGGATGGTGAGAGGATTGTGTTCAGGGTCTGATCCTTAGACACCCCCCCCCTCCCCTGTCTCGCTTTACCACACCTTTCTCCTTCACTAGTGCTCCAATGCCAATAAATAAGAGGCTGGCGTTTTACAATAAGATACCAAAAGATAATAATTCATTTAATACTTATTTTAACTATAAGTGCTCATTTTTACTTTTTCCTTGTTATTAGACTTTAGCTCTTAAAGCTGTAAAATTTGGTAATTGATTATATAACATGAATCTTTAATAATTTTTTCACAAATATGATTTCAAATTCGTATTCTACACCATAAATCCCTTTGTTTTAATAAAAAAAATTGCGTCAGAAACTTTTGAAATTTTTTTAATTGTCTCAGATTTACACATTTAATAGCCATAAGATGAAAAGAATTTAAAGCAAAGAAATCGTAAGCCTCGCAAAAAAATCCTTACTTTAAGCCAAAAAATTTTAAATCAGTATTTTCAGTAAAAGCAAAGTATATACTTGGATGCAGCATATCAAACACTAGCAGAATCGATATTGAAATATCTTTTAATTTTTAAATCTTTTGGTATCTTCCTGTAAAAAGTCTAAGCCCTATTGCAAAAGGTTTCAAAGGAAATGCAGTAAATATTGTACACTTTTGAATCTCGTTTTAAGTGTTTTGCCAGGATTTTCTTATCATTTGTATTGATTGAAGGAAGAATAAGAGACTCGATTTGCTTGATTTTAATCTTATACAATTATAAATCATTATAGATAGAACAATATAATTAGAATACTATAATTATATTAGTATAATTAGAATCTTATACAATTATAAATAGAACAATTATAAGAAAATTGGTCCAACCTATACAATTGTTAGAAGACAATTGAACCAGGAAAATAGGGTTCTAATAAATCAACTCACGGACAATTCATCCAGCTGAAAATGGGATCAAAGAATGTTATTTTTATTATTTTTCAGAATATGTTCCATCATAAGTTTGTTAGGCAGTGAAACTTCTATTCATGAAAGAAAGGAACGCAAACACTTTTAAAGATAAATGTTCGAGCACTATGTTCATCAACAGATCATCATACCATTGGCAAATTAAGTGAGAGGTAGGAAAGGCCGTACAAGGAGGATTATGAATGAATAGGTGGAGATGAGAGTTGTTTTTGTCGTAATAACACTCATAGCCAGGCGGAAGGGTTCAGGGATCTGGCTCTTCTAAGACAATTTCTGCCCGTGCCCACCTCCTAGATTCCTAATTCTTGGCTACCTCACTAGGGATAGATTAATAAAAGTTATAATATAATACGAATATTGATTATTGCAATTATGGAGTTTTATTTTTCACGTTAAAGATTTTATCTGACACTGATATCTCATCTTCAATTTTTATTTAAATCAACAGATTTCGTAGATTAATGAAATGCTCTTTTCTCTTTTAAAATACATTTTTTATCTTTAATTAATAAACTTAACAAAAAGATAGTCGTAAGTATATGCTGAATTCCTCCCAAAAAATTAAACATTTTAAAGAATATTTACCTTGAAAATAATTTTTCGTGGATCCAACTATCGCTGATTCAATTGTCTGTTAGTTTTGGCTCACCAAGAAACATTGTAAAGCAGATGTTTTTAGTCCTCTTAATACTGTAACCTAGTTAGTTTTAAATCAAAATGTTTAAGAAAAAGGAACGCTTTTAGAAAATTAGCTCAATAATATTTACTTGTTTGAAGCAAAAAAATAAAAGAGTTTGACTTAAATTTGAGAAGAGATAATTTACTATTAAATGCATTTGATTCACTGAATGTTAACGAAAACAGAGATATAATTCTTGTTTTTATTCATTTGTAACTTTTATACACTTTTCATATTAGTATATATTTACGCCTATATAAATATTTCTTTGCCTTTTTCGACATGAAACCAAAGTTAAGTCATTTCGTTAGCAAACTTTTTTTTCTCAGTTATTTTGATAATTTTATAAACATTTTTAAATCATTTTCAAAGGTAATATAGAAGTTGTTGTGGACGAAATTACAGTGACTCAAATAAATGAAGAAAATGGAGAAAAAGTTTATATTTATTTGAAATATGGTAGAAAAGAGAGCTTTATAAATGAAGATTTAGTAGTTTGGATAAATATAAACAATTTAGTCAGAAGCTTACTTTTCATTTCCTTTTATTGAAAGAAACAACGATATCTGTTATGTTCGGAGTACTACTTATTGAAGATAAATCGAAAGTAAATTATTTTCTACCTAGTAAAGAATGTGTAAAAAGAGGTGCTCAATTTACGCGAACTTTCAAGGTAATTGTTAGCAAGTGATCATTCTTACATCTAAAAGTTAAATCATTTTTCGTTTAAGAAAATAGGTTAAAAAGAAGAAATTAATTCTATATACAAGACAATTACACGACATTACAAGATTCAAGTGGATTTGTCCAAGCATTTTGATTTTACAGTTTTTTGAATTTTTTTCTCTAAATAAATTGTCCAAAGACCAAATTTAGACGTGCTTGATTGATTGATTGATCTTAATCAATCATTATTTTTCATAACTAGGCCCTGTGCTATGCACATTGTGAACAATATATTTTATATTGTAAAGAAAGACAACATCATGCCACTATTATAATCCCCCATACGAAAGAATTTGTATTTAGGAATTTGAAGCACTTTTAGACTTTACGCTATATGCTAGCTTTACGCTATATATGGGTTTGTCAACCGTAGGCAAATCGTCCAGTTTTTATCGAAATTGGAATTCAGGTGGGCAATTTTTAACATTGTTACAAATATTCAAATAGCTTTTCAAAAATTGAATTTTGACATAAAAATTTCAATCAAAGAGAAATTTTTTGTAATCATAAATCTCAGCTTAAAAATTACTTATTCTCCACAATTAAAGACTTAAGCTCAAAATAGAAGAATATCTTATATATCTAAAAACCTGAAAAAAAAATTATTTGATCAAAGTTTACCTTAGGCACATCTTTATATAAACTTAGAGGTCGTTCACATTTAACGTTATAAATATTTTGGTTGATTTTCATGCTCCCCTCCTCTTTTTTCTTATGTCCTTATTAAGTCAACTTAAAAAAATGATTAATGACTTTTTTCAGCTACTTCACTTCTCTCTACTTTTGGTTGACGTCTATTGTAAAGGCCTTTTTATATTATATCAATATTTTGAAGTATGTAAAAAAGAAACACAAAGTTTATTCAAATGTTTTTAAACAACAAACTATAAAGAAAATAACAATTTTATTAATCAATTTTCATACTTCTGTTTTTTTTTTGGTTGGGTAAAGCTTTCCGACTGTTTTGAACAACTTGCAAAACTTGTTGAAAGTTTTCCTCTTCTTTAGTATTGAAATTAATCTGAGCAAAGCTTGACTCCCCGCTCTGCGACATCGTTTACAACTAACAAATTATCAACAGTTTCTTTTCCTTCTAAATAAAATTTATTGTTTTTCCAGTTATTGACTTCCTCTTCAAAAAACGTTGTATTGATTTGAAGTAAATGAAAAAACATCCAAGAATCATATCCAATCAATGAAGAAATGTTATGACAATTTTCTAAATTTTTCAAAGTTGGAAAACTTGGTTTACCAAAATAATTTCCTATTCGACTATGAAAATCAAGCTTTGATGGTTTATTTTCCTTAAGATTTTTAATTATAAGTTGTTTCGTTGAAGCATCTACTTTGTCATTAAACAGGCTAATTGGAATCACTTCTTCCGTTAAATACCAAAAATGTCGTGATATGGCCTTAATAGCAGAAGTCGCACAAGTCATGTCAATTTCCTTATATTTATATAAATCTTTGAGAAGCTTGAAATCATTAAATGGCGCATACGAGGCTAGAGGTGCTTCAAACCACCAGGTTACATAACAAAATACAAAAAAGTTCACAAATCTTTTTACTTTACACTTTTGCTCATTTGTTATTAAATCTTTCAATGGTAGTTGTTTTGATATATTTTCACTAAGCATTTCAATTTTTAAAGAATACAAAAGCTTTGACATCCACCTGGCCTTATGAAGTGCTCCTGGTCTTCTAAATCCTGTGAAGTTAATATTTTTCCCCGGTTTAAATACAAGCAAACAAGATCTGCAAGTTCCTTATAATCTCCTCTAATAAAATGTTTCGACTTTAATTGTTTACAATAACTTAAAACTTCTTCGATCATTCTAGAGTATTTACTATCAAAAACTGGAAAAGACAATTCTTCTATCAAATGAGTGTTTAAATCTGAAAACTTGGACTTGAATCTTTGAAAAAGTGATACATTAGGACCACTTGATGGTTCAATTTTAGGAACATTCCAGACATCGCTTAGAATAATCTCATCGATATGATGGCGGCAAGCAAACCACAATAAAGGTCTTTCAAATTTTCTTTGTAGAAAAACGCATGTTCCTGCTTTTATTCCAGTATTACAGGGTGGAGTATCAAAAACTATACCGTTGACACTATTTTCGCAGTTCCATTTCTTTAATAAGTTTACACATGCTTCAGCATGTACTTCTCCGGTTTTTCCAGATGTTTTCTTTGCTATTTTAGTAACACCCAGAAGCTTTATTCCTGTATCCCCTGAAATTAAAACAGGCAGTCTTTCTTCATGGTCAGAGTTTTGTAGTGTCTTCATGATCTTGCTATCCCAATGCAAAAGAATTTTTGATGGAACTAATCAACTAATCAACTAATTCATCAATCACATTATCTTTACAAGTATAGGATGCAGCTCTTCCATCGATCATACTTTTTATAAATTTATCCAGGATTAATATTTCAATTTTTGATTTACTTTTTTTCTTCTGTTCCATCATCGATATAATATTCTTTGGCCAAAAGGGCATTGTAAGTTTGAGCATGTTCTGAAATTTTTTTACTTTTTCACTTGTTAGTCTTCTTGATAATGGAATTTTTCTTGCAAGTTTAAACTCATTATAAAAGCTTTCAACTTTTTCACAAACTTTGCAATCAGATATAATATCAATTCCAGCTCTCAAGTAATGCTTTTTTATTTCTTCTAACACAATTTTGGATGCTTTTCTTTCAAGTTTAAGATTTTTTGTTTTGTCTTCACTTCTCAATTTTTCCATATTGAATAAAAAACATAACAAATCTTGTTGATGAGTTGGAAGTCGACATCCAGTAATTTCCAGGTTATCTAAAGATGAAGATTCGCAAAGAAAATTCAAAAATGACTCAAAACTTCTTGTCTTCATTTTATAAATTAGAAGAAAAGATAAATATGATGTTGAAAAAATTATTTATATTTTCTAAAATAAAAAATATTTAAAATCATAATTTTTATTATAAATATATATTATATTAAAGAAAAAGATGATGTGCTTGAGGTAAAACAAATGTCATAAACTTTATATTTTATATTTCTGTTATTTAGACCTAATCACTATATTTCTCAGAGGTTGAGCTCTTAAAACTAAAAAAAATTGTTTTTGAGGGCATCAGAGACACCCTAATGGATAATAATCAATCCTTAGGGAATCTCTAGAAGAAAATTTTGAGGAAGTGCTTATTGAACTTAAATGGAATGAAGAATTCAAATTAAAATTTAAAAAGTGAGGAATTTTCGTCCATTTTTTCACTTCATGTTGGGCGATTGTTAAATATTTTAGAATTATGAGGGAATGATTTAAACAAAAAGATTGCGCTTAATCATAATCAATTGCAATTTTATTTTTTGCAATTGTTCCCTCGCACTACATACCCCGTGCATTTTCTCCGCGACACAGTTATTTTTGCATTTTATAGGAAACTTTCAATGAACGAAAACCATATGAAGTAAACGTAAATTTCCAAAAACAACCAGTGGATCGATTAAAGAAAAAATTATGGAAAAAATTATTATTATTACTACTTAAAATTTTGATTACATTCACAAAATTAACACCAAAATTATAGATGGCGTTAATCTAATATTGTATACGGGCACTTTAAAATATAAACCTTTGAAAAAATTTTATATTATAAACTAAGTAAAAAAATAGAATTAAATTTTATTTTTTTTTATAAAAGAGTAATAAAAAGAACTTTTCATATACAGCTTGAGCAGGCAGTTTTTGAATGGTTCTTGCAGATGAAACGAGAACACTTAGAACAAGTTCTTGTTGTTTTATTTCTTTTACTCAAACATATATAACAAGCCCCTCTTTTTGAACTTGATTCTTCATTCGTATCATCTTTATATCCATAAAAAGATAATAAAAACTTAATTTGTATAGGAAGTTCAAGAATTGTTGCTCTCACTTTCATGCATTCTTCAGCCAGACAAAAACAAAGATTTTTTATAAAAAAAAATTCTACCACTTTGTTTAGAGTTAAGAAAATTTTCGTGTAAGTTGTATCGTGATACATTCCATGTGTTAAGACAAGTAATGTCTAAATAATTACAGAATGCTGCTAAAGGCCATCTTCTACATGGTTTGTATGATCTGTAGTTTCTTATCATCCTATTAGCAGTATCTACCCCTGATTTAAATTTGTTGTAGTAAAGTAAACTTACAGGTTTAGAATGTTCTCCCATCGTTTCTATGTTTTTATGTTGGGACGATAAAACGTACACTACTTTAAAGTTTTTTCTGGCATGTCTCCTAGGTATGTAAGCACTAAGAGAGGCATAGTCCGAATAAACTGTTTTACTTTAGCATTCAGCAAGTTTTAAGATCTTGAGATAGTCAGCTTTCAATATTCTTGGGATGAATCTTTTGCTTCCGTTTAGAGTACCACATATAGTTATATCCTTTGTTTGACACCAAACTACTAAATCATGGCTGGTAAAAAATCTATCTGTGAAAATACCACATCCAGAAGGGACTTGTGTATCTTCAATAAGCCTTTTACATATATTTATTTGCTGAAAAATAAGTACGGTCTGACAGACCAGAAATAGAATCTGGCATCAAACAGTAATAATACTCAGCATCGTTTATATGATAATATTTCAGGCCATAGTAACCCGGCTTTTTAGGGTCATATATTTTCAACGGACAACGTCCTCTAAAGCTGACAAGTTATTCATCTATAGTTAGATGTGAGTGAGGTGTCCAGTAAAATGAAAAAACCTTACGAAAATGATCATGTATTTTTCTTATTGAACTTAACTTATTATTTTTATCCCTTTCACTTTTATCATCAAATGTAATAAAAATATGTATAAGTGTGAACATATTTCTGCCTATGCACGCTCTTAAAAAGGGATTTCCATGAGAAGAAAAAAGATCTGATATATTAACCTTCTGGTCACCGTTTTGCCCAACATAGAGTAATGAAGAAAAATATGAAAGCAAATGAAAGATCTGAAAATTTTTATAGTACGGCTTTAGATTCAAGTGTTTAGACTTAGGAGACCTAAAATATTTAGTCTTACTACATAAAATAATTAAAAAGAAAAAACTTAAGAGTAGTTTTTCCCGATCTTGTTCAAAGTCATCTCATAAATATATGTGATCAAATTGACGTCAAAGAACAATTTAAATATTTCTCTAAAATGTATTTCGTTCTTTTCATTGTTCCCTTAGGGCCAGGTGGATCTCTTAAAGTGTTTCTTATATTTGTCCTAGGAGTTCTGCCAAAGATTGAAGAACTTGATTCCCATGAAAAGATAGTCTTGCCAGGCGCAATTAAACTAACGTCAATAACTCACATCAACAGATGAGAAGGAAGCAGAAGAACTCATACACAATTTTGAAAAGAGGAAAAACAATGAGGGGAAACGAAGGAAAGAAAAACAGGAGAAACCGCATGGGAAAGCGAACGAGATCAAACGTGAAAAAAACAATACGAGGGAAGAAAGCAGAATTGTATGCAATGAAATTATAAATTCAATGCAATAACGAAGGAACCAATAATTATGATTGAATATTGGCTTGAGTTGAAAATAATATAAGAAAGCAAACGCAGATAGAAATGAAAAATGTAAACTGAGGTGGATTCTTTTGAAATAAGCAGAGGAAGAATTGTTTTGAAATGGATAAACAACAACTGGTAGATAAATATTGAATTATATACATTCTAATCATATATACCATGCTTCAAGCATAAAATATAAAGGGAATCGTATGATTGTTTATCATTTATAAAGTGGATGGTAAATATTCACATGAGAAACTCATGATTGAGTGTGGTTTAGAGGTGGTGTATTTTCATAGATAAAGGAACTATGAGCAGCTTGGCAGAGTTGAAGATATAAATAAAACTTTTCGTTGAGAGAGAGGAATACCTCATTTTCTCTCATTGTCGGACATGAAAATCAGTTTTTCTCAAAATATGAAGCAAAAAAACTCAATTTTTGTGATGATAAAAGGGCAAGATTTAGTTATCCAACGTACTTGATAAGCTTAGTTCTTATCCAGTTTCTTAGTTAACTTAAAAAAATAGGAAAGTTGAATTTGAATTAAGTTTTATAAAGGATTTTGAGTACCTTTTACAAATACGTGCATTTCGATTTATGGAATCATTTAAAATTTAGATGGCGTTAAATCAAAATTTTAAAAGTAGAGAAAGCGTGTAAATATAAATTTTCGAATTTAGATTCTTTATATCACATGAAAATTAATATTAAGCCAAGTTGAATTTTACTTAATAATAACAAAACAACCTAGTTCATTGTTTAAAATTTTTCGAATTCATTTTACTCAATTTTTATTTCCTAAGTATATAAATTTGCGGATAAAATACATTTGGGGGTATATGCTAAAAAAAAGAGAAAAATTATCCTAGGTGACTACCCTTATACAATAGCCCCCAAGCAATAGGGAATTGTGCGATATAGTTCTGTTTTTTCTGAGTTCTAGATCCGCCTACTTAAATTTAGGATTGGCACAAGGTATAAGTCCCAAAACAGTTTCATGTTACGAGCTAGGTTAGGCATAGTCGGTAAACTGGCCTCTGTAGGAGTCTGCTTGTAGGACCGTCTATACATTCCAATATTAAAACATATATCCTAGGGACAACATTTAGGGATGGAGTCAAATTCCAGGGGTAGATTGTTCCTAACCTAGCATGCCTTAAATTATGTATATCTTTCTTAACCCCTATAACATGTATCAAATATCATTTATTAATAATATATAAGATTGCCTTCAAACGCTTCTATTTTTGTAGCATATACCTTTTATAATCATATTTTTTTATTTAAAAACAAGATACATTCCGTCGTGCCGGTTTTTTACCCTGGTTTTCTTCCTCTGAAGAATTCAAAATTTTTTACGGTTAGGTAGTGCTCTAGCGACCCGATTCTACGTGGTTAGTAATCAGGCTATCACTAAACAATAAGTTTGTTTCCCAAATTGGGAGCGTTCGCGTTAGGATAGTATCGTTCACTCAGATGTATTTATAAATTCTTGTAAAATAATATATATAACAAGCTATGCAGTAACAATGGCCGGTAGGCGATTAGTGGGATGGAAAGTCCACGAGCATTCTGGGCGGGCCACGATATCCGAAAGGATGGGTGCGAACGCTTCAAACAACTTAATTAATTAATAATTAAAATACATTGAGTACGTATTCGGAGTAAGTGCAGAAGGACATGTAGTGCGAGGGTTGGAAGTCTTGTGGATATAACTTCTCACCTTTCACTGTTAAGAAGGGGTTGATTTGGAAAAACATATAACCAGAGTGATTAATAATATTTTTCTTCCCCATTTGCATTTAATGAAAATCATCCAAACCTCTCAAAAAATCCATCAAAGCTGTCGATCAACGTCAAATATATAAACTTCAAAATACATTTCAAATACAGTATTTTCTTCCTTATTGTCTTAATTTATTGAATAAAGCAGCTTTTGGTGAATGACTCAAAATATTCCCCCCCTTCCCCCCCTCCCCTTTTTATATTATTTTTTTTTAAAAAAAAATTTTAAAAAAAACCAAAAAAAAAAAAAAAAATATATTATATAAAAAAAAAAAAAAGGAGCATGTTTTTTTTTTTTAAAATTTAAAAAAAAAAAAAAATTTTTTTGAAAATTTTTTTTTTTTTTCTTATAATTGAGCCTCAATGGTTGTTGGGGTGTACCTCTCAACTTAACAGTTGACGGTCAGGGGTTCGATCCCCAAGGCTCCCAACTCTGAAAACAATTTAACAAAAACTGTGATTAACCATCTTAAGCATAATGCGAGCATATAGCCTTACGGCTGAAAGTGCTTTGATATCTCAAACCAACCAACCAATCTTATAATTGATTTTATAAATTCAATATTTTTAAAGTAAAAAGCCAAACTCTTACTAAAAACTCTAGACATCTCAAACTTTAGAAAAATACAATTATTACATTTATGTTTGTCTTTAAAATAATTTCACAACATTTTTCTAATTTATGATTACTAGTAATGAATATACAAGAAGCAAAAATAGTCTTGCATCTGGAGCAGGTGTCTCGAAAATGACAACATAAACAATATTGCTTTAAATAATAAAAATCTTCGATAATCTCTTATTAGTCAAGCTGATAATTGATTGGATATTTTGCTTATTTACTTGCTGATTAAAAATTTCATTAATCAAATGGGTAGATAGGTAGGTAGGTAGGTAGATTTCGAAGCACTTTCCAGCGTGTGCTGATATGCTCGCGTAAGCTTGAGAGTTGGTTAAGAAGGATGGAGATGTTGGTAGAGATAGGGAGGAGTTACCGATGTTATTCTAAAAATAGAAAGGAAAGGCAGATTAGTTTGTTATAGGGTTTTCAACGGTGGTGAGCGTTGTTTCAATGGTGTCAATGAGGGTTGCTAGAGATTTTAGTAGTGTTGGGTGTAACAGAAGATCTGAGAGTTTTGTTGGAGATAAATTAAGTAAAGAAAGGCAGCGAAATGAAAGATCTTGGCGATGATAAGATAAGATTTGACATGTGAAGATGAGATCGTAAGGCGTTTCTATTGTGTCGCATCCGAAACGACAGTATGGATTTTCGCTAACTTTAATTCGGAAGAGATATGCTTTGCATGGGCAGTGGCCTGATAGCCAACGAATGGTTGAACGAGGTGGTGTAAATTTTTTGTTTTTGAAAGTTGTGTGAATTGTGTTGATGCGTGGTAAAGAGGAGATTAGTGCATTTTGAGATGAAGATATGGACATCTGCCATTCTTCTAGAGAGGATAAGTGAATGTGTGTTAGAAAGGTTTTGAGAGGTAGGGAGTTGATGAGTGGGATGTGGGAGGTTAGGTGTAAGTTTGAGGTTAAGTAGTCTACGAGGGAGTTTTCTGGTATGTTTAGGTAAGCGGGGCACCAGCATAGGTGTATGTGGAAATGTTTTGTAAGATTTATTAGGGAGGAGGCGAGTTGAAAGGAGGGAAATGGGATGTTGTGTGATAGAGAGAGATCGTGTATTATGTTTTGTGCATCGGTATAGAATGGATGGTAATGAAGTGGGGAAGGAGGTAGTTAATGTTCTTAGTGATCGTAGTGCAGGCGTGTAAAAGGCTAAAGATTTCGCATTCGAGGATTGAAAGTAGAGGATTTAATTGGGATCGATGGGTGTAAAAGGGGCTAGTGGAAGAGCCTTTGAAGAAGGCGTAAGTGAAGGGGGTACTTAGGGATTTCTTTGAGGCGTCTGTGAAGATACGTAGGGAGGATGATGAAAAGGTAGAGCGAAGGTATGAAATTGATTGTTTTGCAAAATTTTGTTTTTTCATATAGATGTTTTGAATGGATTTTGTGCAGATGGATGAGTTAAAGAAATGGATGTATATAGGGATGAACTAGGTAGTAAGCAATATTTGGTGCCTATTTTGCTAATAGATGAGAGTAGAAAGAATAGGATGGAGTATTGTGGTGGGGTGTGATCGGATGAAATGGGGGAATTAAGTTGTTGTATGTCAAGATGAAGCGCTTAATAATAGTTTTTTTAAGTTGAAGTTGTAATGGTAGGGTGTTAGTTAGAATTTCTAGGCATTGTGTGGAAATAGTACGATATGCGTTGGTGATGCAAAGTAGACAGAGACAGTGTATCTTGTTAAGAAAATGGATGGTTGTGGGGTGTTTTAAGGAAATGCCCCAGGAAAGAATTCCGTATTGAATTACTGTAAGGATTAAGGATGAGTATATGTATTTGGTGTGTTTGGGACGGAGGCCCCATTTATAAGAGATAGCGCTTTTAAGTGAAAAAAGGGTGACTGAAAGTTTTTGGTATATTTTTTTAAAGTGTATTGAAAATTTTAGGTTGGACTGGAGGTTTAGTTCTAGATATTTGATAGTCTTTGAGGTAGTTATAGAAGTAGAGGTATTTAAATGAAGGGGTAAATGTTCTATGTGTCTACGTGTGAAGTGAATGAGGTTGGTTTTGCTGGAGTTAAAGAATATCTTATGTGTGTTTGCTTTTTCTTGTAGCTTTAGTAGAAATGAAGAGGATTTGGTGAGGTTTTCTTGTTGAGAGTTACTGGTGAATGTGAATAATATGTCGTCTGAAAAACATTGAGAGAAATCTGTGTTGGTGTGGATTAGATCGAGAAGCGGGTCTATGAGGACTAGCCAGAGGATATCGGAAAGACATACTCCTTGGGGAGTCGAGAGGGTTAGCTTATGGATGCAAAGGGAAGCGCGATGTCGGAAAATGAGACAGCGGTTTGAAAGGTATGAGCTTATAAATTTGATGATGTAAGGAGGAAATGATTTGTGGGCAAGGTTTGTGATGATGGCAAGATGCCAGGCTGAGTTGAAAGCGTTGTTTATGTCTAGGAAGTTTGTAGAAGAAATTTTTTTAGTAGAAAGGGAAGAGTCAAGGTAGGTTGTTAGACGAGATAGTGCTGTTTCCGTATTTTTGTTGGGAAGGTATGCAAATTGCGTGTGATGGATGAGGTTACGGGATAGGATGTAGTGGACTAGACGTTTGCGTATGATTTTTTCGAAACGTTTGCCTAGTATGGGTAGTAGAGTGATTGGTCGCCAATTTTGAATGAGGCTTGAATCTTTATTGGGTTTAGGAATGAGTATTAGTTTGCCGATTTTCTAAACGTTGGGGAAATGTGAATGAGTAAGGCATGCATTGAAAATAAGGAATAAATGTTTGTTACGAATGTGTATTAATTTTTTAATATGTTTGGGTGAGATATGGTCGAAGTTAGATGAAGCATTTGTTTTAAGAGAGTTTACTGCTATGTTTAACCTTCGGACTACGGACATGGCATTTTACTCCAGGGTTTCAGTTAACAAGAAATAATGAAAAAAATTTTCATTATGCAAAAATTTTTACCAGCACGTAAATTTTTATTGGAAAATCACCCATATTGAGTCACCGTTGTTTTGTTCATAGGTTTTGCAACTTTTTTGCAAGAATGAATATAAGATGAATACGACCAAAATTTCTAAAATATTTTCTAGATGGCGTTAAATTTTTTTTGGTCACTTATAAAAAATATTTTATATAGAATATTTCCTTATATTTTGGAAAAGATTTTCAATTTCCATAATTTAACAATTTGAATTAATTAGAAAATACAGGAAAATAGCAAAGTTTATTGAAGCAGCATAAAAAGTTACGATAAGCAGTGGGAGCAGGCAATATGTGAATGTGTTTTGCAGATATAATGAGAACATCTTTTACATTTTCTCGTCGTTCTCACTTTTTTAGGAAGACAGACATAACAAAATTCTCTGTATGAACTTGATAGGTGATCTTCTTGGGATGAAAACCCATATAAGTTTAGAAGAGACTTTACTTTCAAATTAATTTGCGGGGTTGAGGCTCTTATCATCATTGATTCTAGAGCTAGTTTTTTTAAAATGTTTTTCTACCGTGATTTATATTAGAAGAGCAGTTTTCGGAGGAGTTGAACCTGGAGATAATATATGTGTTCAAGCACGAAATATCGAGATAATTCGAAAAAACAGCTACTGTCCATCTTCTACACGGTTTATATGTTCTAAATTGTCGAACCATTCGATTTGCAACATCCACACCACTTTTGTTTTTGTTGTATTCCAACAATGTCTCGGGTTTTCCATGTACAGAAGTAATTTCAACTTTGTTTCTATGCTGAAAAGAAAAGACATAGACAAATTTGAAATTTTTCTTGGAATGTTTTCGAGGAATGTAGGCAGAAAGTGAATCTTCTTTACAATAAATTATGCGAGATTCACATTCTTGAAGTTTCAAACTTTTCAAATAAGGTGGTTTTAATATATTAGCAATAAACTTTCTTGTAGATATTGCTGTACCACAAACAGTGTAGTTTTTTTCAAGTTCCCATTTGACTATATTATATGAGGTAAAAAACCTGTCAGAAAAAATATCAGAGCCTTTAGGGAGATTAGCATCGCTAATTAACCTCTTCATAATTGAAAATGTTGAAAAGTATTCTTTGTCAGGAAGCCCGGAAACATACATCTCAGGTTTTAAACAATAAAAACTTTGAGAATCGTTAAGATGATAAAATTTAAAGCCATAATGTCCAGACTTTTTTGGATCGTAGATCTTAATATTAGATCTACCTCTAAAACTCACCAACTGCTCATCCACTGTAACATTAGCATTGAGAGTCCAATATTCAGAAAAAATCTGATAAAAATGGCTATGTATATATCTAATAGCTGAAATTTTATCATTGGGGTCTCTAGATCTCTTGTCGTCGAAACAGAGAAAAACATGAATCAGTGTGAACATGTCCCTTCCAAGAGATGCTTTCAAAAAAGGAATTCCGTAACTGTCATTGAACAAATCAGTTACTTTTATTCTCTGATCCATATTCTGACCCAAGTAAATCAAGCAAGAAAAGTAGGTGAGTATATGGTGAACCTCGAAGCATTCAAAACAATATTTCAAGTAAGCATACTTGGGCCTCTCTTTTCTATAAAAAATAACAAAAACAAAATCATGGAATATACTTATCTTCTATCCCTAAAACCCATGTAATTCAACGATTTCACATTTTATAATTTTTTGAAAGTGTTGGGACTACTTTTCAGTATAGACAGGCAATGATAAACGAAAAAAACTTTTTGAAATGAAAAAAAATCTTTTTACTATAAACTGAACATAAAATATTCCAAAAAGACCAAGTTTAGAACTATGAAATACCGAACAAAATATACTCAAAAAACTATGAATCTCAAGTCATAAAAATATTTATATAACAGATACGGAAATAGTATATATAACTAAACTTGAAAAAAAAAATTTAAAAAAGAAGTGTAGATAGTGCTTTCTCAAATGATAAGAGAAAATACAAAATTAGAATTCAAGTTAACTTTGCCTGACTTAATTTCAAAATTTAAAATCAAATTATGTACAAGTTATTTATCTATCAAAAACTTCTAAACCTATGATTTTTAACCGGTGGTCTATAGAACACAATGAGTCCATCAACAATTTTTGAGGGTTTCCAAGAGCATTTTAATTTTTCATGTTTTTATTCTGAAATTAGAATATGTCTTTCTGAGATACATGCCTAACCTCTAACCCTAGCATTTTTGGCTCAACCTGTCATGTTATAGGGGTCCATGGGTAAAAAAATAGTTTAAAATAGATATAAGGCTGGGAACCAGTGCTCTCTACGTTTGTTTATTTGCATATAAATTGAGAAAAATGAAAACTTACTCGCAATTAAGTTGCATCTTCAGCTTGGTTTTGCTGAATATATAAGATATAATTTCCTGGGTAAAGAAAAAATTAAAAATTTTCATCAAATCCTTTTCACCTGAAGCACGACCCTAGGTCCGGGGGGTAAAGATGCAACATCTCGAATGTTTTCAGAGCGTGATCTTCCTCTTGAGTCTGTGAAAGGTTCCCAACTGTAATCAATGTTATCAGAAGAAATCAAATTATCATTGATTTCCTGATCACTATATGAAAGGCTGGAATCAGATTCGAGTGAAATAGTATCACCTGAATCTTCAAAGAAAGTGGATGAGCTATGATCTGAGTTCATTATAAAACAAGTTTTATGAAGCCATAAACAAAAATAATCGATCTCGCATATATAATAATGGAATCCATGAACACAAGCTAGATTCAATCATCAAATTTCAAGGACGAACGGACTGTATCCTATTGAATCGGTTCATATAAGCGCATTATTATATACGCATTGCACATCATCAATCGGATCAATTCTTTTATTACAGAAAAATATAAAGAAACAACAAATTACATCACAAGTTAGTTTTCAAACTGTATTGTATTACTTCAGCTATATTATATTTATGAGCATTCAGTGGAGATTTTATAGCATACAAGCGTTACTATATTCTTACCATAGACAACATTTGTTTGATGCATTTCGTGCATATAACGAAATGATTTATTTTGTTTACAGCTAAAACTCTACTTGTGTATTTACCATAACGTTTATGTGTTTCATGTTTTTCATATTTCCTTTTTGGTACAGTGAATAACCTTTATAAGTTGAATCAGTATACCCCAAAATCGCAAATAACGCGTTATGCATTTAGCTTCCATCTACATATACATACTACCATTATAAGCGTGGATACTTTTCATAGGTATTTCACATATTTAGCTTCTAAGCACCACTTTTTCGATTATGATAAACCGTTTGAAAGAAAACATGAAAAACTTTCAAAAATCGATTCACAAATTATAGCTTATCAATTTTTCAGTGTTAATTATTATAAATCTTTTCTATATAGCCAACTGGAAAAGAAAAAACATCAAAAACACCGAGTTTATGCAAATTTCAATGTTAAAAACGATATCGCGGATCAGCTATAACGCGAGTGCTCACTATGAGCCCAAATTATTGCGTTGCATTCGTTTCTCATTGTATTTTAGTTTGCATGCATACATGGAGTAAAATGCCATATGTCCGTAAACTAAGCTATAACAAAATTGTCCGTAGACGGAAGGTGTGATTGGAGAAAAAGTATGTGTTTGGATGGAGTGAATGATGTTTTTAGAGTGTTCTCGAATTGTGTGGTGAAAGGGGAGATCAGAAGAGAGAGAGTCGGGGGAAAGATTGCCGATAGAAATGGAGGGTTGTAGTGTGTGGTATGATCGGATGAGCAGGGAAGTATTGTTTCGGGGAGAGTAGAAGGTTTTTTCTTTTTAGTTAGCCTATTGATGATGTTCCATGGATTGTTTGAGTGCTGGCTGGTGAATTTTACCTATGAGTTCTTTTTAGCTTAAAGTATTGCCTGTTTGTATTAATTTTTAACAGCAGAATGGATGGAAATGATTGAGGGGGAGGGAGATTTTCGTAGTGTTTTGATAATGCGTTTCAGATTGTTTTTTAAAACAGTAAGCTCAGGTGTCCAGAAATAGGCATGTCTTCTTTTAGGAAATCGGTGGATAGGAGTGGATGATATGATGGAATGTTAAACATGATCATTGAGCGATAGTGCAGCTTTATCGATGGATGTGGGAAGGGAGAGAGATGTTAATGTTGGGAGTCAATTGTTGAGGATGTTGAGATATGTGAGTCAGTGAGTGGTGTTCTTTTTTAAAGTGTTGTTATAGTTTTTGATGGTTGTAGTGTTTATGAGAAGTTGAAATGTTATGAAGGAGTGATCTGAAGCTGATGGGATGTCCGAAATTGACCAATTAAATATTAGATTGAGAGTGTTTAAAGTGGTTATTGTGAGGTCAATGTGAGATGTGTATTGTTCGTTGTTACATGAGCGTTGGTATGTAGGGTTTTTAGAGTTGTCAGCGAGATATAGGTTGTTCGAGCATAAGAAATTGATGACTTGTTGTCCTCGTGGATTTTCTTGTTGGTCCCAGATGTGTGATCGAGTTTTGCAATCGGTGGAGATAATTAAATGATATGTAAAGGGGAGTGTGCATGTTGCAAGTGTTAGTGATTGGGAGAAATCAGAGGGGATGGCTATTGGGTGTGAGGGAGGAAAGAAAAGGGTTGCGAAAAGAAGAGATTGAGGTTTGGTGTGTACAAGAACAAAGTAAAAATTGTTGGAAGAGAATCGTGGTAATGGTGTGTGGTGAACGGTTTTTTATGAAGATGCATGCTGAATAAAAGGATAAAAGTTACGTGTGATATAGTAAGTAATTTGGTATATTAGAAGAGAAATTAAAGCATGAGGGTTTTGTGGAATCATTTTTGAAGATGCATTCCGATATAGAGTGGCCTCGTTTTCCGCAGTGATCGCAATTTGGTGATGCAGCTTTGCATTTATTCGTTGAGTGATTGTGTTTTAGGCATTTCTGGCATTGGCGATGTAATGGTTTTGCTAAGGTTAGAGTGAGAATGTGATGGTCAACTATGAGTATAGGAGATTTAAGTAGGTGTTTAAAAATGTTAGGGTTGCTAGGTTCTAATATAGCACTATAAGAGAAGGTTTCTGTGTTACCAGCTTGACATACTGTATTAAGGGTGGCAATATTTTTTAGGTTTAGGTTTTCATTAGCAATGGTTGCAGAGAGAGAAGAAAGTGGCGTGGTTATAGGTATGCTTCTGAGTAGGAAACGGGGTTTGAGGATAGGTAAATCTTCGGATTTAATTCCGTTATTGTGAAGTGTTTGATGTGCTAGTGCTTTTTCTTCAGGTTTTGAAAATTGGAAATAAATAGTGCCACTATTTGAGGACCGTCTGTTAGAGATGGTAAGTGTGTTTTATTAGTTTCTAAGTTTTTAACTATTTTTTGTCGGAAGGCAGCTTTCTCGGCTTTAGAGACAGAGGGAGTAGGGGGGCTATTTTTAGAGTAAGCTCACTATTTAGGGATGACTTGGACTTAGGTGGAGAGGGTTTTTGTTTATCCTGAATGTTTTTGGATAAGCTAGGTGTGGTTATGGAGGAGACTATATTTTAGATTATTAAGGAGGGTAAGGTCTTCTGCATTTAGAGAGGAATTTTCTATGAATTCATTGAAGAGATTCGCTATTAATTGGGTAAAGGTAAGGTTTGGGTATCATCGTGACGTGCACGTTTTGGGTTAGACATGTGAAATAAGTGTGAGAGAATGATATAATATAAAGATAAAAATTTTAACTCAAATTAGTAAAGGTATAATTAATTAAATTTTTTTATTTTCTATTTTTTTAATCTTTATTCGACGCAGTAAGCCACAATTATATGACTAAAAATAAATGAAATTGTTTTAATTTTTTATATGTATTTCAAGGTTTATTTATAATTTATTAATTTTTATATGTTTTTATTTTTTTTTAACTCATTCATGAATTTATTTTTAATTATAAAGTTTTGAGAAAGATCATAATAGAAATTCACTTCATGTATCAATCTCCTTCCTTTTAATTTTTCTTCTATTATTATAATTATTCCTATTTAAGCTGTGTTAATTCATGATACTTAAGAATTACAATATAATATAGGATTTGATTAATTCGTCTTTGGTGATAAGCTAGCCTGATGTTTATTCTAAAGATTTTTAATCACAAAATGTTTTTGTTTCCATTTTCAAAAAATATGTGCGAGAAGTACCAAGAAGATGCTTTTATTAGCATAATAGCATCTAACGGCACATTCTGGTTGTCTATAGAGTTATAACAAACAAAAGCGATTTTTAAGTGTTCCTATCAGAGCCCATTGGGAAGTGAATTTTTAGGTTGGGTCAGGAGATGCTCTCCCCACGGGGCGGATCGGGGTAGAATTTTCTCAATGATCAAATTTAAAAGTATTTCATGAAATAAAAGATGAAATAAACTTTTTTATTTAAGCTAATTTTTAAATGATTTATTATTTTACCCAACAAAAATTAACTCTTCAATTATTTCTGAATTCAAGCTACTTCATTTACTATTTACAATATTTAAACCGTAACCGAACAATGTTTCTGATTGAGAATTGCCTGTCGGTATTATTTTATTAAGATATAATTATTCAAAATTTATATTTCTTTTGTATTTTGTATTTTTTTGAACATATTTAGAAAGCCTTATATTATAAGAATAAGAATTAGATCAGAGGAAAAGGAGAGGCCATTTTGAAGAAAGAAGAATCAAGAAAAGGAAAAGAAGTTGAAACGAGCCACTATTTTTTTCGATGACGCACTGAATAGTGAAAAAATGGCGATTTCCATAGAAGAGTATAGGGAGCATCGATTAGTGAGACCGTACGAAATAAATTTCAATTTTATAGGAGCTTTCGTGCAACCGAACCTAATTTTTTTTCAGTTTTTCATATTATTGAAATCATGTTGAAAAGTAAATAATGCAGGGGCGCACATCCTGGGGGGGGCGAAAATGACCTTCCCACCCCCTTTTCTCGTATACTTTGTTTTATGTTAGTTTAAATAATTTTTTAATGTTTTTGTGTTTTTAGACTAGGGTTGCCAGATTTCAAAAATAAAAAATTGGAACACTTGTATGACAGAATAATGTTAATAAAAACGAATTATTATTAAATTATTAATATAAATAATTTTAAACAAATGAATTTTTTGGTGACACACAAACTTGTTTTGATAAAATTGGGTTTAAACTTGACTAATTGTAACCTTAAATATTTATAAAATCTTATTGTATAGGCGTAATTTAATTTTGAAAAAATTTTGTACAACATGAATAAAAAAATGCATATTTTATTTGAAAGTAACTTAAAATAACAAAAAAATTACATTGAATTATTTACTTAAATATCACTTATTATTTATGCTTCAATTATATTTTTTTGAAGATTTTGCACTTTTTAATAAGGCTTTGTTTCCTACACATACCAATAAAATTCTTTACAACTGAAATTAAATTCATTGCAGGATAGCTTCTATAGAATCTACATCCAATTTGTTTCTCTCATCATTTCACTGAAATTTCATGAGTGAAAATAAACGTTCAACATTAGCATTATGAGCTGGAATGCTGAAAAAATATTCGCACAAAACCAACAATTCTGAGTGTTGTTCTTAGTTTTGACTTCAAAATCTCTTCAGCAAGAAATTTTTTGGTAAGACGGACCACTGATAAAAAAGTTTGTTGTCATCAATTATTATACCTTTGTTTTTCAACACTAGACAGGATGATTGCACTTGTTCCCATGTTGGAATAATATTTAATAACATCCATGAAAAACTTTCAAAATGTTTAATAGATGAAACCCATTTAATAAGATATTTGTAACAAATGGCATAATAATTATTGACTTCATACAGAAATTTTATTTTATCATGTGATGAGACATTTTCATTGTTGATACAACTCTTTACAGAAAGAGGAACAAATTTTTCATCCATTCTTTCTCTCATAACATCAATGATTTCATTCAGGCAACCGAGAACTTCAATAACACTGTTATTTCTTTTTCAAATTTTATAATTCTACTGCTGAAAACAAAATCAAGACTATGAACAAAATATAGGTAAGCTTCACTAAGAGGATTATTGAAAAATTCAAGAATAATTTTAGGTGCCATTTGTTCAGAAAAGAAATAAGATTTAAGGGCTTCAATAATTTTATGATTCTTTCAACTGCTTTATTCAGAGAAAACCAACGAGTTTTAGAATGTGAAAGAACTGAGGAATATCAACAAACTCACAAAAATTTAAGTTTTTCAGTTCTAACAGTATAATAGATACTGAAGTATGAAAATTTTTTAACAACAATTACTTCAATGTCAAACGATAAAACACCAGTCGCAGTATGAGCAGCGTTGTGTAGAATATGTGCTGCGCATCCAATACCTTCTATTGATTGATTCATGCTTTCTTTCAGTTTTGCAAACACATTATTTGTACCTTTGCGTAAACATCCACCAAAATTTGTATTAGTATTATCTAGTCCTGACTCGACAAGACTTCCTTTGCAAAAGGTAGCTATTGTGTCCGAAGTCTCATTTGGTAAACATTTTACTCTTAGCAATTTTATCGTAAGACCAACATCACGAGAAAAATATTGTACAATCAAAGGAAATACTTTTTCAGCATTATGATTGCTTGCATCGGTAGATATGCTGAAAAAAGAAGAATTATTTATATTTTTCACAATTTCGGTAATAGAATGTGGTGCCAAAACGTTTTTGATAATTGCAGTGCATTTTGTTCTATCATTTGAAAATTTGGTTGCAATTTTGGAGTCTGCAAACAACATTGGTAGGATTACATTGGTACAGTTGTTTGAACTGAAAGACCAGTGGTGACGAACAGTATGAAAAGCCATGACTATTTCTACCGCTATTATTTTATTTTCGTCATCGGTGTTTTTTAATTAAAAAGTTTGTTATTGTACTGCACTCTTTTGATGTTGATATAACGTTTGTGTTTTTCGAATCCGATGTGCTTCTTGATGTCATTTTGTCCACCATGTTCAATACTAAATGTGCATTTACATAAATCACATTTGGCTTCAAAACAGCTTGTTGTGCGCTTGACAAATGACCATTCGCTGGAATATTCATGACGAAATTTACACTTACGTTTAGGCATTTTAAAACAGATTAGTAAAAATCTAAAAAAAAACAAAAAAGGATGTAAGAAAACAAAAAAGGATGTAAGAATACAAAAAATGAGAATAAATATCGTGATATTCACTTGAATATATGTATTCGAGTATAGGCTCCTATATAAAGCATATAAAAAAGTTATACATAGACTTTTACTGATTACTAATTAATCTTTTAATAATTACTCTTGTAAACATGACATACTAACTAATCAATGTACATATATACATGTATAATAAAGTTTGAATTCACACGTTTTTTGTGTTATTATAAAAAAATGAAGTTTAAAACCATATCAAAATGTAGTTACTAGACTTACGTGCTTATATTTAATATTTCACATATGTAATTTCGATTTTTTTTTAATAAATATCTTTTTTTTCTATAAAAAATAATATGATATGAAAAAAAATGATATGATAAAAAAATTAAGTTTAAAACTAAAAATTTCATAATTCTAGTTTTTTTCAATGGAGGCTAAAATCGGGACAAATGGTGTCCCCTAGTTGTGCATTCGGGACGCTATGCCTCATATTATTTTGAAATTATTCTGAGAACAGACGGTTCCATTTTAAAATAGTGAAAATTGCTTTATTAGTTTATTTTGTTTCCTTTCTCTCTTATGTTAATTATGTAGCAAAATTTTCAATTTTGAGTAAAAGGTAAGGTGCAGCGGGTGTATTTTCCTTGACAAGGCACCCTTGTACCGCTTATGTCAAACTATGAACAAATTCGTATTGATGAGGAATCGAATCCAGAGGCTTCCGTGTTTAGTTCATCATCTCAACCAACCTGTCATGCCACCCATAGATACCTTAATTTATTGTTTTATTTTTGCTTGCACAATTATAACTTCATTTTATACCCTTACCTCTGAATCAATCACATTTCTTCATATAAACATCACAGGGTGGTGTCTAGTAGACTCTTTGCCTTCAGACTACATTCACTCATATAAAATTATCCAACCTTCAGTTATTTGTTTTCAATTGTTTTCTCTATGAATCAAATATCCTTTCATCAATTCCTGTAATGTGCCTGGTAGACTACTTCATTTTCAAATGAAAAGCCTATTCCATTCCCCCCATCCACCCCCTAACAATTTTGAATTTTTTTAAACTAGTGTATATTCTGCAAATTTAATTAAAATATTTTCGCTTGAAGTATATTATTTAAATTCACCAAATTTGTAAAAAAAATATAAAGTAGTCTTATAAATTTAGGACTTTAGGTATGTGCTGAATACACTTTATTTTAAAGGATTGCTTCAATATTTGGTCTCCCTTGGTATTTCCAGACCACTAATTTTGAAAATTGCAACAAAAAAATTCCGCCACCCTCAATAATTTCGAGGATGTGCGCCCGTGCTTATTCTTTTGAAATATATGAGTCTTGATAAATTCACCGACCTCAATTCACCAACAATTAATTTCACTGAGAAAAGATATATTGATTTTTAAATTCATTACTGATTTATTGATTACAAATTCATTTCATCACATTTTAATTTCCCTTACAATTTAAACTCAGAATTGAATTATTTTAATTATTTTAATATTTTGTTCTTTTTTCTTTTGTTGAAATATCTTATCTTTTTCCTTCTACTTCTTTTTCTTTTATTAAATTCCTATTAAATACTTATTTTTTCCAAAATATGATGTTAAAAAGAATTATAAGCTCATAGTTATCAAACACATTTGTAATAACCCATGGCTCTTCAATTTATAAAATCTGAAAAAGGAAAGAAAAGCTTTGTTTAAACGGTTATTTGTTTTTTAAATAAAAGCAAAAAACGAGAATGTATACTGGAAATGTGTAAACTATCAAAAAACTATGTGTCGTGCACGTGTGAATACTTCTGGTGACAATGTTGTGATGGACCATTCTGAAATGCTGCTCAAATTGAAGCTTCTAAAGTTTGTGAAAAAATTGGAGAAAAGGCACAAAATACAACAGAATCTTCTCACTCAATTTTATCTTTTGTGTTGGACGGTTGCAGTCAAGAAGCCATAGCGCAATTGCCCACTATAAATAATATGAAAAGAAACATGAGAAATATAAGTCCCTGTCTTATACAGCTCATCATCTCTTAGACACGTTACATCGCTCTATATGTGTATCATGTAGATATACTCGTATTATGGAGGCAGTGTATTTGCTACAATGCACGTATAGTGCGATACTCAAACTATCTATATGATTGACATATGAAAGCATTATATCATTGAACAACTTCGTTCCAATTAAAATTGCTTTTCATCAATGCACGGATAGTGCAACATTACATTACCCAAAAAAGGATGAAGCACTAGCTCTTCCAACGCATCGTAGAGACATCCATTTCCTTCTTAATCTTACGAAGTTATCAAGCGGTGAAGAATTTTTATATATCGACTTCGGACATGAATAAAACCGTATCTTAATTTTTTCGATTCATAAAAATATTAAACCTTTAATGAACAATAAACATTGTTTTACTGATGGAACATTTAAAGTAGTTCCCTTCTTGTTCTATCAATTGTATACTCTGCATGGATTTGAAAAAAACGTATCTATCCCATTAGTATACGCTCTGTTGCCAAATAAATCCTCAGAAACTTATACGAGCTTTCTCAGAAGCATTAAAAAATTTGACCTTACTCACAATCCAGAATCAGTAATACTTGATTTTTAAAAGCCAATGTGAAAGCTCTGAGTGAAATTTTCCCCACGACAAAACAAGGAGGGTGTTTTTAAGGCGTCAGTATGAAACTGACTCGGAATTCGCATTACACATGTGAATGCTGTGTGCTCTGGCATATGTGCCTGTCCATAAAGTTACAGAGTCTTTTGAAGCCGAAATTATAGCTCCTGAAGCTCAATAGATCGTTTATTATTTTGAGGACACTTGGATCTAACCCATCTTGATCGCAGACGCCGGCGTCGACCTCCAAAAGTTGATCGTTAAATGTGGAACGTATACGATTCAGTTTTGAGCGATTTACCCAAAATAAACAATTCAGTGGAAGGATGGCATCGCTGCTTTGAATCAACTGACAGCTTTTCATCCAAACATAAGTTTGCTGGCAATAAACCCCCGAAGAAGAAAAGAAAATACCGCGATTGTGCAGAGAGAGTAAAGAATATCGTATCAACTTTTAATCCTGAAAAGCCTCTCATTTCTTATTTGAAAGCAATTGCCCATAATATTTTCTTTTAAACTTTCAAAGCTATTTTATTTTTAATAAAACTTCAAATTTTTAATTTATTGTGTCTTTTTTCTCATTTAAATCGGTGAATTGATACCTGAATAAGTTTAGTAATCTGGTCTCAGGCGACTTTTAAATTCAAGAACAGTTTATTGATTTGGTTAATGATTGAGGAGGTGCAAAACATGTTTTTTGAAATATCTCATAGCAATTTTTGAATTGAAATGGGAGAGTCCTATGCTGATGTTGCAAAGATTGCTCTGATTCGATTTCCCACTACATGTGAGTGTGAGCAAAAAAGGTATTTCGTTTTACCTTTGTGTTCTTCTCATAATTAATTTACCCTCGATGAATTTACACCAATGAGAATCATGCCTAATTTTATATTCAATACTTATTCAATGTTTCATCTTTTAAATAATCTTTTATTATTTTAACAATTTTCTCCAGGTGTCAACATTTTGAAACCCGTGCACAACCTTTAAAACTGACAATTTATTACTTTAAATTTTTTTAAAGGTTATAGAGGGTAAGAACTTGCTTTTTAAAAAATATAAAATATAATGTATAGGTGAGTATATGAAATAAAAGAATAGAGATGTTTGGTCCATTTTGAAAGTAGATATGATGATTGTTGGTTGAAAAAAGTAGGAAAGTTGGAATATGAAGTGGATGCAAAAAGTGATAGGCCTAGGAAGACTTATGGAAAGATATCCGGTATAAAGATATAAAAATGTCAGATTTAAACGTGCAAAATTGTTAGAATTTGAAGCTCTGCAAGTATAAAATAAAGCCTCTTCTATTTTGAGGGAGGTCTACCCTGAAAAAAAGGAACATTTACTTCTGAAAATTAGATTGTAAAGAAGGAGAACAGTGTATATTTTAATCGAGTTGTTCTTCAAATCTGTAAGATGATTTGAGTAAATATTCGTTGTTTAATACGAGCAATTTCTCTAACTAAGATTATATTTATTTTTTCAATGCTTCCCTATATTGAATATTAATAAAAATTGATATTAGAAAAAATGTTATATAATCCCCCTGTCTTTCTAGGGTTAAAATTCTACAATTTACCCAAAAAATTTCAATACTAAAGGGCTTCACGTCTGAAAAGGTATTTAGGAGGAAATGCTGTGTTACTCTTTTTCTTTTTAGTTACTTAATTAGATCTTGGGCCTAAGGTCCTGTTCTATTTAACCCATTTACGACCAATGTTCCTATTTTGGAACATAAGTAATTTCATCTTCGTCTGCTTTTTTCAATGATTTTGAATATAAATCGTCTGCGTTTTTTTTAGATATCGTCTGCTTTGCTTGGTCTTAAATGGGTTATTAATATGCAGTATGCACCCACCCATAAGACGAATTTGAAAACGCAGGTTTATGTATATCACATTTACACGTTTCATTACTTACTTAGGCATTGCGATATTCTCTCATCCGTTTTTTCTTACTTCTATCTCTAACCACAAAGCGATTTATGTTCTGATTGAGTGAACCAGTTTTATGCAATATGTTTTGTTATACTTTTTTATATTTTTTATTCCATTGTTAAGACTCATCAACGTCAATATAAGCATTATAATCTACACGGGCTTTTTATCCCCTACTTCATCATCATCATATCACGACGAATTCGCAACTCATCACCACCCATGTCATTTATGAGAAGGATGTAGTACTGTGAAGTGCGCCGGCGGAGATGACAATTTACATCGCATTACATGCATACACACAGACAGACACAGTATATACGCGATGCAGCACTATTTTGCCTTAGAAATACTTTTAAATAGGTCAATCATGTATATATACCACGGAATTAATACGTGTAGTTGTGTGTAGATGATAACTTTAACAGTTTTTTTCTTTTCTTCTTCCAAAGTTGGGATAAATGAATATTGTCCCTAACACACCGCTAATTATTATTATTATTTGAACTTTTAAATGAAAAATTTCATTACGCAAGGAATCAAATAGTTTCCCATAAAAACAGAAATTATTGTATAATTTATTCACACAACGTTTCTATCTGTTTCAGTCAAGAAAAATTTTTAATTTTAATTTTTCTTAAATTTTTACAACGGCTCTAAGAATTTTAAAGCGTCCACTGTGAACACCGCTATTTAATCAGAAAGCTTATAAATGAGTAAAATTGTAATTACTTTAGTTACTTCATTAAATTTTTCATCACTATTATTATTATTATTATTGAAAAAAGGAACTTTTCGTATTTAATTTCTCTCCCAAAAGTTTTTGTGTCTAACAGGCATTTAATATTCCCTTCAAAATATTGGTAGCATAGTAAGAGCCCCCCCTCCCAATAATTTTCTATAAGTAAGAGTTGCTGCTTGTTTATAAAACATGTATGATGATCGCATTTAGGATGTAATGATCATTCGAATACGTGATAAATGTAAGATAAGAGAATAAAAGAGGGAATGCAGACTTGCCAAGCTGCTCTGAAATTCCTATCGGACATATTTTACAGACGATGCGTGAGAGCTATATAATAATAATAATAATTCAATATGCACACAAGTTTATCACTCCTATGTACCTCATGGTGCCCCCATGAATCTTATGCGATATCAGTTTTCGAAAATTTCTCCAATGAAAGGAGCAAGAAAGTATAAATGTTCCTCAAGTTTTTTGTTTTTAAATTGTGCCCCCCCCCCCTCCCCCTATCAACTTTTTTCTGGCTACGGCACTGCTTCTGTCTAATCATTTAGAGTTAAATAGTTTTCAATCGTTACAATTTTATATCAATGAATATTGTTAGACTCGCGCTAAGAATTTTTTTTCAACAAAAGTCACTTAATCTTTATCACTACTTTTGTTACATTTTGTAACATCTGAAAACTTTAATTTTTTTTCAATAGCTATTTGGGAATGAATATTTTGATTAGCTATTTTAAAACCAAGAATACTGTATTTGCTTAATATTTGAGCAGAGATATTTTTTATAATGTTCGATTGTTAAATTTTGTAGGTAACACTGTACATAATTAATTAAATCATTTTTTTTAAAAAATTTGTTATTATAATAAAAATATAATATCGAAACAAAATGTTTCAGTTGCTAAAAATGTACTTAATCTATTTATAACAGCTGTCAGAATTTTATTTGTGAACAGAAATATTAAAAAAACGCAATGATTTTTTTTTCTCGTATACTATGATTTTTATGATTTTGTTAAATGGTTTTTTGAGGATTTTATGTTCTAAGACTTAAATTTAAGTAATTTTATGAAAAGTGATTAAACTACCATTTTTGTATATTATGATTTTTTACAAAATGTAAAAAATACAAGTGCTACCAAATCGCCCTATAAATGTTAGCTACTTCAACGTTGGCTTTTGCTACTTATAAAAACTTGAAAATATCAAATAAACTCTCATTCTTTATGCCTCTTATTATTTTGAAATTATTCTGAGAACAGACGGTTACATTTTAAAATAGTGAAAATTGCTTTATTAGTTTATTTTGTTTCCTTTCTCTCTTATGTTAATTATGTAGCAAATTTTTCAATATTGAGTAAAAGGTAAGGTGTAGCGGGTGTATTTTCCTTGACAAGGCACTATTGTACCGCTTATGTCAAACTATGAACAAATTGGTATTGATGAGGAATCGAATCCAGAGGCTTCCGTGCTGAGTCCATCATCTCAACCAACCTGTCATGCCACCCATAGAGTATGCTGTAGGGCACACGTCAAATTAGTTTTCAAAAAACTTAAGTTATGCTGTAAAATTTTTTCAGTTTTTGTTGAAGCTCTATAACTTTTTCTGATAGCTTTTTTTCCTTAAAAGTTGTTATAAAAGACAAATCATTGCAAAATGTTAAAAGTTATTTTACTTTTTCTAGCTTGCACCTCTTTAGCTTTTAACTTATTTTTCAATGATGCTGAGAAAAATGAAGAAATGCAATCTTAATTTATTGTTTGCACAATTTTATCTTTATTTTATACCCTTTTTTGAGAGTCTAACTAACTTACACTTATTCTTATACACTAAAAAGAATGAAAAAATTCTAATACCAAGTTTTCTAACTTTGTAGTAGATATTAATTTGGTGCTGAAGGTGGCCCATCAAATGAACTAACTTTAGTTCTATTTTACATTTTTGATAGAAATTACCTCAGAAAAGTTATGTAATCTGGATGTGTTTTTTTTTTAAATTTATTTTTCTCAATAAAACATTTTTTCATTTTTTAGGAAGAAGAAATGGAACAACTGAGAATTAATGAATGATTTTTTTCATTCAATAAAATTTTCAATTTTTTTATTGTTAATTGATATCTTTACCCCTTTTCTACACATAATTTGGAGATGGTGCGCATCTCTTTGAAGTGAGAAAGAAGGAGCTATATATAAGTCCTCATTCATTGTTGACGTTAAGCTTTTTAGGGTGGAGTCTAAAGTACATTAAGAATGAAATAGAGGATTTCAGGGAAAAAAAATTGTCTTTTGGAAGTCCGCAGGTCCGAATAATTTCAAGGATGCGCGCCCCTGAATCAATCAAATTTTTTCATATATAAACATCGCAGGATGTCTAATAGACTCTTTTCCTTCAAACTACATTCACTCATATGAAACTCTCCAACCTTCAGTTATTTGTTTTCTGTTGTTTTCTCTATCGATCAAAAAAACTACTTCATTTTCAAATGAAAAGCCTATTCGCCCCCCTCCACCTTCCATCTTTTTGGCTACAAATTCGTTATCGGCTCGTAGTCTCTACGTCATATTATAATTTTGCTACTCATTCCATGATGATCTTTTCTTGGTAGCTCTTTTTTCATTAGAAATTTATATTCTTCAATGTGTGTTCGAAAATATTTTTATAAGGATAAAATTACTTTTTTCTTCTCAAAGCATTCTGATTAAAGAATCTTCTTGATGATCTTAGACTTTTATCAGTATCGTGTATTTTATTATCAGGCCTGAATATTTGTCAACATATCTCATTTCAAAGGTTTTTTTCTGATGAATCATTCGTGATGTTCATTGTTCAATTACAAAAAGTTTCCATGTTCTTCATCTAAAAAATGTTAATTGTAATCTTAGATGATGCTATAGATTTAAATATTTTTCATTTGTAAAAGAGGAACTTCTTTTTGACAATCAAAATCTTTTTGAAGCATCTAATATTATATAATTAAACCACTTCCTAGTTCATTAGAACATGGTAGGTCTTCCATTTAGTCAAGATACATTCTTTTTTTTTTAATTATTTGTTTTGATCACATGTTCTCTTTTCAATTAGTTTTCAACTTGGTTCCTTCTCTCATACAAATTTTCAAAAGATTTTATAATACGTTTTGTTTTTTTAATAAATATTCATACTCAAGATGATTGTAGAAAGTATTATAAGGCAAAATATACAAAAAAAAAAGTATATTTTTACTATATACCTAATATGCAACCATTTTTTGAAAATTTTTTACAGAACTGATTTTCAGGCATACATTACTAATTCAATTGTTACTTCGAGATATTTTTAACCGTATTATCCAAAATCCAGTACAGAAATAAAATAAGCATAGTCGATTTGGTATAAAACAGATATTTTATTTTTTTGAAAATATTTTTGAAGACAGTATCTAGAAGTAAACCGCAAATCTGATTGAAGCTTTCAGATATTTTAAAACCATAAATGCCAAAACTGAGTCCAAAAATGAAACCAGCATCTTCCATTTGTCATAAAAACAGATATTTTATTTAAATTTCAAAAATATTTCTGTAGATATTAGACGTAAAACGAACATTTGATTGACACTTTCAGACATTTAAAACCTCTAAATGCAAAAAATGATTTCAGAAATAAAAATGATCATGGTCGAATTGGTATAAAAACATATATTTCATGTAAAATTAGAGAGAATATTTTGGGATATAGTTTTCAGACATAAACCGCAAATTTGATTGACACTAGCAGTAAAACCTCTAAATGCGAAAACTGTGTTCAGAAATGAAATCATCATGATATATTTGCTATAAAAACATATATTTCATGTAAAATTTGAATCAATATTTTTGGAAACAAATTTTAGAACTAGGCGCAAATTTTATTGATACTTATATGTATTTTCGAATTCAAACTGCAAAAATTGAGTCCATAAATGAAACTAGCATGTTTGATTTGGTATAAAAACATATATTTTATGTAAAATTTGAAGGTATATTTTATTAGATACATTTTTGATCAATCAAAATTTTGATTGACATTTTCTAAAAAGTAGCCATGATTATTGAAAAAATTAAATATATAAAGTGTTATGCGTTCCAAACTGTATATAATTATAAATTTTTAAGGCATTATATAATATAGATCCCAAGTTATAAGGTTAAGTACAGATAATGTCAAAATTTAGCTGAATTTTTTTTTATTTTGATTGACAGTTTTGGACATGAAAGGGTCATTCAACTACCATGAAAATGGTTCCAAAAGATGCAGCTAGCGATTTTAGGAAAAGTCACAAAATTTGAAGGGATATGATTCAGCCAATTTTCTACAATTAATTTTTTAAAACGCCCCCCCCCCTCCAGCACTTAATAGGGTTAAGTTTGTGTGGTTGAAATATATTGTAACTTAATCCTTTTTTTATCATACCATCTTCTTTAAAATTTTTCCAACCTTTTTTTGTCAGAGAATCAGGAAATTTTGGAAAATGACAACTGCCGCCATTTCTTCTTCGTCTGCTCCTTCTACATTCCCTTTTTATACAAAAGTGTAAGAGAGTGAGGAAAGATAATTTCGTAGAATGCAATAAAAATGATCTCATCATTCAGTCCTGCTCCTTCAACAACACAACCTTCTTCTTCCTTAGAGTTTCATCACCCAAAAAGTTTCCTGAATTCCGAATCTCGCCTCCCAACCTTTGTGTCAACTAAAAGCACAACCTCTGCTAATCGAAATAGTAAGCAATATATATTCGGGAGGTTAAATAAGCTTAGTTACACACGTTGCTTCGATTCCATGATATCTGCTTCTTTGCTCATAGTTCGGCGCGATCTGTGCAATTTCGCCTTGCTGAAGAAAACACTCCAATGTAACCAGAGCCCAGCGGGAAGTGAATTTTTAGGTCGGGTCTGGGAGATGCTCTTCCCACGTGGAACGGGGCGGGTAGGGGAACAATTTTCTCAATGATGAAATATAAAAGTATTTCATGAAAGAAAAAGGTGAAATAAACTTTTTATATAAGCTAATTTATAAATGCTTTATTATTTTACCCAACAAAAATTAACTCTTCAACTTTTTCTGGAAACTTGGTTTACTCTTTACAAAATTTGAACCCGAATTGAACGATCTTTGACTTTCTTCCACTTCTTATATGGTGTCCACTACTCACTCATATTAATTGCCAATAAGGATGAAAGGCAGAATGGACGTTGTGTATATTATATTTTCTATAATTAAAGTTGTTTGTACTTTCACAGTACTAAAATATTACACAATGACGATTCAGATGATGATAGTAATGACAAAAATAATGATCAGAGAGCATCTTCATTCACAACAAACATAATGATAATGTTATTATATTATTGATTTTGCTTACATAAATAAATTCTCTAAGATTTACACCACTATATCGAGTCAATTTTTTAACTCCTTACATCATTTATCAAATATGAACTGTTGTTAGTTGGATAGTTAATGAAATTCAGCCTTTCCTTCTCGAAACGCCATAACGTCATCAGTTCTTCGAGCAGCATCTCACTTAATTCTAAATCTATGGATATTCAGTCCATGTTTATATTTGTATCATGGAATAGAACAACTATCGCACATTGTGCGATGCAATAATAGAAATAGTAGGAAATACTATGTGCTACTGATCCAGCACACGCGCTTTCCCTTTGGCTTTCCTGCGAACAAGCCTTAAAAACAAAAGTGCCTGCTTGCACTGACCTTGTGCTTAGTAGTCATCATTTACTTCTTAACTTTTGTGTCAGATTTTTACTTCTCTGCTCGCAGGGATGTTGGATGATTCAGATAATATATTATACATACAAACAACTATATATATACGATGTGCATTTGTGTGCATGTTTGTTCTCGTCTTCATAAATATCACGACGTGTATTTGGCATTGAGGTTGAATTGATCTTTTTCTCTTTCTTGTCTTTTGAAGCTGCTGCTGCTGTTGCTGCCACTCTTGCGCCTGTCTCCCCTTCTAGTCATTGTGCAGACTCATCAGCGCCAACGCCATCCCCTGCACAAAGTATTCAGCTCTCTTTCGACACTCAAATCTCCTCAAGGAAAAGTAGTCGTCGTGCTGCCGATGATTTCAATGACGCACAAATCTACTACAAATACGATAATGGTGTTGGTTGCGTCGTGAAGGATGCTGCTCACGTTGCTGCTACGGCACTCGGTACTGATGAAAAGCTCCTCTTGAATGAAGAATGTTTTGGAGCCGCGACCAAATCTACTTCATCAGAAGTTAATTGCATTAATTTCCCCAACGACCAATCATTTCAATGCTTCTCAGCCAATCTAATGCAAGAGTACTACACTACTACCAATAATACCACCACCACCTCTTCAAATAGTCAATATCCAATTCATGAGGATTATCACAGCATGACTTCCTCATCATCCATAATCACTACAAGCAATAATTTTGAAAATGCAATTAATGATAATGTTACTTCTTCTATCCGGACCTCTACCTTTCCTATCAATGACTTTTCTTCTTTAAGCGACGTCACCACTACTTTCAAAGTATTTTATCCCCGTTTATATATTACTGCAAATCTTGACATTTTGGTCAACGCACCTCGACCCACAATCACGAGAACATTAGCTCCTCAAATACACACCTATTTTTCTTTACACACATACATCTTTTTACTTTTACTTTTTCCTTGTTCATCATTTTTTATATTGAACTTGAAAAAGGTAAGCTTGACGTAAAAAATTAGCTAGCCTGAGTTTCCTAAAGGATTCGCAATGCACACCCATCGGCCCTCAGAAAAATTCACGAAATCCAGATAGAATTTCAAAAAAAAAGTTTATCGAGGACTCACTTATATGCTGATGCATTTCACATCATGGCAGAGTGCTATTCGTAAATGAACAAACACTTTGTTGTCATTGTAACGGGTGATTTAGTATAGTAGTTTATTAGGAATTCATTTGATTTTGTGAGAGAAGACTTGCAATTCAGATCCATGACATTATGCAAAGTAAATGTTCCTTGTGTAATACGCGTAATACTCCAGGCATTCATTCACAATGATTTTGTATATAAAAAAATTCAGAAAATGCTTATTTTAGAAAAAATGTTATAAAATCGCCCGGGCTAAATTGTGTTCTAAAGCTGAACCTGCTTTTTTTGTAGATAAAAATGAGCTAAAGGGCATCTTTAATACTCGCCTAAGTGCTTATGTTTGACTGTTAGTAAAATAGATTTTATTAATAAAAAGTGAGAATATGGAAAACCTTCGCTTGTCAATTTTAATTGTATTTACATAGGTACTTATCTTGTTTTGCATAGACCTACATCATAAGTTTTTGTGGTTGAGGGTCCATCACATTTTAAGTGACTCCACACCGAAATAAGGTTGGGAGGCGCTATAGTAAAAATGACCAACTTAAAGTAAATTGTTATTGCACAATGAGACACCCGTGTCCCTTCGAATGAAAAAGGCCTGCTTTAAGTATATAAAGACTGGCTGAAAAAGAAAGCAAGCGATAAATGTTGGAAAACGAATGCCTGAAAGAGTCCAGAAATAAAATAAAATGAAAAGCAGACAAATTTTCCTTCAGATACGAAATAAAAAGTAAAAAGGTCGCGATTAAGTTTGAACTCTTTTTTTAAACTTTTTAGATTAGTTTAAATTAAAGTGACGATGGGATGCTATGATTTTTTGAATTCTTTTGCCACTTGAAAAAAAGAAAAGATTGTTTACACCTCGTCCCTCACATTTAAAACCATACATTCCAAATTGTGTTTGTGTGTTATTTCATTCTTTATATCTTTTGTCGTGAGTATTCATCCCCCAAGGCACTAAGAATCTTGCATAACTATTTGACAGCATTGAACGTCAATCGAACCCAGGACTACTCGATCAAAATACCCGACGCTTTAACCGCTATCCAATCTGCCACGTTGAGAATAGTTCATTTTAGCTGAAGCATATTTGAGGGACTACCAGGCTTCGCAATTTTACCCAGCGCAATCCGTGTTTTATTGGATAAAATCTACCCTAAAGAACCGCGCGTTTTTTTTTAATGTTTAAACCTTCCAAGCTCTGAAATAAACATTTTATCGCATTTTACTTTTCCTTTTTTAATTGATAACAAAAAAGTGTTGTATTTTTGTTAGTGCGTTTGATACCGCTGGTTTTTCTAATTGCGCGTTTAAGATTTCATCATTTCTCTGCTCAATTGCAGATCTTGAGAGATCATTTTCAATGTGTTCGCGTATTGGAGCACATCGAAAAATCGACTTTTAACAGAATTTATTTATGCGTTTCTGAACGCTAATTACATTTTTATTATGATTTGAGATCATTGAATGCTCTTTTTTGAAACTGCCGCTATATTTCAATCCTTCATTTTTTCAAATACATCATTTTTACGTTTTTTGTTATAAGCATTTTGCATTTTTCCGTAAAAATATTATATACAAGCCGCATTCAAATATTAGTCTAAAAATTTATTAGTTATAAAAAATTTTGCTCAAAAAATTCCGGTTTTTCAAACACTCACCGGGGACCACACAATTGCACGGTCCAGGTCAGTTGATCCCCCAAAATTTTATAAAAAAAATTATAAAAATAATATTGTTAATATCAATGATAAAAACTTACTAACCCTTTGCGAACCACAATTTTAAATGTTAATCTGTGTTCTTTTCAATGTAATTTTGTATTAAATGGGACGATTTTCATTTCTTTCGACAGTTGTATCACACTGGTCCTCAAAGGGTTAAATTCAATGTCAAAAGTTATGGCAGCAAAAATACGAATGAGCAATACCTATATAATTAATGTTTTTGGTTTATGTTTTTAAATGTGGTATTTTTTAAGTCCTCCAATAAACTATAAGCATATATGGCTTTGGTGTGAAAGCATTTAGAATGTTCTAACTGAGTGTATAAAAATCCTCATGTCAAACATTTGGCAAATTTGTAATTTCTGTATTTATTTACACAGATTTCGATTTTGAAGTGGAGGGGGAGAATACGATAGGAGATTATGAAAATCAGGTCTCTCATGAATACACTACTGTACGAGTGTGCCTAAAATATGACTAATAGTTTAATTAGACTCGTTTATTTTTTTGCCTAATCTTTTTCCTTATTCATTCGGGTAGGTAGGAACATGGAAGCTTTACATGCTATACAACTAAATATAATTGCTTACGGTTGGGTCTCAATGTTACAAATTGATAAACCCTCCTATTCTGAATCCTATGCACGCGGCGAACACATGTGTGCCTCCTTTCCATTATTTTATGCCCTCAAAGAATAGTTGATGATAAAACATTTTATGATGCATCTCCAATGGCATTTGGATGATGATTCTCCATTGGTATTTAAGATATCAGTACTTTGACAGAAAATGTTGTAAGCATTATTGAAAAAGAAATAATAGATTTACAAAATAATATTTAATTGAAGGATAATAATATGCAGCTTGATTCCTATAGATTTAAATCATACTTTGCTTCTATACATACCTTTGGAATCTTGAGCATGATAACCGGTTAACAGCCAAATTAATCGGACGATATCTAAAGTAAACATAAGATTTGTATTAAAAAGCATTTTTAAGCGCAGAAGATTCACATTTTTGTGAAGTCGACTCAGGTCGTTAACAGGTTAAATCCAAACTAAGCATGGACTTTATAAATTCAAAACTTTGAAATGTTTAAGAACGCCTAACATTGGAAATCTAATTAAAAAATACCAATCCAATTTTGTCTCTAACCTGTTATAGACCACATTCGACTTCACAAAAATGTGAATGGTCTGCGCATATTAATGCATTTTTAATACATATCTTCTGCTTTATAATAGATATCGTCTGATTATTCTGATAGTTAACGGGTTAATTCAAGCTTTAAGCAGACGACTTTTGATATCCTAAAATAATTTTTTGCGCTCTTATGCAGATTCAATCAATGATATCGAGCCCTGCATAAGACTTGTCAAAATATTTATCATTTTATAATTAATATTACTATTTCCTATTTACTTTACAATTTTTCTAAGGTTTGTTTTATTTATTACATTTTTTCCTGATTTTAGCATTTTTTTTCCAAAATTAATTCATTTTTCTAAGTTCCAAAATCTTAAAGTCATTTTATTTCATCTTTTTAATCATTTTTTAATAATATTTAAAATCGCATGCAAAGCAAAGCAATGAATAATTATATTGTTGTTTTTTTTTGTTTCAAGCGACACATTATCCTGACGATATTTTGAAATTATGTGCATAAAATTATTCCTTTTTTTGAATCGTGCCAGTGTAGTGTTTACTTGAGCCGTGGGTGTGCTCTTGCTATTTACATATTTAGTATTTATTGCTTTAATATTAACAGAGAATCGATCCAGTTTCACATCCTTCAAGTGTTCTGAATAAGTCATGCGTTAATTCGTATTCTTCGATCCAAGCCTTTGAAGACCCTCCACTCTCCTCGAACACAAATTTCTCGCGCCATTTTAACAATTGTTACGAAACCTCCAACTTCAACAATAATAATGCTTTATGTCACATGCCTGAGGAAGAAGAAATCGAGGATTTAATTTATAGTATTAAAAAGTGTGAAGAAGATCACGCCACTGCTGCCGAAGATGATGATGAATTTGTGAATGGTAACGATGAAAGCAGTGATGACGATGATGAGAATGAAGATGGCGAGATAAGATTTTCCAATCCATTCAATGCAACTAATCAAATGGAACACGAATTTGATCTGTTAGTCCACTCTTCTTTTTCACTTTGATAGATATAAAAATTGTAGTTAACCCTTTTATTATGCCCAACAAAATAAAAAATCGTCAGCGTTAGGTTGTATTAAAACTCATTAAAAAATAAACATAGTTTTCAAAATGTGGGCATTAATGCTTAAAAATATTCTGTATCTGTCTTGCTCAAACCTTTTTCACCGATAGACGCGTTAATTGACACAGCTTTTGCATAGACCACTAAATATTTCCAAAAATATTAAAGTAACCTGAACTTCTCATTTAAAATAAAGTACATGCTAGCGCGGATACAATGTCACATCGCTTATAGTACTATTAGACCATGGAAACCAGTTTTTGCGAAATAGATCCTTCAACGCCCTCCCATTCCAACGTTACATCCCAGGGTAAAAGTTTTAGTGTTGCCCCCTGCACTTTCTCTATAATTGATTTTTTTTATCGTTAGAGAAACTTTAAACGCCATTTTTAAAGAATAATAATCCTACAATATGAATGACAGGTTTCAGATTATGCAATTACATCACATTTTGTGCGTTTAACTATGACAAAAGTTTGACCTAGTAAATATCCATTTTCGTTAGAATTGATAGTAAATTTTAATTTTTTTCCTCCGTTTTTAACAATTGAGGTGTATTCTGTGTATATCTATATTTACACCCCTGAATAAGTGTCGTCTCGATCATCCCCCCCCCCCCCCCGCGTATGTGGGGCTCTAAGATCCTTCAACTCAAATCTAGAATCTGAAGTTGCTTGCCAATTCCTTGCTGGGAAATGTAATTTGAAGGAGTTCTTGAAGACTTTTAAATATACTTGTAAAATAAAAGACGTTTTCTGTTTGCACATGTAGTTAAAGCTGGTAAAAATGATTAAATTTTTTAAATATAAAATTTAGAAGTTAGTTAAAATAAGCCTGGAAATTTTGTGTTTTACAAGCATTCTTACAATCTGTTGCTCGACACCACCATCTTGTGTCACTTAAATGCGGCAATTCTTTTATTTCTCTTTATGGATACATTTCCTTTTGTATACAATGGAACTTTTCATGTACTACTGGATTTGATACTGTTCTAGAAAACTAGAAAAATCATTAGCTTCTCTTACACATTTTGCAATATTCGCCAAAACTAAATTAAATGGCAATAACAATGAACATAAAAAGCAAAATGAGCTTTATTACGAACTTTTTTTTGAACTCCATTAATTTCACCTTTCAATACTGAAGCTCCATCAAATTCCAAGCCAGCAAGAGAATTTTTATAATCCAAACCCAACCCTTCTAACACCTTCGAAATGACATTAGAAATCGTTTCGCATTCAACATAGTCATTTGAGACGAAGCTTTCTTCAATACAGTTTGATACTTCATCATAGTATCTTACAACTAAAGCCAACTGTTCAGCTTTGCTTCATCCGCTTGAACAGAAAAATATGGATAAACTTTAATTTCGTCAGCTACATCTTCTCTTTCCATGGACGCAAAGGTAGAAATTATTTTGTTTTGTATTTCTGAACTGGAGGTGAAATTTAACTTAATATATTTGCTTAAATTTCCGGGCAAATTGCCAGAAAATTTAACTATATTAAGATTTATGTTTAGTATATTGATGTACGATGGATTATAAATTCATAAAAAAATTTGATCTTACCAAAGCAAATAAGTAATAAAAAGTGCGAATTTTAATACAATGAGGTTCTTTAAATTTTAAAAGTCATGGGAAAATTGTACAAATCAAAGTGAAGAATAAAAAAATATTAAAAATTTCAGTCAACAAAAAATTTTTTGATGGTAAAATTCGACTGTTTTTGTATAAATTTATGATAATCTGTATCCATAAAAACTTTTATATAAAACAATGCTGTCTCTAATAAATTATTGGCATGTTTTAGTTGAGCTAAAGTAGCCACACTTATATCGCATATTATTGCCACCTCGCAAGCCGACTTTACAATGCTTATGTATAGTTGCGTCAAAAAATTTTATGCCTCCGACATATGACTATTATTCTGAGAGCATTGGAAGTTAGGGTCGCACAGGCAAATTTTCTGGTCGCGCGGCGCGACTGTGTTTTTGCACCTCTGCTTTAGCAGATGCATCATCTAAATGAGATGTGAGAAAGCGTGTTAACACTTTTCGAGAGTATTTGGGTACGTTTTAGAGATCTTTTCATGCATCCACACCTTCTTCTATCTTCCATAGTTGAAGCTTACTTACACATATTTTATTTAAATTTCAAAAATATTTCTGTAGATATTAGACGTAAAACGAACATTTGATTGACACTTTCAGACATTTAAAACTTCTTGAAATGGACGGCGGTGGCATGGTGGTTAGATCTCAGGGATTTCATTCCAATAGTTTCGGGTTCGATTCCCGATCTACTCGAAATAGATTTTCTTGTTGTTTAACCAGTTAACCACCAGAATAATCAGATGATATCTAGTATAAAGCAGAAGATTTGTATTACGCAGACGATTCACATTTTTGTAAAGTCAACATATGTCGACTGTGGTCGATAACCGGCTAATCTAATGCCATCCTATTGACTTCAGGAAGGGCGTCCGGTCAAGAAATGCACAATGGTCTCAATAAATAGTCTCACAAATTTGTTTGTGTGAGGCACTTTTTACCCTGTGGATTCGAGAAGAAAGGACTTGAAAGAAGTTTTTGTGTAACATAAATATTTTTTGTTTAACATAAACAATTGAAATCTTAATCAAGCAGCTTGGTGTATATGCTTTTTAAGGAAGGAAACTGCAAATTTCGCTCCCTTAAGATTCAATTAGAATAACTTTAGTTTTCTGCCAAATGTTTAATTTATTCTTTACAAAAAACAGTGGAATTATTCCCTTGAAGTTCTTTGTTAAGGGCAATTATTAGCTTTTCAATTATGTCAGAGAAGTAGAAAAATCTTTTTTTTGTTTCTGTTTCACTCAAAGTACGATATCTCAATATTAGCGTAACGAATCACTCCAAAAATCATTTGAAAGTGAATGAACACTTTTGTCTCCGAAAATGTTCACAGAGGCTTAATTTCGTTTAACTTTCGCAGCAGCAGCAATGAGTAAGAATTGTATGTATTCATTTTTTACAAGTTGTATAAAAAGTAGTTCATAAAATAACTTCAAAGGCGAAAAGGCATTAATAACCCGTTATTAATTTGCATTAAAAAGAATTTATAAAAGAATATTTTTATAAAGTGGACTCTGATCGCTTAATGCTACGGTAGTGAAGGAGACACTTAAAATAAGCAATTAAGAGCTAGAACTCTGTGCTAAGCTCAAATTATTAAATAATCCATTTTCGCCCCATTGGAACAAGATTACGAGGCGGTCCCCCTCTCCCTGATATACCGCATATCCCATCTTGAAAAGGAAAGAATTAGAAAAAAGGCATGTCACTGTATCATATTTTAACCCTTTCGTGACCAGAAAAATCAGACGATATTTATTAAAAAGCAGAAGATTCGTATTCAAAACTATTTGAAAAAGCAGACGAAGATAAAATTGTTTGTGTATCATATATGATACACTGGTCAAGAAAGGGTTATTAACATCGCTACAAACTAGACTCATTTAGCACTGCCACCAACTTTCAAATACCTTGCCACAAATCACTCTGATGGACACTAATGTGCACACTTAACCTCACTTCTAGAAAGTAAACCTTGCCTTCTTTTCAATAAAGCTTTCTTACTTAGTCGACCCGTCCCTACGATACCTATCGAAGTAGTAGACGTGTTTCGAAACATTTGTGTTGCAAGCTTTTCACTTTCAGATACAAATTTCACTCCCTATTACCTCCACTCAGTGCTACAGCCTATCCTCACGTACTACCAACCAAAACGCACTCAACATCCGCTGATAAAATGTGCCTAGTTTTGGACCTGGATGAAACACTTGTCCATTGCAGCTACAAAAATCCACCACCACCCATCGACTTCACCTTTTCAGTTTGTCTGTACAGTAACGAATTTAATGTAAGTATATCTCTTATTAATTAGTATTATTAGATCATCTTATTCTTCGGTAAATACGCTGCTTTTTTGAATTCTGTGCCAAATTTTAGTTTTAAGACTTTGGCTAATTTTTAATTTTTCAATTACTCTTAACGTTCATATTTTTAAAACCGTACAAATATTTCATAAATTGATTTTTTTTTATTTGACAACCAAATTTAAAATTTTAATATTTTTCATTTAGTCGTTTTTCTAAGTGAGAGCATGGTAGTTTTAAAATCAAGTTTTGCTGCTTTAGTGGAGAAGTTTCTGGCGATCCTGATACAGGTGCCAACGGTCATTAATTCTCTTCCTATCTCAATTTAATCTTATACCACCTAAATAAAGAAGTTCTCATACTTAATTTATAGACAACTAAGTATGAAAAACAATTTTGAAAAGAACAATAAAATGGATCACTACTTTAAAGCATAGAGCAGTAAAAAATTTGATAATCTAATTCAATCGTAATAAAAATGTTGAAATTTAGAAGAACGGCACCATACTAAGTTTACTAATGAGTTACTTATGAATGAGCTATTAAGTTATGAGCTAAGATAGTTTGAAAGACGGTCTGGTATTTATATCTAATTCTTACAACACACTTCAATATCCTGGTATCCAAAATATATCGGTGTGAATATGTGAATTGCGCTTTCCATTTCGATTGCTTAAAAATAAGGTAAAGGTTAATAAAAAAAGTTTGCACATCGTTAACTTTTTACTGTGACACTATTTTTCAATGTTAAATCATTTTTATTTTAACTTTCATATACAACTTAGTATTGTTGGCAATATACACATTCTGTACAATGAACATATATAAATGTCAGCTATGGATTTCGGTTATTTGCTCTTTCTAAAGCACCAAGACTTGTATGGTAGTATTTTACTAGTATTTTTTAAAGTTGCCCCCCCCCCCCCTATGGTCAATTTCTGGATTCGCCACTTGCTACCCCCCCCCCCCCCTCATGTAATTTCAAGGAAAGTGAAAAAGCCTTTCTCTCCACAAATAATTTTGAATTTTTTCAATTTTATACCATTAAAAGACTTGTTTGGCTTGTGAGTAGACCTTCCATATTACTTTACTTGTTTTACGGTTGAATTTCCAGAACAAATTCTTTAAAAATTATATATAAAAAAGTTTACCCCTATCCCTCCTACTCCTCCAATAATTTTAAGCATGTGCCCCTTTTAACCGCGCCCTTGATGTAAATGTATGTATGTATGTACGATTGTGCTAACACTAACCTAATACTGACATTACCCACGACAATAGATTTTTTGGTTGATCACTTATAAGCAGCACAAACGCAAAGCCAAATGCCTAAAGCATTTTTAATTACATTCTAGTGGAGTTTTTCTGTAATTTCTATAATTTTGAAGCATTCATGATGAAATAAATGAATTTTTGTAAATTTCATTGCAATCCTGACTTCTAGGCAATTATTTCTGTTACTGAAAATTCTGAAGTGATACAGCAAAACTGTCATGATTTTTGAAATCAGCGTACCCAAATTAGTCTAAATCACTTTACACATCTCCAGTAAAAAAATTTTGTTGTTCAATGTTATCAACTATTATGCAAATTGAAGGAAAAACTTTAATAGTCCAAATCACCTTTTTTTTTCTCTTTTAGGTCTATGCCAAACTTCGTCCCTACTTCAAACAATTTCTGGAAAAGGTGTCCAAGATGTTTGAGCTCATTTTGTTCACTGCTTCCAAAAGAGCATACGCCGAAACGCTCATTGACATTTTTGATTCGGAGAAAAAACTTTTCACGTATGAATTCTTCTTTTCATCGCAAATATTCTGAGATATTTTCGATACCAAAAAAACTTTCCCAAATGTGCGCCATATTAAAAGTCGGGAATCTGTGTTCTAGAAGAAAAATAGCTAAACACAATATATTTCAAATCAAAGATGGAGAAATTATAGAAAAGTATCAAATTAAAAGCATAACAAAATCTAGGTGTATGTAGTTGAATCGAAACTCAAAAATACAATGACTTTCACCCTCTTGTCTCCCCATTTTTATTATTTCAGATCAAGCACGGAGTAAACTTTATTGTGAAAAAGTATCAAATTAAATATATCAGTCATCGTCCAGAGGTTTGAGAAGTAGAGTGGAGGAAATTTTATTGGAACATTTTTACTAAAAGTTGCATTTTCAAATTCATCGATTTTGTAAAAAAAAAAAGATATATAGTAGTCTCTCAAGTTGTCTCTCGGCTGGTCTTGTCAGACCACTAATTTAAATTGGAATAATGAGACCTACTCCTCACTAGATAATTAACTAGTTATTATCTTTAATACACTAACTAATCAATTAACTAACCGTATAACTAACTTTACTAATTATTATCTAACCTACTTACTATGAGTTGTTGCGCAAATACTAATATTTATGAAACTGGAGGACATTCTACAATTGATCCAACATATATTTTTGTTTACCTTCAAACTGACATTGTTAGCGCCACCATCATTTGAATGTGTGTTTGGGATAAAACTACTCATATTTATATCTAACAGGCATCGTCTGTATCGAGAGCACTGTGTCTGCGTAGACGGAAACTACATAAAGAATCTCAACATTTTAAACCGCGACCTATCAAAAACGCTGATCATCGACAATTCCCCACACGCGTTCGCCTATCACGTAAGTCTTGCGCTTTCTTCCATTTGCTTCTATTCTCTAAAGCAGACGATTAGTCTTCAAAATTGTGGTCCACAAAGGCATGGCTTCCCCCAACCTTTTACGAGTCAAGATCAATATTCTTTTTGAGTGCCACAATTTTAATTTTAACCGATCGCTTAATTTGTGGAAAACATTTTGACTCCGTATAAGATACAAAATTTTCTTGCCAAGAAAACGTAAAAAATCAAACGCAATTTATTAGAACATACTTACAAGTACAGTAAAACCTCAATAATAAGGACACTCATAGGCACAAACTTAAAATGTCGGCAATAATGAGGTGTCCCTTTTATCAAGGTTGATCTACATGCCTTATAGTTCACAATCATTCTTTAGGTGAATAATGTTCACATTGCTTTAATCATGGTAGAAATAAATGAAAGTGTAGGCATTTTATTACAATAAAATTAAACAATGTGAGTGAAAATTAGGAATTTTTACGTTTGAAAAACTCGGATATCTTTGTTTGGTTGAGAATATTCTTGCTTGCAACTTCTTCAAATTGGCTTTCTATTGAAGATAGAGCCAATTTCATTAAATCCTTTATAATCCATTTAAGGCCAAGCAAAGCAGATGATATCTAAAAAAACGCAGACGATTTATATTCAAAGTCATTGAAAAAAGCAGACGAAGATGAAATTACTTATGTTCCAAAATAGGAACATTGGCCGTAAATGGGTTAAGATAAAAATATCAATATCTGTTTTTGAGTTAATAAAAAGCCCCCTTTTTGAAAGCATTCCATAACTGTTGAAGTTTTTATTTCTGCAACTGAGCTTGAAATGATAGAAAACTCTTCAGTTTTTTCGATCACAGATAAAAAAGATCTTAAAAGTCGTTTCCTGTAGTTTTGTTTGAAATTATTTATGCGTCGTTGAGCCAGTTGTTGAACCATTGATGTCGTGTTTGGTGGAAAAAAATTACTTTAGTGTTTGTGAGTTGTAAGTTCTTCGGGATGACTTCGAGCGTTGTCGACAAAAATAAGCCGTTTTTCACGGTAAAACATTTTATTCAAATTTACTAAAATTTCTACGAATATTTTGCAAGTCATCCAAGATTAATTCCGATGTTTTTGAAAGATCTTTTTACTAGCAACTGAACAGATATTAGATTTTTCTATACAACCCGCCATATTCGTAATGAGAGCAACAGTACGTTTAATTTTTTTCCTCCGGTTGAATCTTTTCCTCGAGCATTGAGGGTATGAGAAGGAAGAGCTCTGTAGAATAAACCAGTTTCATCTATATTATATAGATGTTGTCTGGAGAATAGCCATCAATAATAGAAGGTATACGCATTTTCCACTGATGAGCACCTTCTACAAATTTAATAATAAAATAAAACAGTAAAAAAACTTACCAAGATTCACATTTCCTCGTTCACCACTAATAACTTTGGAGTGCAACCCATGATTGCGCTTAAAGTTGTTCAACCATTATTGTGAGGCTTTAAAATTCTCTATTTCAAGTGCATTAGCAAGTGATAAAGATTTTTCTTGCAACAAAGGCCTACTAACAGGAATATTACGTGACCTTGCAAATGTGTACCATGACTAAAGTTGTTCCTCTAACTCATGGAAAGGTCGAGAACATAAACCTTTACGGTGAACATCGACATTGCATTGAAACTTTTTATTTCAATATTTTGCAATTTGAGATTTGCTTCACTTAAATTGAGCTACCAACTGCCCTATACACTGATTTGAGAAGATTCAGATGCTTTGATAATTTCTATTTTTTTCTCTATCGTAAACTCAATTTTTTGACAAACGGGAGGTTTTGAAGAGTTAGGCATAAGGAATAGTTGCGTTTTTATGATAAATGTTGCAGAAAGATGGTATCAATATAGAGCAAGCTTATTTCATATCAAAATTAGTTTTTAAACTCTGCTTTTATCCTTGCAAATTGAATGTCATAAATTGAATCTAGTATGAGGAGTAGTGGTTGTAATGTGTTTTAATAGGTTTTGCTGCATAGAGGTATGATGTAGATTAGTTTTTTCTATGATCGTATGAACAAAGAAACATATAATGCTATGAGAAATTGCTTCAATGCTTCATGATACAAACAGGATCTTACTCTATTCTAATGATGATGAAGTTAATCTATGCTATAAGTTGTATCTATAACCCTAGAATGATTTTCTTATTTACCGTGATCATCATCGCCACCACAACCACCATCACAAAGTATTAGACGCTTTATATAAACGTGTCCTGTATAAGGAAAACACAAGCATGTAGATCATCGTTCTGAACACTTTTGTCGTGAAGATGAATGTTTCGACACTAGCAAGTTTTTATATTTTTAAAGCTGATTTTAAGTGTCCACTCCACTGTTCTGAGTAGCGAGGTATCCTCATTATCAAGGTTTATTTTATATAAGTTACATGTAAAATTGCACGGTCGTATAAAAAATGTACACAATGGTAAGGTGTCCCTACTATTGAGGTGTCCACAACCCGAGATTTTACGTACCAGAATTAGAAAATAAGGTTATGTAATGTCGTTTTTTTAAACCTGATATAACTCAAGACATTGTATTATAATAGTGTAAAAGTATTTATATTAGAGATGTATCGGATATCCGCAAAATTTTTTACATTCTCTTAACATCCTCATCCGCCGATGATTTAAGTTTAAACATCTGCATGCGCAATTTTCCTTTTTCCTATATACCGCAAAGTTTTTTTCGTAATTTTTTAATTTTTACTCTATCCAAAATTTTTATAATAATAAGTATACATTGACATCTCTCTAAATTTTTTTAAAATAGAAAGCCTGCATTTTTAGTTTAATCCGCATCCGTTAGGATATCAAATTTGATATGCGCATCCGCGAATACAAAAAATTTCACATCCGATACCTTTCTAATTTATATATGTAAATTTATCTAAAGTATTTGCTAGTTGGATTGTGAATTACGGTTCCCTTAGTGTATAGTTAGCTATATTCATCCTTTAACCCATTTAAGACCAAGCAAAGCAGACGATATCTATAAAAAAACGCAGACGATTTATATTCAAAGTCATTAAAAAAAGCAGACGAAGATGAAATTACTTATGTTCCAAAATAGGAACATTGGTCGTAAATCGGTTAAAATCGATTAATTTGAACTAAATACCATCTATGTTCCGCGTTTTTTACATATATTTCCAAAAAAATATGCAGATTAGCATCAGTGTGTTAAAATTTAATTGAAAATGAGAAATTATATATCTTTTTTGTCATGGAACTTGAGAGTACGCAAATTCTTTGATCTGATTGGATAAAAAAATTAAGTAATTTTTTGTTTTAATCAATCAAATTACGCTAGAATCGGACCAATTATTTTTAACACTTCTTGAATAAATGTTAATTATTCAAATGAACTGCACAAAAGCTCGGATCTGATTCGTTAAATTTCTATCCTTTTCAACCATTCCTATATTACTGTAAAGTACTTTAATTCCTCAAAGAAAAGTTTCTAAAATTTTAGATATTTAACCTAAAAAGTTTAGCTCTTTACTTGCGAAGCACTATCGAAATTACAGTCATTTATAATTTTATATATGAAACATTTTCACAGAAAAAACTTGAAACTCTGCAAATTGATGATTTCGCGGAATTAAATTCTTGGCGAAAATGTCTAACTTCACAATATTTAGTGTATGTGAGCAACATGAGTTACGGTATATAACTAGTGATTGGTACCCAGATAAGGGCGGTTCTTTCCTACCATCGTTAGATGAGCCTCACGAGATTGTTGCTCTTGCTGCAAGTTGTACAAACTATTTTCATAATATCCTAATACTTTATTTTAGCCAGATAATGGCATTCCAATATCTTCATGGTTTCATGACGAAAGAGATCGAGAATTATTGAATCTACTGCCTTTTTTGGAGCAAATTGCCACTTCTTCTGTAAGCTTTTTCAACATTTCTCTTTATTTTCAAGATTCACCAATATGAGACACAGAGGATCACATCATTATACTTTCAAACATTTTCTCCACTTTTCACAGCACTTATATATATTCCATGACTGAATACTTCTACGATTAGAGATTCAGAGAAGTTACTTTTTAGATTTTTTGACAGAAGTCTCGAGCATACCTCAGGGGTCGAATGTATCGCGAAAGTAATTTCATACGACTGGTAGAATGCTCTTTTGTTAATATAATGAATGATATTTGAAGTCAATATATTATGTTTGGAGTATAGATGTTTCTCGTCTATATTATAATACTCTAGCTTCTGTGTGTCTATCGGCACATTGATTCTTATTGGTTGAAAGAATTATTGATTGACGTAAAACTCATCTTTTTCATCTAACGTACAAACTACTCCATTTTGTAGACTACTTTACTTACACTTATTTTTACAGCTTTATAATTGTATTCTTTGCTCCATAAAATGGGAAAAAGTAAAAGAGCTTCATTTTTGGCAGCAAATGCCCTATTATCTACAATCAAAAGAAAGTGATGCTAGTGAAAGCGAAAATGAAGAAATTGAAGTGGATGTATCCAATCCTTCACTTGGTATAGAAAAGATTGATGATGAAGAGAGCGTTGATGATGGAGAAATGACTATGAAGAATATGTTGAGAGTGATTTCAATGATGTTGACGATGATGACTATGAAGATCAAATAAAAGAGAATAATGCGAACAGCCAGGATCACGAAGATTTTTCAAATCAAGAAATCAGGTGTGGCGATATAATTTATTCTAAAGATCCACCCATAGTTCGATCCTTCTCAAGAAACATATTGAAAGAGTTACCTCGGCCTATTTGTAGTCCAAAAGATGAACTAAGTGGTTTTTTATTATTTTATGATGAAGACATCTTTCTATCGATACAAAGATTTACAAACCGAAAAGTTAATGATGTTATAAGAAAATACCTTTATCAAAAATTCATACCCATCATTCATGAAACTGTTTTCTCTCGACGAATTGAAGCCATGTTATGCTATACTCATTAGAAGCGCTATGGATCGTGACAAAATGTCTTTGCTTCAAGATTTGTGGTCTCCTAACGACAGTAAGCCTTTTTATAGAGCGACTATTGGGGGCATCAGAGATATAAATTTTTCCTCAGATGCCTGAGATTCGATAATTTCAAAAATCGAGAAAAAAGAAAACATGTTGATAAGTTGGCTGCATTCAGAGAGTTGTGGACTATGTTACAAAGAAATTTGTTGCGATGTTTGGTCCCAGAAAGTACACTTAGTGTAGATTAACAACGTTACGGCTACAGAGGTCACATACCTGGAAGAACTTTCATTCCTAATAAGCCAATAAAATATGGCATCAAAATTTTTTGGTGTTGCGAAGCCTCAACAGGCTATGCTCTGACTTAAAAAATTTATTGTGGGAAAAATGAAAATGGTATGAGGAACAAGAAATTGTCCTGGAGCTCGTCAAACCTTTTACTAACACCGCAAGAGATATAGTGACAGATCGCTACCTCACCTCTCACAGCCTTGTAAAAGAACTGATAAAGTTGGTTGCAAAAGAAAAAAAACAAGTTTTGTAGAAAAAACTGTAGAAGTAGCTGCTGTTCTTGTGATGTCTCAATTTGTCCTAAACACCGTATTCAAGTAAAAGAAGAGTTTTGCTTTTTTTTGTAGAAAAAACTAAATTAGAACTCTTTTTTTTCTTTTAGTAAATTTTTTTATTACTTTTATTTAAAATGGAGTAGCTTGTAAGTGTTTTTTTTCGCTGTACGTTTGAGGGTCACTAAACTTTATATATTATGTTTATATGTATATGTACAGTAGCGTATTAAAATTATTTTAGGAGCGGGCGTGGGAGGAGGGCTTATAAAAAGTGGTACTATTGAGAAGGTATAATCATTAAATCTAAGAGGGTATTGTTACTCACGTAGGAAATTTGAAGGTATTCTTTTTTCAGATTCAATCTATGATTTATATATATTTACAAAATTGATAAAAGAGCTGCATACTTACTTTATTTTGAAAGGATAAACGCCGCATGGCTAAATGCCCTCCGAAAGAATACGCTTTTGTGTGTGTGTGTGTGTGCGCCTAACAATATTTTTGAAATCATTTTGAATAAAAGCTATGCTGCATTACGATAATTTGTAAAACACCCTGGATGCAAACGGTTACATTACATTTTGAGCAAAAATAAACCGTTGTGCACATCTTCTCTGCTCTACTTTTAATATCCAATGATCAAACTTATCTAGTTTTGATTCTTCATATAATATTAAAAAAATTCTTTTTTTTTTTGATGGAAGAATTAGAATTTTTGGCTTTGAACATTTCTCTTTGATTTCTGAAAATTTGAAAAGCGTTTTTCACTACGAAATCAATTATGTAGCGAAATACAGGCCAATACAATTGTTCGTTTCTTAGAAAAATCTTCTTTTTTAGATAATAATTCTTTAAAGTTAGACGGTTATTGTGTTAAAACTGTTTACATTCGTTTTCTCAGATGTTGATTGAATTTTGGTAATTTATTGAAAATTTTATTGATTTTACAAAAAATTCACAATGATATTATAAAGAGAGGGAGAGCCATATATTTGCCTGCCTCAGCTATGTGCTTTTGATTGTACATTTTAATTCTAGATTGATGACGTCAGGCCCATCATCAAAAAGACTTTTCACAGCCGCTTTAAATCTCAAAAGAACATCAACTCTATCATCACCAACCCATTTTCCAACACTCCCAAATCTTCACTCCTCTCACCAGTTTCCTCATCCGATGCTAATGATGAAAATAGAGACTTCATACCCTTTTTCACCCATTCAAAATTTCTTACCAAATGATAACGTTATCCTTATTCTTCATCAACATCAATCTTGTTTTAATCCGTAAATGTCATTCATCCGCTACAGCAATAAGGAAATGTTAAATTCACTCACTTCACACCACTTCTCCGTATCTCCTCATCCTCATTCATTTCCGCCATCTTCTCCCTACATTTTATTGTATTTATTTTTTTAATGTGAACAAATTTAATTTAATACTCTTTTTATTCCAATTTTTAAATCAGATGTTGTTTGCGCATGCGCAAAACCGTATCCTATTTTTAATATATTCCCTTTTATTTCAATACCCCTTTATCCGCTAATGATGAATAGTGGTAATTAATATTACTATTTCATGCCCCTTCCGATTTATTTATTTACATGTGTAATGATCTCTTGTTTCTTAGCTACAAAAGATATATATATATATAAGAAGGAAAGATTTTAACTTATTTTATCCATCTCACTTCCCAAAATTCACGTGGTATGTGGTCGTCATGACGCTGTAGCAACTAACGTAAATTATTTATTACCTGCGTTTTTGTTTTGCCTTTTACACATTTGCCTATGATGGCATACATGATATATAATATTTATTCATTTTTCGCATAAAATAATAATAATCGTATATACCACCATATACATATATCCATTTAGACATACGAAATTTTAGAATCTCTGTGCCGTTTCTTCTTTTCATACTTTTTAATTTAAATTCCTCAATCATATCTACAATGCGCTTTGAGTGCTTCTCTTTATATCCACTACTTATCCTGTATTTTAAAATGGATCTACGCGAAAGCACATGACAACTGATCCTTCATGCCTCACCCATACTTTGTTTTTCTAATATATACATACATATACACACACATATATATAACCGCGGGTGTGCGAGAGATATCAATATCCTTATAAATAATACATATTCTATACGCATATAATTATAAAATAAAACTTCAGAGCTATCCTTTTAATCATTATTTCAGGTGTGGTTGGCTTGGTACACCCCCTTTTTCAAAAGATGGAACAGTGCATTTTAGTTTTGTGTGTGTCTTTATTACTAAGGGTTGCAGCGCAATTCCCTCCGCAACACTTTTCTGGCGGCAGCTATCTCGTTATCCCTACTAGCCCATTTCTTTGCTAATTATTATCTAAGCAAGTACGGTGGTTTAGGCTAAAATAGGTAATTAATGGCGATTATGCAAAAAAGTACACGTTTTAGCCTGCGCAATGACTTTCAAGTATGGCATTCAAAAAAAAGTTATAACTTTATTTTTTTATGAAATTTTAAATTATAAAAATAGTTACCTGTTGAACCAAATAACTAACCAGCCAATTAACATCACTAATTATTCGTCAAATATCCGGTATAAATTGTAGTGAAATGAGGGGTAGCAAAGTTTTTTCAAATAACCGTTTCCATATGGAAGGTGAAGTGAAAAATTTTGATTTGCTAAATTAAATTGAATTTTTTGATTACCTACTTTTTACACTCTTATGGTTAAATTAATCATTATTATCAATTGGAAAATTAAATTAAACCGCCTTTATCATTTTCGAAGTTATAACTCTATCTCAAAATTGGTGTTTTGTTGGAATTTAAGCGTATTCATTCTTATGAGGTGGAATCCTTGAGTCAACACTATATTTTTACACATAATTCTTAACATCCTCATCTCTGTGGTGTTTAGTCTATTTTTCTCAGATTCTTTTAAAGCCCAAATTTGTCCAATATACACTAAACTAGACCGAATACAACTTCTATAAAGAAAACCCCTTAATTTTAACGAAAAGATACTGGTGCATAAAATACCACTTAACGTTTTAAATTTTTTCCAAGCTAGTTGTATTCTATGTTCTACTTACCCTACCTGTTTTGTCTAAAACCTCACCTAAATAACAAAATTGTTTAACCTCTTCTACTTCTACGCCGCCTACTACTACTTTTTCATCGAATACTACATCGGTATTTGGGTTGAAACTTAAACAGCACCTACACTTAAAATTTGTTGTATTTATCAAACTGCCCTTAATGTTTGAGCTCTTATAGAGTTTCTTTTAACTCTTTTCCGCAAACTCCACATGGATCTATTTTGGAAATTGTGTTCTCAGTAGCCTTAAAAGAATCGCTAATTTTCATCCACTTAGTTTTGCTGGTGTTATTCTTAAACACTTTTTCTCTAGTGTCTCATACCATGTGCTATTCTTTTTACTTAATTCTTCAGAAGATTCTCCTATTAGTACTATGTCATCTGCATATAATATCTCACTCGTATCTTCTTTAATTAAATCCTTAAGAATTTCATCAAGAATGATATTAACCCATTTACGACCAATGTTCCTATTTTGGAACATAAGTAATTTCATCTTCGTCTGCTTTTTTCAATGACTTTGAATATAAATCGTCTGCGTTTTTTAGATATCGTCTGCTTTGCTTGGTCTAAAATGGGTTAAATAAAAATGGGCTTAAAATCGAACCTTGATGTAATCCTACTTTTATTTTAAACTTACTAAGAATTGAATTTCGCTTTTGTACAAGGCCATAATGGCTCTGACTAGTCTTTCATTTATCCCTTTTCTTCTCAAAGACCACTCAATGAGACTTCTAGAAACGGAGTCAAAAGCTTTCTCTAGGTCTATAAAAGCAAGATACAGAGTATTCTAGTTCTTTCTACTATTTTCATATCACGTTCTAGTAGTTTTATTGTTCTATAATTTGAACAATTTGTTATAGTTCCTTTGCCTTTATATAATGGTATTAATAGACTTTTATTCCAGTTTTTTGGAATAGAAGCTCCGTCAAATATATTTTGAACTATAACTTTTAAAACTTCAGCGATTTCATATTTAAATAACTAACATTTCTAAACAACATCCACTATATCCAGCTGATTTATTTGGTTTCATTTGGTCAAAAGCACAAATGACTTTATCAAGAGACACAGCTTCGCAAGGTCCTTCAACTTTATCGACCGCATCTAGATTTCCTAACTTATTTTCATTATTAAAGATAACTTTAGAAAAATGCGACCAGGTGTTTAACTTATCCACTAAATTACTAACTAAATATCCATCTTTATTAACTATACTAGGAATCTCAACTACGTCTTGGTTTAACTTTCTGTTTTGCATGACTGTTTTGAAAACATCATTAGTTGTTTTGCGTTCATTCTCTTGTTTTAATTGTAAAATTCTCTCTTCTTTACTCCTTCTGATAATTTTTTTATATCTATTTTTTGCATTTTTATACTCTATTTTTTTCTTTTTAGTTTTATCTAACTGGTAAGCTCTAAATGCTTTTCTTTTTACACCTATACATTCCTTAACCTCATTATTCCAAAACCAAGTTACCTTATTTTTGTTTTTTAAAAACTTAGTTTTACCTAAAACTTTCTCTCCTATTCTTACCATGTTATTTTTAATTGTGTCTAAGTTATTATTTCTGTTTTCTAATACACCATTTTTTTACTTGTTTAATAAACTCGTTTTTTGTCTTAATCTCCAAACTTTTAAAGTTTTAATTTTTCTTATTTTCTTGTTAATTAAGAAGTTAATTTTTCTTGAGGTTAATTTTGTGGCATCATAATGTAGTCAATCATAGAAGCTTTATTACCTGATTTGTAAGTTCTCATATGCTCTATACTTTTCTTAAACTGTGTATCAGCTAAAAATAAAGCCAAGCTGTCTGCAAAACCAAGTATATTCTTACTCTCTTCTACCTTACCCGTGTACTCGCCTATACGTGGTATTAACTTCACCTACATGGCCATTTAAATCTAAAACAATACACTCTTTTTTCCTATCCCAAACTACTTTGTCTAAACTAAAATTCTTCTTTAATCTTTGTGCTAAGTCCTATTTGGGGAGCATATACAGATAAAAACGACCAAATTTCGTTGTTAATACAGATATCTATCACTAACTCTATTGACACTCACTATTCTGTCTGCAAAGTTTGCCTTAATAATAATTATCCCTACTCCGGCTGTACCTTTGCCGTTCTCTGACCAAAATAATTTGTAGTTATCTAACCATTTACACTTACCTCCCTTATACCCTACTTCCTGAAGTCCTACAATATCAACTTTTCTTCTATTTAACATTTCTATTATTTCTACTGATTTTCTAACTAAACTGCCCACATTCAAACTCTCAACCCCTCCACAACTTTTTTACCAGTATTCTTTCTAAGGTAGGAAGGAAACTGGTGCAACCCGCCCGATACTTTTGGCTGTACCGCGCCAATGTAATTGTAAATACGTTTTGGCAAGTTTTTTACATGCCAGATGCCCTTCCTGACGCAAAACCCTCCTCCTTTCTCACCCTGGGCTTGGGACCAGGCGATGGTGGAGATTCCTTAAGATTCAAGATTTTCCATAACATCAACTCCTCTCATCCCTTTGTTGAAGATTGCTATCATATGGAGTTCTTATACAGTGATTGGCTAAAAATGGTGTTCTTCAGGAAAGGCAGTATCAAAATTCCAAAAAAAAACTTCCAACTCATCATTAGAAACAAAAAATAATTATTTTTATCTCTGTTGGCATAGAGATTTGTCCAATCAACCATAAAGGGTAAAAAGTATCTATTTTTTCCAATGGGAGTTTTTAATTTTCATTCGTTTTTCTGAAGATTTTATTTGCATATCTTCTTTATAATTATAATCAAGCTTCACTTCAATTTCTCCAGCAGATTCAAATTCACCCTATTTATTTAGAAAAACATCTTCGGCATCACTTACATTTCCTTTAGAGTCTGGATTTGGAGGAAGAATTAATATATTCTTAATATTTTCATTTTCCAATAGGTCATAGGCCTCAGGTACGGTAGTGACATCTATATAATATTCTCGAATTTGAAGTGACTAAATGAAAAAAAATTATTGATTGAAAGCCTCCAATGTTCCTTTAATTAAAGGAACATTCATAAATTTCTAGAAAAAATTACAAAGGAGTTTTTTATTATTGTTTCTTTTTTATTTTTAAAAAATATTAACTAATTTAATTAGAAATTAATGCTTAAGTTTATGTTCCTTTGAAGAAACTTTGCGAGGAAAAGGGTTAATTTCTCTTAACTTCCTGTCTTCGTAGTGCCAGCAAGGAAAATTCTTGTCAAGTGCGCTCTCAGAAAAGATTTATCTAGATACTTTGCATATGTCCAAAATCCCTTTTCCCCAAAGTGGACCGTGTCGTCAACCAAAATGCGCAAGTAACAAGTTTTGGCCCTACAATTTCAAAATAGTAGAAGCAAGCTTTAAAAATTTTAGGGGTGTCTTTTCAAAATAATCATCAATCTAATAATAATTATCAAAGCTAATAATAATGAATTTGGACTTTTAAAAGGTAATTCGTATTACAGAATTTCTAATATACACCTATTTACAAAAATAATTATTTCAAATAACCTATAATACAAACAAAAATAAAAGATCGATACTTCATTTTAAGAAAGAGAGGGGAGCTATGGGCCAATGCCCCTCCCCTCTGAATAGGGTCATGACTCTCTTTTTTGTGATGACTCTGTGTTATTTTTTAATCAACTTTTACAAGCTAAATATGATGTTAAAATTAAAATATTTTACAAAAAGTTACCCCAGGATGCCGTTAATTTCTGTAGAAGTTTCAAATATATTGTAAAAACTAAAAAAATTTATTGTATTATAAATTGTTTTTTAAAATCTATTTTAAATATAAATATTTGTCAGTTTTACAACTTTTTTATTAGCTTTATTGCTCTTTCAGCAATAATATTAGTTCTTGGAGTGTTGATAACAGATTCAATCTTCACCCAAAACATTTTTCAGCAATTTTGTTTTTGCAATGCCGTTAAGAAGTTTTTCATAATTATCATCTTTAAATTTTTGATCAGAAAACCATATTTCTTGCCACTCGTAGGCTATAAAATTTACATTTTCTAGTTTTTTTCGATATTTAAGTAGAAGAAAGTAAGCAATAAGAGCGTAAATGGCTCTTGAATTCCATCGAGCTTTGTTTAATACTGGGAGTGTTTTCCACTTAATCATAGGTCGTTTGTTTTTTTCTTTATAAATTCTGTAACCATAGCATAATGTGTACAAAAATTTAAAATCATTATGAATTTCAGAAATGTAAAGCTTTTTTAGTTTATTATAAATTTATCACTATTGGATTTATGAACTCATAATTAATATTTGGATTAAATAAAAATCATGAAGATGCTTTAAAACTCTATCTAAAATATGATGTTGGCAACCAATAAACTGGTTTATTTAATCCCAAACTTACCATTTTTGCTGAAGCCTTACTACAACTCCTGTGAAAGAACCAGTGTTTGTAGCTGTAGTGTCACTAATAATAATCATTTTGATAGAAGACCATGATGCTTCACTTTCGTCAAGTACTTTTATTATTCCTTCCGAAAATAGATTTTGCAGACCTATTTTCACTTTTAAAAATTCCCAAATTAATTTTCTGTTCAGGATTTTGCAGACAAATTACTTGTTATTCTTCAAGCTGTGTTTTTTCATTAGTAATCGTTTACCATCAAAGTGTAAGCAAAAATTTGCTTGTTGCAGTAATTTTTTAATTTTAGTTTTAATAACTTTTGCACGTGTAATAGTTGCTTTAAATATTCCAGATTGAGATGGAGTAGGCAAATCTATTCCATCTTTTCACGGTGTTAAATACACTTTTGATGCCTTATGTGTAGAAATCGACAAGCTTTTAACTAATTCACAGACTGTGATGTAGAAAAATTTTTTTCTTTCCATGTCAGTTTGAAAATTGCGTTCTTCATTATCATCATATTCCTCGTTAGAACTGACTGATTCTTCATGTTCACTCGAGTTTTCGTCTTTTTCAACAGATGTTAAAAAATTATCACTTGTTTTCTTAATTCTTTTTGATGGATGAATGGAAGTGGAGCAAGTTTGTTTGACATTTATCCAACTTTGCCTTTCGATTCAATTTGTTGGTGATAAATTTTTTTATCTTCTTTGCATAACCAATTTCCATCTACTTTTGTGATGTCAAACAAATTTAATATTTCATCCCTAAATTTTTCTTTTGGGTATTTTTGATTTTGTTCGTGATCTATAATTAATTTTTGTATTTTAGCAAAAATTACCTGCTTTCTATTCTTAGTAAATTTCTTGAGTGTTGTATAGATAGCAAATTTTTTCTCCAAGTTTTAGAATTTTTAACTACAATAGAAGCAGATTTGTATTCGGCCATTAATTAATTAGGAAAAACAAACTGAATAAAACAAAAATAAATTTATTATGCTATAATAATTTTTTTAATTTTAATTATATAAATTGATTGATTTTAAAAATTAATATATTTTATCTAAAATATTTTTATTTTTAAATTTTTTTGAGTCTAATAAAAATCAGAAAATATATTATAAATGTAGTTTTATTTTTTGTTATCTTAGGAAAGGTTTTTTTATTAAAAATAATGTTTTTTTGTTTTTGAGGAAAAAATTAAATTATTCACCTAATAAAAGATCAGGTTTTATTTTTTTTCGAAATTTTTTTCAAAGTAAACCCTACCCCTGAATATAGTTTATATGAAGTTTGAATACTAGTTAAGGATAAGTACGCTTTGACTATATGCGAGACTTGCACTTTTGAAAAATTACTTTATTTAAATAAAAAAGTTAATAATGTGAGAAGACGCCGGTTTGCCAATTTAGCTTGAGAGGCCATCTCCTTTCCTTTCCCCTGGTAAAGGAATAAGATGTGTTGTGTATTGAGTTTTGTGGGTTTGGATAAGATATCTGATCAATGGTGTGCATTGGGATTGGATAATTTATCGGACGAATCATGTGTATTATTGAGTCTTCTGGTCTTGCATAAGATATCTGAGCAATGACTTCCATTACTCTCATTACGTATAACAGTTGTAGGGGAAAGGTGTCGCATGGCAAAGCTTTGCTAGAACATGTAATGGTGCTCAGGAAATTGACTTCTCTTTCAATCTCGTGTAGCAGGGAGGAGGGGTAGAAGGGCGGGGTGGAGTTGTCGAGAATGCAAAAGGAAGAAGTGTCGGGATAATCATCTGGAAGAATGAGATAAACACATAAACTTGAGTTGTTAAAGTGTACTTCGTAGATAACTTGGAAGGTATTTTTTTTATTCGTGGCAGTGAAGGCGTCTAGCCTATGCTTGACTCTTGAATTCGCTAGCTTAATAAATCTTTGATCCAATGTTGAAATCGGCTCGAAAGAAGAAATTTGACTACTTACGTTCATCTTGAAAGAAAGCAAGGATTTGATGGCAGGTGAACTAAGAAAATCATCACTCTTTTGCATGGTATGGAGGTGCCGAAAGGTGTAGACTTTGTTTATCAAGCGCTTTTGAATTTGGTGAATGCATTTATCCAAAAACTCCAATTGCATCGTTACGCAACTTTCATTTGAATTCTTTTCAGCAGGCTTGAAATGCGCAAAATTGCACAAACACTGGACCCATGTGCGCGGCTTGCCAAACTTTTTATAAAAATCAAACTCATCCTTGCTATAACGTGTGAAGATAATGCCTAATTTATAGTCAATGATATTATCTAGAGAATTTACAAAATAATTTTCATCAAATAAATTATCTAAAATATTGATTTCGTCAAACTCACTTAACAAAGCATTTGAAGACTTGTCTAAGACAACTTTACAAGTCATGATGTCTAGTAAAGGGACGTAATAAAAGAAAATGCTAGCTGATTCATTTTCAATGCCATATTCTTTGGAAGACAATTGGAAGCCAAGGCGCACATAATGCCTATCCACCTTAACTTCTCGGTGCTTCAATTTGCTCAAATGCTGGAAATCGCATTCCTCTGCCTCATTATCGAATTTCTCGTGGATCGAAGACAAATCCATGTCACATTCTTCGTCGCCGTCCTTTAAAAGCGAGCTTTCTTCAAACCTTTTTGATATGAGGAGGTGGTTGTTTTCGTCATCGCCCTCCAGCGCCAGGATGAAGGCATCGCGAACAATCGGCGAATCCACTAACTTCTTGTACACCTGCAGCTTCGAGTGAAAAGTGAATAAGGCGTCACAGAGCAGGGGATTAATGTCGGCGTCGCCGCTAGAGTCCACCTTGAAGACTTTGTCGAGGGGCCGCGCCTCTGCCACCAACTTCTTGACTAAGGGCGAAAGCTGTTTTAGCGCCTCCTTTTTAGTCTGCACAGCGCCAATCATGAGCTCGCTCCTCTCCTTCTGCTCACTTATCTCCTTCTCCAACTTGATGCGGTTTTTCAGCTCGCACTCCAACTTCAGCAGCAAAACCTTGTGCTCATCCTCCTGACTCACCATCTCTCCACTCAACACCCCCATCTCTGCGTACTGACTCAGCTCCAACAAATCAATGTTGTCGTGATCTGAGGAAAAGCACAAACAACTCTTTATTTCCTTTTTGAAGTGATCGTGTTGATAGAAGAGGTTTTGAAGATGCAAGTACCTTTTATCCGTTTGCAGCTTATACTCGTGAATCTTTTCCTTCAGTCTCCAATTTTTTATCTGCATCACGCGATTGTGATTCTTCAGCTCCAAGAGTAACAGCATTATTTCATCTTTACACTCTTGAACATCGTCCACCTTTCCTTCATAGATTTGAAATAAATGACTAGATACCAAACTCAAAACATTTTTTGAAGACTTGAGCAAATCTGGTACTGAAATAGAATCTTCCTTTTTACTCAATTCCATCTATACACGATACTCGAATATATTTGTATTCTAAAATAGAAAAGCACCGTTATATCGTACTTATATTTTAAGCTTCTTAATAATTTGCGATAAATCTTTCTTTTTTTGAGGAAATTCTCTTTTTGATTAAAATTCAGCGATTCGGAATCTAATTTTAATTAATTATGCAGATCATTTCAAAATAGTTTTTAATAATACAATCAATATTCAGCAATAAACTTTAATAGCAAAAACTTAGAAAATAAATAACGACATAAAAAGTCTCATATAGTAATTTAGATGATATCATATTAGGATTGAAATAAAAAAGTTTAGACAATGAATCTTAACCGTACTCCTAAAAATTATTTAATGAGAGAAGATATTAATAAATGATACCGTCAAATTTTGCAAAAAAAATTTAGCAAATGTTTTTATGAATATGAATTTCCTCATCTAAATTCTAGTTAATTAGTTGCGATCAAAGTCCGCTCTATGCAAAACCGCGTTGTTCAGGCTCTATTTATAATGCGTTTCAATGAAAATGATTGGCCCAAAAAACTATAAATTAGATGTAAAAAAAAATTATTTTTACACCATAAATTTAAAAAGAAAATTAAAAAAATAAAATATATCTAAAAATAAATTTAAAAAATAAAACACGTTATAGCAAAACCCGCACTGATCAAAACCGCGCTATGCAAGGACCTCCTGTATGTGTTTGCATGAAATAATGCGCAAATCTCTTATAAAGATCCTTTACGAATCTTAATGAAAGGTGAAATAGACAAATATGGGCACAAGTTTTATATGATTGCTGATGATTTTCACATAAATGATATATATTTACAAAAAAAAATTCAAACTTTAATGGTGTAAATGAGTTTGTGAATAAGATTAATGGAATGTTCAAATTTTCTAGATTGAATCTCACAGCAGATAATTATTTTTTACATATCAAAATAGAATGTCATTGTTCGATAACGGTATAATTATAAATGAAACTTTTGAAAAATAGAATTATTAATAGTATACCAAGATAAATATATTAAAATTTTTTAATAATGATTATAAAATTCTAAACAATAAAAAGTAGAGCTAGAGAGAATATAGCGTCTTCAATTTCAAGGTGATTACTATAGTAAATTAGATTTAAAAACTGGAGAAGAATCAAAAATAATAATATAAAGCATCAACAGGACATGTGGATCGTTTATATTTCTATAGCACATCACAGTATTATCATGATGGTAGATGGTTATTATTATTCATTATTTATTTATCTTTTCACTATTTTTAAAGTAAGAGTTAGTTTTTAAGCGATTTTATCCTTTCAATGGTTGTCACACATTTGAAAAGTATATTTTCCTTTTTCTTCTTTCAGAAACTACTACAAAAACTATTAGAAAGATTACTTTTTATTCATTTAATAGAAGGGAATGCTAATCTTGCATGATCGGAAAGGTGTCAAATACAAAATTGAAATGACTGGATAAGTACTTAGCGCTTTCACTACTAGGCAAAAATACAGTCTAAAAAATCCTTCTTAATAAAAAAAAGATATTGATTAAAATAAACCTAGAAGCAATTTGAAATTTTCATTAAATTAAGGAAACCGCCAGCACAAAATTTTAACATTAATTTTAACAAAATTAATAAAAATTACTTTACACAAATTTTTTTTTTAATTTATAGGATCAACTTAAGAAATTTAAAAGTAGAGTTAAATCATCAGTTAACTTTCGTTTGATTGATTGTTATTTACACGAACGACTCGAAACCTTGCACTTATAACTTGATAAATATAGAGCTAGTTAGGAAATAAACAATATCATTCAAGAATAAAATAAAAGAGAAATTTGCCTAAAAAGATGATTGTACAGACAAAAATTCATACTAGGTCAAATTTTTTTGAAAAATAAATCGGGTTAGTCTAAAATAAGCTGCACAAAAAGCTGCAAAAAGAAACGTCAATTACTAAAAAACTACAAGAGTTATTAAGACAAAACTTAACATACTTATAAAACTCGAGCTTTTCTTTCTATCAAAACACTTTGCAGTGAAAAATTTTGTGTAAATTTGGAGTTCTGAGGGTTCAAAGGCAAAAAATTAACTTGTGAGAACCATTTCTGTTGCCTTGAAATTAATTTTAATATCAGAGAGAAAGGAAAATTTTTATAAATAAAAATAAAAAATAAACAAAAAATAAGAATGTTTAAAAAAAATAAAACTGTTAAATAAGTTTTATTTCTTTTAAAAATTAAAATCAATAACAGAAAATAATTAAATTAAAAGTTTTATTTAAAGTTTGGAATCGTTCTCACTTTTTTTTTGAAATTGTAGTTTAACAATTGGTAATCTAAATAGGCAATGATAACGATTAGGAAAATGAATTTTATATCTACGAAAAAATTATATTTATCAATTCTAATGATGTCCTAAAAATGAGAAATTGACGATAATTAGATTTCTAAAAAGAATTATATAAATAATAAGAAATTTATCTTTAAAAAATTATTTGTTTCTTTTTTATCATTAAAGTAGTTTAGATTATCACACATCAAAACAGAAAAAAAGAAAATAGTAAACTATGTTAGTTGTCTGACTTTTATGAATGTAGCTTTCAACTTTAAGTTCAGCTTAGACACTGCTCATATTTTAATGTAAGCAGTCTCTTTCGTGTTTTCATTATTAAATCACCACAAACTATTGTACTTCTACAGTAAAAATTAAATATATTTACTCATCTTCATAAACTCTAGCGAAATTTAATTTAAAATGATTTTTCTTTAATTATTTTGTTAAAATTGTAACTATATAAAAAATGTACAGATGTATGTTTTTTCAACAATACAATAGAGGAATAGAATTTTATATTTTAAAAAACATAATAATCAAAAACATAACAAAACTTTGATTAAAAGAATCATAGAGAAGTGATTAAAATGGAGATTAAAGGGATAATAGTAGTAAGAGTCAACTTTGATGCCATGAATTTTTACCATAAAGATTGTTTCGTTTTTAATATTGCATGATTATCTATATATAAATTAATTTAATTTCAATCAAGAAATTGCAATTTTATTAGTCACTTGATATTTAGAAAACAAATAATAAGCACAAAAGGTTTTTACTGTTAGATATTCTTATATATCACTAGGATAAGCTTGTTTGTCCCCAGCTTTCCTCGAGACATTGGATTCTAAATCCTAGTGATTCTATGTCCTCTTAAAGATCATTGATACCCCGTTGGGTCCTGCTTAAGGGAATTGGTAACTTTAAGTTAGGTCCTGTTAAAGATCATTGGTACCTGTATGATTCTAGGTCCTAAAACTTTTCACACCAAAAAATATTTTTTCAAATATATTATTAATATTTTAAAGATCTCGCATTATACATATGATATGTGTCTGTGTGTATATGAGTTTATATAGGTTCAAAAAATTGGAAAAAATTGACTTTTACTGAGAGAAAAAATTGACTTTATTGACTTTTTAAAGTTTTTATTGAATTGAACAACTATGAAGACTTTAAAGAAAGTATTGAAAAATACCAAAAGATTCCATAACTTTGTAATACAACAACATATAATTAATGACATTTTCTGATTTAAAATTCGACCATTTTTTCAGTTTAGAAAAAGATCTTTCTACTTCTAAAGTTAAAACTTGGCAATTTTGCTATTTGGGATAAGTACTGGTAGAGATTTGAGAGTTTTCCATATTCATGATTTTATTTGAATCTATTTTCAAGATAACTTTCAACGCCACATTCGAAAATGAAATAATATTGAAGAAACAAGTAAAGGCATCTTTGACTGAAAAAGTCTCTATGTTGACTTTTTCCGACTAAATCAATGAATCGTGAATATTCTCTAATTATTGTTAGCAAGTTTTGACACAGATTTTCTTTTTTAACAATTTCTTGATATTTGGCAATAAAATTCCATCATCTTCATCATTAATTTCTTCACTGCTGAAAGATTTTAATGAAAATATTTGGCTGCTTGCAACCAATTTGTCAACTTAATTACAATTGGAACTGAAGTGTTGCCGCTAGGTTTGAAAAGAGAACGTCTTTTTCTATTACTAATTTTGAATGATTTAATGCCGGTAATCTACAATTTTGCAGGATAACTTAACTTTTAAGGTAAACTTGTGTAAAAGATGTGAAAAACATGCAATGATAAAAAGTTTGGGAATAAAATTAGGCACATTGAATCAAAAAGTGTTAAATATAAAAAATTTACTTTATTGACCTAATCTCGAAAAATTGACTTTGATTGACTTAAAAATTTTAAATTAGTTAGAAATTTTTTAGACTAAACAAATAAAGATCTTAAAAGAGTTTTTGCTAAACGAAAATAAAAGTTGACTTTATTGACTTTTACTCGCCCTGGTAATGACTTATATATTTTTTTGCGGTCAAAGTTAGAAATTTTGTTATTTTATCAAGAGACAAAAAAGTATTTTAAAAAATTCAAACTTAAAATATTTATACATTTTCGTAATTAGTATAATATTACCTTTAAAATGAGATATTAAAATCGAAAATTTGATAAATAAATAAAAAAACAATTTTTTCAACGTATTATTTTTATATATTGGGTATATTTTATAAATATGCAAAAAAAATGTAATTAATTTATTAATTAAAAAATTATCGGTATTTTTTCGAACTAGATAAAAGTTAACTGACCTCACATAAAAGTATATTTTGCAAAATGGAAAATATTTTGTTGGTAAAACATAGCCTATATTAAGCACAACGAGTATAGCTTTCCTATGATACCATTTTCAATAAAAAATTGTTGTTTTAATCTTCACATTATGTTTTCAATAAAAAGTGGTCACTTTTTTTACTAAAATTTAAACCAAATTTTTAGAAGTAAAGTCCAGTTATCAAAAAACCTTTTTTTCTTCAAAAATACATTATTCTAGCGTATACAGCAAACGATAAGCTTTTAAATGCATCATGAAAAAGGAACATTGAAAACAATTTAATTTTTCTTCAAAACAAATAAGTAAACATTTCCAAAAAAATCGTCTTATTAGTATTAGTAATATTATATATTACATAAACATTTCAACCAATCATATTATTTTCATGAAATAAAACTGCAATTTTTAAGTTAAGTGACTTGAACTTTTGTGTAGAATTTTTGAAATGGTTTGCTTAATATGTATGCAAAATATTTTTAGAAAATTTTTATTTTAAATGTTTTTTTATTTTACAATTTTTATATAATAAGGTCTGGCAAGTTGTTTTACCGGAGATCTTGCCAGACCTGTGATATGATTCGCTTGAAATTATTATATATTAGAAGATTACAAAGATATTCGGAACCTTGACACATGATAAAAATTCGAGATATTTAAAAATATTCCCTCCATATCCCTTAGCTATAAAAATCATATTTAGAAATACTAAAATATACCAGTTCAAAATATTGGTTTTTATCAGAAATGAAAATTGTTTAGAAAATTTACAAAATAATTATAATTTTATTATAAAAACAAATAACAAGATAAATAAACAGTTTTAAAATATATGGTCGATATTAACATCATAATATGAGAACAAATCTGATAAATAAACAGTTTTATAATAAAAGGTGCATGTGACTTCATTTCATGACAAAATAATAACAAGTGTACATGTAAAAATAGATAAACATTGGATAAATATTAGGGTCTCACTGGTTCCGTCGCAGAGGCACATCAAATCACTAAAATCAAAGGAGAACGTTCTTTCGAAAAGCTACTCACTTCAAAGCCGCACGATACACTTTCTCACTCCACTACTTCTGCGCACAATCTAAGTGAAGTTACCCTGCAACTTCTCCTCAAGATAACTGTTTATTCAACTCTATTTGTTTTGTCAAATAAAAGTGAGGAGTTTGCTGTTGAATCTTTTGCGTACACTGATGTTATTTTTCTTCCATTATATAAGTTTTATAATGATGTAGTTAGGGATATTTGTTTGAAAATATATGTGGTCTATAACTTATACTATAAGACCCTTCAACGATTATAAAAAACCTATTCGATTAGTTTACCCGCCTAATTGTTCTTTTGAGAATATAGCTCATGTTATTTTGAACCGACTATTTATCCTATATAATTTGATAATAAAAATTGTCTACATTTAATAATGTGAAAAATTATTTCAATAATTTTGTACCCTTGGTTTCAATTGAAAAACACGTATCTTGCATGTCAACTGAGAATGACAGTATATCTGAAAACATTGCGCATAACAGAGAAACTTGCAATGACATGGATGTTTAAAAATCAGGAATCGAAAAAGAAAATGTTCTGCAAAATAAAAATAATGAGGAGAATTTTAATAAAAATGACCAAGCTATCAAAAAAACCTCCCAATCCTTTATGGTAAAAAATGAAAAAATGACTCATTTTATTTAACTAAAAAATGATTTAATTTTTCAAAAAATGGTTTTTAATCAATTTTATATTAAAGTTTATTTTGAGAAAGAAAAATTTGTATTTGCGATTAATCAGAATTCGTTTTTTCCTATAAACTTCATGTTTAAATATGTTATGTAGTTCCTCCATTAACCCATTTACGGCCAATGTTCCTATTTTGGAATATAAGTAATTTCATCTTCGTCTGCTTTTTTCAATGACTTTGAATATAAATCGTCTGCGTGTTTTTAGATATCGTCTGTTTTGCTTTGCCTTAAATGGGTTAATTGTATTGCTCTTTCGGAATTCTGATTCGTCTGGCTATATCTAATCTCGACTTCTCCCTTTTCTAATGTGTTCTGAAGGATTTTAAAGCTTTAATACATTAGGTCTTTTCAATGGCTTTCAACAATTTCTCATATATCTCTTCATCATAATGTTGGAAGTGAAAACAAACGTCTGCCCAATCGTTGGAAATGAATTCACACGCATTCTCAAGAGTCTCTCGCATGTTAGGCAACAAAAAATCCAATGAGTGCGTAAATTGCCCTAGAAATCCACCTCGCTTGATGTAAACTTGGCAAAGCTCTCCAGTTGATTAAGGGCCACTGAGAACTGATGCACAATTTATATTAAAACTTGTAATCATCACGCAATCCAAGATTATCACTTTTAGGCACGTCAATTAAGAATAGCTGGCTATAAGTTTTGCTCAACTGCGGCTTTGTTGTTTTTTCAGGAAAAAAATAGTTTAACACGTTTTAACTATTCACATTTGAGAACCTGTGTTGGTAGCCGTGGTGTCACAAATTATCATTGAAATGTATTTCCACGCGTTGAATTGGTCGATTATTTTCTCCAGGTCACTGTAAATAGCTTTTGCTGAGCCACTCTTACAATTGAGAATACAAAGCTTTATTTTCTTCTCCTTTTAACATTTTCCCATCAAACTGAAAACAAAAACAATCATAGTTAGATAAAACTCTGGAAATTTTAGTTTTCATTTCCTTTATCTCTTTAATGACTTTCTTCAATATGGATGATTGTCTTGGCACTGGTACATCATAACCTTAATTTTTGATACACAAAGGATTTCATGAGCTTTGTGAGTTAAATATTTTTTCGCACTAAAAGACTTGTCGTACCAGTAATTCCTTTTTTGTATTTTGGCTCGTGAGTTTCACATGACGATGATGAAGAAAAAGGTTTGACGAGAGATAATGATTCATTATCAGAGATTGTTTCAGTTTGCTTGATAGAAGTTTTCAACATTTTTGAGTCTAATTCTTTTTCTTGGATGAATTGAGCTTGATAATGCCTTTTCCAAAACCTACCTTTCCTTCACTTTCAAGTTGCTTTTTATATAATTCTTTATCTTCTGAATTTTTCCATATACCATTGACATTAGTAAGATCAAATAACTTCAAAAGAGTGATTTCTATAAACTTTTCAGATGGCCTTTTTTATTTTTCTTTTCCAGGTTTGATTAAATTTTTCAGCTTTTTTCTCATAAGAGAAATTGAAGGAATTACAAAATCTAAAGTTTGTGTCCAGAGAAGCTCAATATCAGCCATCATAATTTTTATCCGCTCGTCTTGGCTTTTCACTTTATTATATAAAAAATTAAAGTTTCAAAGAACTGGTAGTTTGTTGCCACTCTTGTTAATTTGAAAAGAGATTCAACTAATGGAATTTTACAATCTCTCTTTTGTTTGAAGATAACACTTAAGTTCTTTTTCCAGATAGATTCATTTTTTTGAACGCTTCAACTTTAATTTTTGGAATTCATTTTTCAAATTAGGATATAAAATAATTATTAAAATATGAAAAAAAATTTATAAATAAAATAAAATAATTGAATAAATTTTTCATAAATATTTGATTCTCATAACCTGTACGGTTGAACGCGGGTAGACAACTTGCGTGTTATCTCCAACCCGTATATTACGATGATTCTTCTCCAACCTGTATTCTACGATGATTCATCTCCAAACTATATACTACGATGATTCATCTCCAACCTGTATACTACGATGATTCATCTCCAACCTGTATACTACGATGATTCATCTCCAACCTGTATACTACGATGGTTTCTATTCCATGTACAAATAACTAGAGAGACAATGTTCAACTTTCTGTTCACATTCTGCTAGATGTAAGATTTGACCTGTATACTACAATGGTTTCTATTCCATGTACAAATAACTAGGGAGACAATGTTCAACTTTCTGTTCACATTCTGTTAGATGTAAGATTTGATATACCTCATTCGGGGAGACGATGCTACATAAGTTATTACCTATATACATTATACCTGTATACTACGATGGTTCATCTCCAACCTGTATACCGCGATAATTCATTTCTAACCTATCAGTTCATATTTTGCTAGATGTAAGATTTGATATACCTCATTCGGGGAGAGGATGTTAGATAACTTATTACCTATATTTTTGCAATTTTTTCACGATATTAAATAATATATTTTATCAAATAATCAAAATAAAATTCTGTAATCAAAGAATCAAAAAATATTCTTTAAAAAATCAAAAAATATCAAACATTCTGTTCATATTTTGCTACCTCATATGATGTTACAAAAGGTATTACCTATACTTTGAAATTTGCACGATTTTAAATATTATATTTGTCAAATAATCAAAATAAAATTATGTAATCAAAGAATCGAAAAACAATTTCCTTTTCAATTCCTGTTTTTTCAACATCTATGTCATTGGAAGTTTCTTTCTTATGCACAATATTTTCAGATATCATACTGACATTCTCAGTTGACATGGAAGATGCATGTTTTTCAATTGAAATCAAGGGTACAAAATGATTGGGATAATTCTTCCCATTTAGTTCGAATGATGTGCAAGTAAAAAGAATTTTCACATTATTAAATGTAGAAAACTTTTTATTATCAAATTCTAGAGGATAAATAAGTCGATTCAAAATAACATGAGCTATATCATCATAAGAACAATAGGGAGGATAAACTAATCGAATAGGGCGTAAAAAAATTAAAAAAACCTGCAACCGCCCTGCACTCAACATTTTAAAATCTAAGCTTTATTATTTAAATGGTACTGTTTTTCTACATTGAATACTTAATATGTTAAATTTAAAAAAAAATTTTATTATGTATAGCGCTGTTTTAAAATAGAATATCAATGACATTAGGGTTTTGAAGCTGTTCTTGCAGAAATAAATTGGTATAGCAAGATTGAAGTTACACTCACTAGTAGCATTATTGTTGCCATATTACATAAAACATTACGCGCAATGGTCGTTCACATTTGACTTCAACCTTTTTTTGATAAATTTCAACCCCATGTCAACTTTTAGATATATCATCACTTAACAAAATCGACTTATGTCAACTTTGGATACCCCCCCCCCCTCGTTTTAGTTGGCATCAATTGTGAACGACCCCATAGAAAGTGTGGATATACTTTCTTATCACAATTTTTATATTACTAATAATAATTTTTTGAGAATATATGAATGCAAAAGCTAAGTTTACCAGTTCAAAATGTTTACTTATTAGTTATAAGCTTTCCTACGTTTTACATGAGAAAATCTAGAATAAAAGAGAAAAAATACTATTACTATAATTCTCTTGATACCTTCCTTCATTTTCTTTCAAATAACCACAATTGTGAATGAAAAAAATTGTTGAAATTGATAAAGAAGCATATTTCAATTCCTTTGTGCCATAAATAAGCCAAAATTCACTCTGATCTCTAATAAAGTGTTTTTTGAGTGCGTTTATGATTAACTAAAATAAAAATGACCCACTAACCATAATAAAAAATTTAAAAACATATTCAGAGAAAAATTAAAAAAGTAACTCAGAGAAATATTTTTATTAAAAAAATTTTTGCTGCTACAAAGAATATAGGTGTTCAAAATTTTTGGAAGCGGATATTATTGTAACATCAAAATTAAAACGATCTACTGGTGAGGATGTAAAATTTTTTGAGAATGAGGATATCCGATACATCTTTATTGAGTATTTTTTTTATCGAATTAGTCAAATTTGATCAATTTTTTTTGTATTTGTAAAGTATAAATATGTTAAGAAAAACAAATTTTATTGACTTGTTCTATATGTGTAGATAAAATATGATACCTATAATTTTCACTGGATTTTCCTTTTTATGAGACTTGGCCAAAGAAATAAATTAAAATTTTTAAAAGAGTCAGAAAGACCTTTAGGACCTGGTGGAGACAAAGCAGCGTTTCTAATATTTGCAGATAAAGACCTTCCACGGTTTTCTTTGGGTCCCCAAAAGTATGTCGTGACATCAGGTGCAACCAGTGAATCCAATGAAAGATATTCTCCACTACTTGAATCCATTATTTCGAAATCACTAGGATCATACACATAAGATCCAAAAGTTCCACTACCAAGATCACTTGGATTGCTATCAGAACTCATTTCTACATAAACTAGTGTAGCTAAAGAACTGCAACAAATGGTTTCATAACATTTCCAAGCCAGTACAAATATATATAAACAAATGATAGTAATATCATTAGAAGGTTTGTTGGCTTTTATACAATGTATATCAATAATATTCTATACTTGGTGCAACAGGACATATTTCATTACATATCGCAAACATACAAAAAACAATATATTGAATAAAGTTCATACATTTGATGCAAAACTTTACAACGAAAAAATTTACCGCTATATTGGGTAGAGAAATAATAATACAAATGAATTAGGTTCACTGTATTCATGTAAGAAAAAAGGTTCTATAAGATAAAATCATTAGTCAATGAAAGTAGACTTCAGTTGGAAAACATAAGGATTCGTGCATAAATAAATAAAAGGTTTTGTTGTTATTTTTAAATATTAACGCCATCTTTCCTTCATTATGTCCTGACTGATAATTAAAGACATTTGTAATATTATATTAAAATAAGATTTCTCTAAATTTACTTTAAACTTTTCAAAAATTAAAAAAGATCTTTAAAAGTGTAAAAAACGAGGCTTTTTCAAAATGGGAGTAAAACTCCCATTATCCGTCCTTGGAGGTTATACAAAACTATCCGTCCTGCGAGGGCACATTGCCTGCTGTCAATGACCGCACGGAAGTGTGAAATAGCAGTACTTCAAAACCAGACTCCATATTTTGACATATTTGTCTGAACAACGTGGTGTTCACTGCTGATGATTTTACATGGATAATTACTATTATCAATTCTTTGAAAAGTACATTAAAGTGATTTGGAAGTGTTCTTGATATCTATGCTTCTCTGTGAATGAAGCAATGAATACCATTAACTAACGGATTACGTTCTTTAACTAGTTTGTGGAAACCTGTTCTTAAGCCTAACATTGAAGTAACACCATCAGTAGTGACACCTACTAAATCATCACAACTCAAATCATTCGCTTCAAAATAATAATTGACCATTTTAAAGATATCCTTGCCTTTTGTGCCAGTGTCAAGACTTTTATAACGTGCAAAAACTAAGATTAGAAGACAGTGAGGCATCTGTAGTTTCATCTAATTGTATTGAAAACAAAGGAGATTCCTCAAACTTGTTCACAACTATTTTCTCACATTTCAACTAATCGTTTAGAAAATGTATCATATGAAATGGAAACATCATTCAGCTTGTGAGTAGCATCTTCTCCAACAACAAGTTTGGCCATTTGTTTTGCACAAGGCCTCATAACAAGTTGCTACTGGATTAGTTTTCTATTCATAGAGAATGCATATTGAGTCAAGACGCTGTTTTTTTTTAAATCCGACGTTCAAAATAATATTTTGGATTTTGCAATAAACTTCGATCACATTTTTAAGTCTTTAAAATACCTTTTAGTTGGAAAGTAAAGTCAAATTCATTGTAGTCTTCTGGATACTTTTTTTGCTACTGTCATTTACAAAGTACAAACAAATTTTATACTATCAGAATTTTTGTATCTAAAATAGAAAACATTTATGGTAATTGTCCAGTTTACGTATCTGTCAATCAAAATTTTTTTGAATGTTTTGATTGGCTTTTCAAATTTCAATCAAATTTATTATAATTTGCAATTTTCAAACTTCTAGTGCCTTTTAACTTCTAACAGATATAATATAAGATTGATCGATGAATTTTTGCCAAAAATTTTTTAACGAAAGTTAACTACTTATTATTTGCGCTTTCTAATTATAGTAATGGCGCTTCTAGTTATATTAACTATATTTTTTTATTTTGAACTAATTATGGTGCGCTATTAGTTTAATTATAACTCAATGAATGGTACAATTCATTTTATTAGTATGCAGCTAAAATTCAGGTACAATTAAAAAAACTTTCAATTAAAAAAGAACAGGTATTCAAAAGTTTCACAACAAATGGCGTGATGACTGGAAACCAAAGCATCCTACGAGTAAGGATGGAGAATTTCGATAACTAGGCGAGAAAAAGTGATTGATGTAACACGAACAAATGAAAATGATGTAAAAGAGATGATATATGCGTGCATGCGAAACTCGTTAACATTATAAGTGTATGGAATGTAGCGAGTAAAAAGAGTTACAACTAAAATATTGTAAGAAGATAAGATGAATTTTTTTGTTGTAGGCGTTATTGGAAAATCATATGTTTGTTGTGGACCATCTGATATATGATATATCCTGTGGTCCATGGACCGCGAGTTGGGAAGCACTGATATATGAGATAATAGTCATCTCCACTGTCTTTTTTATCTTCTGATTACCTGGTTTCTTCCTCCAATGGTTGATTTCTTTTGCGAAGTGAAAGCACATTAGTACTGTGGCGTGTTGATCAGGGGCGCACATCCGGGGGGGGGGGGCAAAATGACCTTCGCCCCCCCCCCCCCAATAATTTTCTATAAGTAAGAGTTGCTGCTTGTTTATAAAACATGTATGATTATCGCATTTTTCCTATCGAACATATTTTGCAGACGATGCGTGAGAGCTATATAATAATAATCCATTGCTTCAATATGCACACAATAAGTCAGCAATGTTTATCACAGTGTCTCCTCTTTGTAATATTTTTGAGCAAACACATGTTGATGATCCACTAGATTTTCTCATCTTCTGTCACAGTGATTCTATTTCTCTTTCAGTCTCCTGTGTCTCTTCCGCTTTCTCTGCTAAAACTCAATCATTCACTCAAGCTCATTCAAGCTCTCTTGTTTCATTCAAGCCCTCTTCTCTTGTTAAGCTCTCCTATCTCGTTCAGCTCTCTTCTCTCCAGTGACGTAGCTAGGCTGGCATAAGGGGCCGTGCCCATACTCCTATGTACCGCATGGTGCCCCCATGAATCTTATGCGATATCAGTTTTTGAAAATTTCTCCAATGAAAGGATCAAGAAAGTATAAATAATGTTGCGCAAGTTTTTTGTTTTTAAATTGTGCCCCTTCTATCAACTTTTTTTGGCTACACCACTGCTTCTGTCTAATTTGCATTTAGAGTTAAATTAAAATAGTTTTCAATCGTTAAAATTTTATATCAATGAATATTGTTAGACTCGCACTAAGAATATTTTTTTCAACAAAAGTCACCAAATCTTTATCACTACGTTTGCTACATTTTTTAACATTTGAAAACTTTAATTTTTTAAGTCAAGAAATTTTTTTCAATAGTTATTTGGGAATGAATGTTTTGATTATCTATTCAGTTTAAAGGCAAGAATACTCTATTTGCTTAATATTTGAGCAGAGATATTTTTTATAATGTTCGATTGTTAAATTTTATAACTAACACTGTACATAATCAAATCACTTTTTTTAAGAAAATTTGTTGATTATTATAATAAAAATATAATATCGAAACAAAATGTTTCAGTTGTTAAAAATGTACTTGATCTATTTGACAGATTTTATTTGTAGATAGAAATATTCAAAAAAACGCAATGATTTTCTTTTCTCGTATACTTTGATTTATGTTAGTTTGGTCCTCGGACATTTCGCCCCATTATTTTCATAAGACAGTTCGTCCCATGGACAGTTCGCCCCATTATTTTCATAAGACAGTTCGTCCCATGGACAATTCGCCCCATTATTTTCATAAGACATTTTGTTTCATGGACAATTCGCCCCGTTATTTTCATAAGACATTTTGTCTCATGGACAATTCTAAAAAATTAAGAGGTAAATTGATTAATTTGAAATAATTTAATAGAGATAAAATAAACAAGAATATAAAATTTTTAAATAATTTTACACATATAATAAGCAAAGATGGATGAAACTAATAGCCTATGAGACAATTTGTCAGGGAGAAAATTGTCTATGGGGCGAAATGTCTGTCGAACGTTAGTTTAAATAATTTTTTAACGTTGGCTTTTGCTGCTTATAAAAATTTGAAAATATCAAATAAACTCTAATTCTTTATGCCTCCTATTATTTTGAAATTATTCTAAGAACAGAGGGTTCCATTTTAAAATAGTGAAAATTGCTTTATTAGTTTATTTTGTTTCCTTTCTCTCTTATGTTAATTATGTAGCAAATTTTTCAATTTTGAGTGGTGCAGTGGATGTATTTTCATTGACAAGGCACTGATGTACCGCTTATGTCAAACTATGAACAAATTCGTATCGATGAGGAATCGAATCCAGAGGCTTCCGTGCTATGTCCATCATCTCAAACAACCTGCCATGCCACCCATAGAGTATGCTGTAGGGGATACGTCAAATTAGTTTTCAAAAAACTTAAGTTATGCTCTAAAAATTTTTAGTTTTTGTTGAAGCTCTATAACTTTTTCTGATAGACTTTTTTTCCTTAAAAGTTATTATAAAAGGCAAACCATTGCAAAATGTTAACAGTTATTTTACTTTTTGTAGCTTATATCAATTTAGCTTTTAAATATTTTTGAATGATGCTTAGTAAAATGAAATAATGCGATCTTAATTTTTTGTTTTAGTTTTGTTTGCACAATTAGAACTTCATTTTATACCCTTGCCCCTGAATCGATCACATTTTTCTATATAAACATCGCATGGTGTCTAGTAGACTCTTTGCCTTTAAACTACATTCACTCATATAAACTATCCAACCTTCATTTATTTGTTTTCTCTATGAATCAAATTTCCTTTCATCAATTCCTGTAATGTGCCTGGTAGACTACTTCATTTTTCAAATGAAAAGCCTATTCCACCCCCTAACAATTTTAGATTTTTTTAAACTAGTGTATATTCGATGGTTGTAGATAAAAATGCCCACAATTAAAAAGTAGGAAAAAATGCCTCCTAATTTTTGATTTTTTTAATTATATAAATATTTTTATTTGGTACCGTTTTGAAAGGCTAAATTTCTAAAATTTCTTAATCTATAGGGTTTTTTTCTTTATAAAGTTCTTGAAAACAATAGCAAAGGTGCAGATTTGTGGGAATGTCGCCCCCCCCCCCCCCCAGATTTACGCCCCTGACACAAAGTCCAAAAATATTTGCTGTTTTATAAAAATTTGTTTTGTATTTAAAAAATTGTCGTATGCTGAGTTTTTTAGTTTACTTTAATTAAATTTTAAATGTTTTAGATGAAGTTAACTATTTTTTTTTACAAAATATCTTTATTTGACATATCTTTTTTAAAAATTTTAATTAATAATTTTTTGAAATTTTTTTTCTTTGGCATTTTTTCCTACTTTTTAATTGGGGGCATTTTTTCTCCGCACCATATTCGATATGCAAATTTAATTAAAATATTTTCGCATGAAGTATAGTATAATTCACCAATTTTGTAAAAAAAATATAAAGTAGTCTTATAAATTTAGGACTTTAGGTATGCGCTGAATACATTATATTTTAAAGGATTGCTTAAATATTTGGTCTCTCGTGGTATTTCCAGACCACTAATTTTGAAAATTGCAAGAAAAAAATTTCGCCCCCCCCCCCCAATAATTTTGAGAATGTGCGCCCCTGGTGTTGATGCAATAGAAAATAAAAGGATGAATAAAATGGTTTTAGACTTCAGCCATAAACTCAGACATTTTGACTGCGTCATAAGTTTTTCTTTCTGATGTTGACTCGTATTCGAATCCTGAATCTTTTTATTTTTCTACCATTCTTCTGCTAACGTTGAAAAAGTCTGAAATCTCATTATTTGTTCTTGCGACACGGATTCTAACAAAAACTGCTTCTCTCCTCCACATGTTTCGAGGTTCAAAATTAATTATTCTGCGTAAAAAAATAAATATATATTCATTGTTTTTATAAAAGCAAGATTGAAAACAAAAGTAAAAAAATATACATAAAATTAGCATTTTAAAACTGAGGAAAAATATGGTTCGCTGCCTTATATCGAAAATCTGTGAGTATGTGTGCATTATAGAAGATAAAAGTAAGGAAAAGAGAGCAAGGAATATATGTTAAATTGATAATAATAATAATAATAATTCAAATGTTTATTAAAACTTCTAGAGATGTATAATAGATTGGACTACTAACAACAACAAATAAACTAATTAATAACATATGTGATTCATCAAATGAATAGCACAATGCATGAAAAACACGATGTAAATAGACTTTTGATCGTCTGAAATAATAACTTCTGTATAAAATCAAGAATACTGGAGAATGAGATTTTCATGTTAAAATAGGTGCACTTTCTCTTTGTTCAGGGCTTTGTTCATAAATTATGCTACCCCAACTTTGATCTCGATACTTCTTCAAGTAGTGGATTAAAAATGCGTTCCACTTAATTGAGAAAAGAGCCCAGAGTGCCCCCAAGTAAAAGTTTTCTCCATACGGATTCAACAAGTCTTAAAGGAAACGATAAAAAAAGATGTGAAATGGGGGAGAAAATATAATTTAAAAAAAAAGATGAAGCAGTTAAAATCAATAAAAATATTTATGCGCAGAAATCATTGAAAACTGATATGCGGTGATCTTTTAGATAAATTAGCTTTGGAAAATAAAAAAAACTACTGAGAAGGTATAATCACTAAATCTAAGTGGTTAGAATTTTTCTAATTGGAAATTTGAGGATTTATCTGTATCAAATTCAACCTATAATATATTATATATGAGGGGCTCACATCTTTAAAATTATTTAGGAGGGGGGGGGTGGCTATTTTTTCATTAATTAAAAAAAAACGGTCTCTGAAACTTAACCGTAAAGCAAGTAAAGTAATATGGAAAGTCTAACAAGCAAACAAGTCTTAGGATATAAAAATTGAAAAAATTTAGGGTTATTGGTGTATCGAAAGGCTTTTTCACTCTCCTTGAAATCACATAGGGGGGGGGGGGGAAGAGGACTGACAAGGAAGCAATACATTTAGTATTAGGGATCATACATATATGACGTCCCTTATAGAAAGGGGGGGGGGGGGTAAACTAATTCTAAACACTCTGTATTAAAAATAGAACAGGAGGGGTAAAAATCACGACAGGGGGAGGGTTCAAAAACTTAAAAATTTTGGGGGACGACATTTATGTATGATCCCACAAACTAACATATAAGGTTCATATCTTATTTTGTTCACATATACGGGACATTTCAAAAATTCATTATAGCCTTCCTTTTCAAAGTATCAGAACAAAATTTAGCATTGATGAGAGAGATAAATGTGATAATCAAGATTTGAATGATCAGTTGTGAAAAGTATAAGTGAAGCTCTTCTTAATCAATAATTGCGCCTTCACTACCATTTTTTATTTGTTTAAGTGCTTGAAATTGTTATTTATTTATTTTTACATTTCAATGTCTAAGCCTCCGTCGCACGGAAACTAGTCGAAAAATTTAAAATAGAAGCTGTGATATTAAAACTGAAAATCCAAAAGAGACTAAAAAGAAATTTCATCCCATATTGAAAATATTTGAATCACTGGATCATTAAGACCTAGACTTAAATTGTAGATGGTGAAAATAGGAAAAGTGGCAAAAAACTAAACAATGTTAAGTTCCTTCTATTTCAATTTAAGTTCGTCCTTTTCTAATACAAGCATTAAAATTTTTAAATATTACTTTTGATCTTTTGATTAAAAAACATAAAACAAACAACAGATGAAATTTAAAAAGTGCTTAAGTTTAAACAGAAACTTAAATTTGGACAATGGATTCGAATCGGCCAGCCAAAATTTGTTCAATAAATTCAAAATAATTATGATATTTTTGAACATTAAAATTTTTTTCTGAGACTGCATAGATTTCAACAAAAATGGGATTTTGTTTACACCAGTGTTGGAATCGGTCTGCTTAAATTTACTATATAAGCAGTGTTCATATGGTAAAAATTTGTTACTTTTCTAACATTAATCATGTCCAATAAAACTTCATTTGATAAAAATGAATGGATTAAATTAGTAAATTAATGCAAATTATTCAACAGCAAAAACAATAGTTCAAAGCTTCTTCACAATGAAAAACTTTCTTCCTACTCGTACGTTGCGAAAACGCAACGCAAAAATTTTAAATACTTTTAGTCTAACGTTGCGTCTTCTAAACATGGAAATAAAAGCTAAGAAAATCACTAAAGAATTTGTTTTTGTTTTTTACAAAGTGAATGTGCTCGTAAGTGATAGAACTTTTAATCTCAACTATTGGTTTTTCAATATTTATTATCAAATCGAAATTATACGAGATTCCTTTTCAGTAGATCAAGTTTCAAAAGTTAAACTAATTTGACTTAATTCATATAAAACACTTTTCAAACTGAATGATAAACGAATCAAATCTTGGGTTGCGTTAACCCTATTAGTCTACTTCACCCTCACAAGTTTTAGCCAATCATTTATCAATACACTAAAAATTTGACAAATACTGGCAGGAAATACATTAACTCAGTTCAGTGTCTAATTCTCACCAGTTCATAAAACGAATTGAGACTTACAATTAGAGCCAAACATTACTTTCTGCTGTTATGGTAGCTTTAGATCAACGGAATATGGAAAAGAGATATTGAATCACAGATATAGTATCATTTTCAACAAGAATAGTTTCCAATTTTATGAAAGACTATGGAACTAACTAAAGCTGTACATTCTACAAGGGTTTATTATCATCACACCAATTTATTTTATAAAAGTAAACAACGAGGCTTTGATATTTTAAAAGAAGAAGTTCAAGTCGTTGTCATGGCGAGCCAAGGTCGACCTTGAATTTGCAGCGACGTCTCCATCTTCCTTTCATTTCAGCATCTTCAATCTTCAGGTTCCTTTTCTTCATGTCTTCTTTAACAGCCTCTTCCCATCTTTTTTTCGGTCTCCCTCTCCTCGCTTGTCCAGTGATGTTTTCATCCCATAGTCTCTTCGTTAGTCTTTGTGGATCCATTCTCTCTAAGTGTCCTAGCCAACGGAGTCCTCACGCTATTCCATCCATTTTTAATAAATCACAATATTTTTACAACCGTTAAAAAATCGATTCCTTCACAGATTCCCTATCTTTTATTAGGTTGTGATTGCAAATCTAATATCTGAAACTGAAGTCTATTTGGTTTTCAATTTGCAGAAAATTACTAAACATGGGAAGAAAATCATTCTTTATGTGCAACACACATGATATAGCAGATAAATATAGAGACAAGAAATGGGTCAAGTGTTTCCAGAAATATGTCATATGAGCCTCCAATGGATAAAAGTTTTTTAAAAAGTTATTTTAGAATTATGGCAACAAAAACTTTAGAAAAAGAGTTATGATATATGTTTCTTTCAAAACTCATGGAAATTCAGAAATGGGAGCATATTTGCGAAACTTCTCTTCAGATAGATCAATAATAATAATAATAATAATAATGATTATTATCTAACCAATTTTTACCTTTTTGAAAACTAAAAGACTTTTACATCTGTAGATTTTGCAACTATTACAAACAATCTCCTGCTTATTTGTGTCTAAAATGAAATTAATCTTTTGATTTTTAAGTGTATCACAAGTACTCAACTCTTATTTTACCAAATACTTAATCATCCGTTCTCCTATCACTTTACTAATCTCTACATATATCAAACCAATCAGAGGTTTTGCCGCCTTTCTAGTCTACGGCGAGTATACAAACCCAGGCACGCGGCTACCTTTTGCAATCTGTTATTTTCTTCCTTTTTCTCGTCAACTTTTCGTAACAGAAATGATTTTTTGTGTCCTTTTTTTTTTAGGAAAAGTGATTAAAAACGTATGCCTATTGAAAATGAAAAAGAAGACAACAAAATAATAAGATGCAAAATATGAGTTCGAATTTATTTGATTCCTACACACACATACAAAATTTACTAATCCCCCTTCAAGCAAAAAGAAAATAGTCTAACGAGGTTCAATAAGGGATGATCAAATATGTAGTATTTAGCAAGTTTTGTCAAACGACTTTTCTTTTGCAGAATTAGATGCATTAAACTATATAATTTTTGTTGGGAACATTTTACTTCCAAAGTTGGATGTAATTTCAGAACAGTAAGAAAAAAAGATTGAACATATAATTTATCATGTATATATTGAAACCTGACTTTCCTTGTGAACATTTATCAGAATATTCGATTATATATATACATTGTCATGTCTCTCATTTATATCTTTATGAAACTTTGGAAAAGTTGAACATGGGAAGACAAATTATATTTTTCATCTCACACATTCTTTAATATTGCAAAGCAGAGAGACTTTGATATCATTAGATAGAATGTTAACCATTAATATATAGACAGTAGACAAACAAAGGTGGTTTTAATGAAGTGATATCGCAATATAGGACGAATTACGTGTAGTTAAGTCTTTTAAAGACGTGCTATTTAATTCAGGGATACGTTGATTTCAATAAAGCTAAATCATAAAGATCAATATAGAGGAAAAAACAAAAAAACACAATTCTAGCAACTATTTGAAATGCTGGGGTTCGAACCCGCAACTATTTTAAGCCTAATTTAGGACTTCTCATTGATGAGCCACTGTCATTACAAAATATAGAAATTAGAAATCACATAAAATGGTATATACATTACATAGAAAAATGAAAACGGCTTAATAGAAATGAATACGTTGTTTGAATCGTATGGCAAAGATGAGACACGTGAAAAAATCCACAAAGAGTAGGATTAGAAAGAGTGAAGAAATGATGATCAAAAAATTGAAATGTATCAAAGATTCTCCAATTGAGTTATGCAACCTTGAATGAAGTAGTAGGACAAGCAAAGCTAGGAACCCTAAATACAATATTGAAAAAAATGTATAAAAATATAAAAAAAAAAAAACTCAAAAAAATCCGCCTACACAACACCAAATCTTACTCCTTTTGAAACTGCAAAAGTTCGAAGCGGAACACTCAAAACAAAAATGCTTGCATTCTTTTTCCACTCACTACTCGTATCCAGATTAGATTGAAGATTTAGAGATGCTTTTCTCATTCTTATTATGAGCTAAAAATTCTTTTGAAAGATAGCATTTATACATAACGTGGGCCAAACAAAAGGAATTTACTTCATTGTATTGAAAACAAATAATTTGTTTCATAAAGTATGATACTTGATGAAATAATAATTGCACGACTTTTTAGAGGCAAAGGTTTTTGTGCAGACCCTTTTTGGCGCAAGTCTTTTTGGAGCGAGCTTTATCTGCGTTAAACTGGGCCATTCTTAAATTTCTATAAGCAATCGGAGGTCAAACTTTAAGTTTATTTAAAAAAATTTTTTTAAAACTTTTCATTTTTATTAAACTAGAGTTTTTGAAAACTTTTTCACATTACATTTTTTTCATTTTAAAAAACTATACTATAATGACAAGCCAGCCAACCAATTATTTACTTTTCGACTGCATATACGTATAATGTATTAAACTCTCCCTTCCATGTTGAAGACGCCCTGTCCCCTCAAAAATTTCAACCATGTGTTAATTGCTCAGATGTTGATTAATTAATTAACAGTGGGCGTCTTATTTGGTGTGAAAATTTAATAGAATGTGTGTGTCCAAAAAATTATCCTTTATCTTCTATATTCAACGAGCAAGTTTCTTCAACTTCTGAAACTTTTCCCTGGTGTATAACCCAGGGGGCACATCCGGGGGCGAAAATTTGCTGCTTGTTTATAAAACATGTATCATGATCGCATTATAGGATGTAATGATCATTCGAATACATGATAATGTAAGATAAGAGAATAAAAGAGGGAATGCAGACTTTCGAGACAAACATCATGCCAAGCTGCTCTGAAATTCCTATCAAAAATATTTTATGTCTGACCTCGCCCTTATGCCAGCCCGATTTTATGCCATTTCACTTTAGTGCCATAATTCATAAAACCCGGTTTTCTTCATATACAGAACAATTCTGAACTACACCCCTTTAATGCCCCCTCTTTTCAGCCATTACCAATAAAAGTGAGAGAACACTTATATACTTATCTATAGAAAATACACCTCACTTGTTCGCCATTAACTTTTTTGAATTTGACATCCAAATTACATGGCTATGAAAGGTTTTAATAAATACATATGATCACTGCCAAAACAAATTAAGAAATGTGAGAAAAAAATGACTGTGCTAAAGAATATTCACTCATTCATCATCCAAAGATTTTTATCAACACTCTATAAAATAAAATAGCAGGTACACTCTTTTCTCTTATACATTTATTGGAATTTTTTCAATTTGTGTGTGAGAATACAACACAGACGAGATATGAAAGTTGGAGAGAGAGAGAGAGAGTGCTGTAGAGAAGAAAAATTTCAATAAGTAGCCATTTACTGTACAGTGTACACAGCTTCGCATAAATATTTTTTGCAAAATTGACATCTATCATTTTTAATCACCCTTTTTATCTCAGTTTACTGTAATCGTGAACATTCTGTAATTATCTATCATATACAAAGTAGTTTGTTTATTCGATTGCTTTTTTCATTTTCCCACTTTTTTTATTTATTTGTTGATTAATTAGAGTAAATTTATAGTTTTCATGACAGTAATATTATGTTTCATTTAAGCTTTTCACTGAGTTTAGATAGAAAGTATGTGTGTTTCTGCTTTTATAGACAAGTTTTTTTCTTTGATAAAAGAAGATCGAATTTTGAACGGATAAGATAAAATCGGGCTTAAGCTTTTTATATTTGAAATTAAAGAGACTTCAATTTTAATTTTAGAGATTCTAATTTTTTAGCAATTTTTTTTATTCTTTTCTGCGTATTAAAGCCAATCAAAGGAATTGTTTTACTAATTTTTTTTGTTTTAAGCATTTATTGTTACTCATTTTTATTTTAGATAATGAGTGATAAAGTAACTAAACGTAAATGTTTCGTTTTCACTTTTGAACAAAAAAAGAAATAATTGATTATTATGAATTACATTCAAAAGAAAGTCATCAGAAAATTGCAGACCATTTTAGTTGCTTATGGAAAGAAGATAAAGGAGAACAATTTGGGAAATCATTCAGCAAAAAGAAAATTTTTAAAGAAATCAAGAATCGGAAGGAAAACGTCAAAAAACAGCTAAGCATGCAAACTTAGAAGAAGCTCTATTTTTATGGTTCAGAAATATTAGAAGCCATAATGGTGTAATAACAGACGATTTATTGAGGTGTAAAGCTAAACAACTCGGCGAAAAATTGAAAATACAAGATTTTACATATTCAAATGGATGGCTTTTCAGATTCAAACAAAGGTAAAAATCTTTTTGGTGAACGTGCAGGAGTGGATGAAAATGTCATTTCTAATGGTTTGTCTCTGGCTAAAGAAAAAATCAGTCGTTATGATTTAAAAAATGTTTTTAATATGGATGAAACAAGTCTATTCTATCGTCAACTTCCAAACAAATCTTTAACAACAAAAGAATTTACAAAGGGACGAAAAAGCAGAAGGATAGACTTACAGTGGCTCTAGCTTGTAATGTAGATGGAAGCGAAAAGTTACTCCCTTTTGTTATTGGAAAAGTTGGCAAACCAAGATGCTTTAAAAACTTCTACTTTAAACTTTTTGTTGATTATTATCGTTATAATAAAAAGGCTTGGATGAATTCACATGCGTTTAATGAATGGCTTCAAAACTTTGATAAAAAAATGAAAGTTCAAAAGAGAAAAATTTTATTGTTATTGGATAATGCGCCTGGACACGTAGTGTCAAAAGATACAACAAACATTGAACTTCATTTCCTTCCACCGACAACCACTTCCCATTTGCAGCCTTTAGATGCAGGTATTATATGCGATTTTAAAGCTCATTATAAACAAGAGCTCTTGGAACAAATAATCAAGGAGTTGGATGAGACCAGCACTTATAACATAACTTTAGCAGACTCCATTCGCTATGTTAAAAAATCTTGGGATTCCGTAAAGCCATAACTATATTAAAATGTTGGAAACATACTGCTCTTGTTGGCGAACCAAGCAGAAACGTAGTCGCTCCAATTGATATTCAAGATAATATTTTGGAAATAAACAATTTATGAGGAGACTGGTAAAAAACTTAATATTGATAGTGAATCTTTGATGAATGGCGAAGAATTTTTAAATATTGATAATAGAGTCGATATTGTTATGACCGATGATGAATTAATTGAAGCGATTTTGCACTAAGAAGATGATGATGCAGAAAAAGTCGTGCCAAAAAAAACCTTCAAGAAAAGAAATAGATGATGCTTTAAAAAAACTAAGAACTTGGATTGAATCGGATGTTCGTATGACAAATTAAGATCTCATACATTTGGAAAGCTTGGAAAAGCGTTTTGCGGCATCAGAAAGATATAACCAATTAAGTATTGCAGACTTTTTTTGTCAAATAAATTTTTTTTATTAAAAATCAAAATAAAGTTTTATCAACATCAATTTTATTTGTTTTTTCAAAAAAATTACTAGTTTCACATGTTCAAATAAACCTTGACTGAAAAAAAGGTTTCTGTGATATCATCGGTTTGTTAAAAAAATTTCTTTCAGCCTTCCCTCAGTTTTTTGCCACCTCGTTTATCCGGTAGAAATCGAGGTTAGACTGTAATAATAATAATCCATTGTTTAAATATGCACACAATAAGTAAGCAATGTTTATCACAGTGTCTCCTTGTAGTTTTGAGCAAACACATGTTGATTATCCACTATATTTTCTCATCTTCTTCTGCTACAGTGATTCTATTTCTCTTTCTGTTTTTCTCTTCCGCTTTCTCTGCTAAAACTCAATCACTCAAGCTCTCTTCTTTCACACAAGCTCTCTTCTCTTGTTTAAGCTCTCTTCTCTCCAGTGGCGTAGCTGGGGAATGAGGGGCCGTGCCCTCCTTCCTCCCATGTACCTCATGGTGCCACACATGCACCTTGTGATATCAGTTTTCGAAAATTTCTCCAATGAAAGGATCAAGAAAGCATAAATAATGTTGCTCAAGTTTTTAAATTGTGCCCTCCCCCTCCCCATCAACTTTTTTTCTGGCTACGCCACTGCTTCTCTCTAATTTGTATTTAGAGTTAAATTAAAAATAATTTTATTTAATCTCATTAAAAACTAGTTTTTAGCGGAATATAACTTCAATATTTTTAGAACCTTTCTTCATGATACCAAAGTTCAGCTATTTAAATTAATAACAGATTTTTAATAAAAATTTAGATCCATCAATACACCAAACATTTTGCAAAAATAAAAATTTGTTTGTTTTTAAATGAGAGAAAAATAGTTTTCGAGCGTTACAATTTTAAATCAATGAATATTGTCAGACTCGCGATAAAAAAATTTTTCAACAAAGGTCACTTTTAATTTTATCAGTACGTTTGTTACATTTGAATTTTTCAAGTCGAGAAATTTTTTTCACACCCTATAATGTTAGCTACTTCAACGTTGACTTTGCTGCTTATAAAAACTTGAAAATATCAAATAAACTATCTCATTTTTATGCCTCCTATTATTTTGAAATTATTCTGAGAACAGACAATTTCATTTTAAAATAGTGAAAATTGCTTTATTAGTTTATTTTGTCTCCTTTCTCTCTTATGTTAATTATGTAGGAAATTTTTCAATGAATGAAATTTTTCATTCAATAAAATTTCCAATTTTTTTTATTGTTAATTGATATCTTTATCCCCTTTCTACACATAATTTGGAGATGGTGCGCATCTTTGAAGTGAGAAAGAAGAGCTATATATAAATCCTCATTCATTGTTGACGTTACCCCATTTAAGACCAAGCAAAGCAGACGATATCTAAAAAAAACGCAGACGATTTATATTCAAAGTCATTGAAAAAAGCAGACGAAGATAAAATTACTTATGTTCCAAAATAGGAACATTGGTCGTAAATGGGTTAAGCTTAATAGGGCGGGGGTTAAAGTTTACATTAAGCTTAATTAAGAATGAAATAGAATAGACAAGAGAGGAGTAGGAATTCAGAAAAATTTGTTGTCTTTTTTGGAAGACGCTTGAAAGTCCGCCCCCTTCAATAATTTCAAGGATGCGCGCCCCTGAATCAATCAAATTTTTTCATATATAAACATCGCAGGATGTCTAATAGACTCTTTTCCTTCAAACTACATTCACTCATTTATAACTCTCCAACCTTCAGTTATTTGTTTTCAGTTGTTTTCTCTATCAATCAAATATCCTTTCATCAATTCATGTAATGTGCCTGATAGACTACTTCATTTTCAAATGAAAAGCCTATTCGCCCGCCTAACAATTTTGGATTTTTTTTAACTTAAAATTTAATTAAAATATTTTCGCTGGAAGTATAGTATTTAAATTTCACCAATTTTGTAAAAAAAAATATAAAGTAGTCTTATAAATTTATGTATGCGCTGAATACACTCTATTTTAAAGGATTGCTTGAATATTTGGTCTCTCATTGTATTTCCAGATCAGTAATTTTGAAAATTGCACAAAAAAAATTTTTGCCCCCGAATATTTTTGAGGATTTCCCCCAGTATAAACACCACATAATTCACAAACTTTCTCTAACCAACCAAATGATTAACAGAGTAACTAATTTATTATCTAGCAAGCTAACAAAAATTAGAAGCTAAGTACTAAAATAAAAATAAAAAAATAAGTATTGGCTACGATTCATTGCTATATTAATTACAAAGAAAGTTGCTTTTTTGAACTATTTTGACTAATAAGTGGACCTCATAATTAAATTTTCAATGCTATTGGTGGTGGCAAAAATTTATAAAAACTCTTGACACTTGTTTACTTTGCCTTCATAAACCTTTAAAAGTAACTTTTCCATTGCTATTTTTAGAAAAATTTTTGAAAAAAAATTAACGATACCTTTTCAAACTAACTTACTGACCAACTGAATATTAGTTATGTTTTACACATTTTATTAGGGAAGAAATTTGAAAACATATGTAAAATAAATGATTAAAATTATATTACAAAGTCTTTTCTTCTTCCTTTTTGCTTTGAAAATCGATCAACGACTTCATCAATTTTGATTTCTATTTTAGGGTGGACTCCAACCTTAATTTTTCTTGAATAGATTGCTGGTGGGGGGGGGGGGGGGGGTATGCATCCCCCTATCCCCCCCCCCCCCCCTCTCGGTCCATCCCTGCTAGGTACCTAACTGAGAAGTGAAATAACTCTTCAAATTGGTCTTAATTACAACCCTCACCCTGCCTCTCATACAACATTCTATAAAGAAATTAAACAAAACTATCTTCTTGAAATTATAACTTGTTATCCAAATAGCATTATACTAATACGCAAAATTAGGTTTTGAAAAAATCCTCTAAAATATGTACTATAATATCTACTTATACATGTTGAAAAATGCATCTTTACTTGACTTTACTTTCATGTACTAAACATTTTTCATTTTAGGACTATTTGGATAAAAATAGCACTTCTGGTTTTCTCCTATGATATAAAAATTAAATTTAATATATTCATAAAATTTATTATTTACGAATTTTTTTATCTTATGACTTTCTTTTTAAAAAATTAATTAATTTTGGTTATCCAAAAAATAAGCCAACTTAAAAAATAACGATCATGAAAATTTTAGAAAACACTCGCTTAAATTATGCTCTTTAGAATATATTAGCTTAAATTATGCTTTCTTAATTAAGGATAAATGATTTTTCTAATATTTTAAAAGGGAAGCTAATTATTAATCATTTACAGAGATCTACATTAAATAACGGTAAGGGTAACGTAGGGTGTTTTCATCGAGTAGGCACAACTGCGCCGCTTGTATCGAACTATGATAAAGTAGGCTTGATGCGGAATCGAAGCCAATACCTTGATTTATCGAAACCCAGTATCTAACCAACCTTGCTCACGCAAAATAAGCATATAAAATTAAAAAAAACCTGAATAAAATCCGTTTATTGAAGTAATATAATTTTTAAAAAAGAAAGAAAAAATTAGGCCAACAGTCAATCCAAAAAAAACACCAATATAAGCGAATAGTCTAATCATTTTTTTAAAAACATAAAATTTAACTTAGGCCATTTTTAATTATAAAAAATACTAAGCAAAAAAAATTTTTTTAGAATTTTTATTATATTGTCTCTAGATGGTTTAGTTTTGAAAGCGCAGTCTTAATCCAGTGATCCTTGGTTTCATTAAGACCGAAACAATCCCAGAAGAATAAACAAAATGTGAGTCAAAATTAATGATAATAAAAATAGAGATTATGAATTTATAGAAAAATGAACTGTAATAGCGTAATCATAAAAGAAAAATACAGAAATATATTTTGTAAAATGAAAAATATCAGTGTAATTGTGATTGAATTAAATTTTTATAAAGGTAAGGCTCATTATTTAAAATAATCTCGTAATTAATATTTGTCAAAAAATGGAAAGTTTATTGAAGGTGCTTGAAATAACATAGATATTATTTTATTTTTTTTGGATTCAAATGAAAATTTCCATTGCTATGATATTTCATAGATTTATTTTTATTCAAGATTTATTTAAAAAAAAATTAATAATATTTATGTTATTTCAAGCACCTTCAATAAACTCTCCATTTTTTGACAAATATTAATTACGAGATTATTTAAAGTAATATATAATTTTTTTATATAGATTTAAATAATATCGATGATTATTATGAATGCGTATTAATGCACCTTTTTTAAGCATTAAGACATTGCTTTTTATTATATTGATTTCTTTTTACTTGAATAAGACATACATTTTATTTAAAAGAATATGGACTTTCACAGATGCTACACACTTGTTATGTCCATTTGGCATGATTAATTACTTGAGCAAAATTGAAAGCTTTTTAAGGTCTCCAAGATTGGAGCCTTTGTTACACAATTTAACTTTCGTATATGCAGTTGAATAGGGAAGGCAGAGAAGCTAAAGAAAATTGTCTCAAAAAACGTCAAAAACTTCGTAATCTCTGTATAATTAAATTCAATAATTGCTAAATTAATATACTGAAGACGAGTTTCAACTAATTTAATCATCTTAATCCTTCTTAGCCTGGAGACTATATAGTTACAATAATTGTTAAAATCTATTATGTCATCTTGCATTAAATTTTTTGAAATATATTTTACGATAAAATAAGGCACACAGTTTTGATTTGAAACTATTTCAAAATTATTTTTTTAAATATTTGAAATACATGATACATCCCTTTTATTTATAAAATCGATACTATCTGTGCCATTTCGATTAACCTTGGAAATTTTTAATAAAAATTGTTTTTTTAGGCTTGATCATTGTTAAGATTTCTTTCTTATTTCATAAAAAAATTTTCATTAATCATAAGTTTACAATGGTTAGTCATATGTATGCAATCGTTAGTCATATGTTTGCAATTGTTAGGCATATTTTTACAATTAATAGTCATGTTATGAGGAGTTGTTTGATGTATCAATTCGTACAGATATGAAAGATGCAAAATAAATTTAAATCATTATTTATCAACTGTTATTTTTCTTTATCATTGAAAACAGAAAAAAATACGTTGCCAAATTCAGAAAATAAGAACGCCGAAACACGACGTGAACTTTTTGTTTTCATCGTTAAAGTAGGTTTTTCTGTTTCATCAAGGCCAAAAAAGGGTTGTTCACCTTATGTTGCTGTTCCTACGTTAGAAGCAGGAATATCTCTGTTGATGCCGCCAAGAACAAAAGTAGAATGATGTATTAGAAAATTTGCGATGCGAGAAGTTTTATAAGCTGCTTTACTTGAGATTGAAAAGTCCTGCGCTGAAAAAACATGGATCCAGTATTCATACTTGATAATGCAAAGATTCATTACTATAAAGGTTTGTCTGATGTTACCAAAGACATAAAATTGTTTTATCTTCCACTTTACTCTTCTTTTTTAAATCCAATTAAGAATTTTTTTTCAATATGCAAAGTTAAAGTTTATAATCGAGAGCAAACAATGAAAAAGAATTGAATGATTTTATAAATAACATTTTTAATGAAATTTCTTCTGATGATTGCGAACCTTAGTATAGAAAAATGCTTGATATTATCAATTCACAGTTATTAGTTTTACTTTAGAGATACAATAATTAGTGTAATAGAAAGTCTGACTTATTACAAATATATTGCCAATAAGAAACCATAACATGACTATTGATTGCAAAGATATGACTGTTGATTGCAAAGATATGACTAACGATCGCAAACATATGACTAATTATTGCAAACATATGACTAAAGATGGCAAACTTATTAGTTATGACTAATGATCGATAAACCTATCTATATATAATATATATTCACAACATGTATAACATCATCGATACAAGGAAATATCAATAGCGAAAAATGGCCATGATTAGAATTTTCCAAATAAAAAATATATGAAAAAAAATGTCACTCTTTTCTGTTACTAATAGTTTTAACTTAAAAGTTTCACATTTGAAGGAGAAAGAAAAAACGAATAGATCATAATTTGTATGTACTTAAAAGTGAATCTTTGTATAGAAAAATGCTTGGATCAGATTTGAAAGCAATTAAGTTATTATGGAATAAAGATTACATTTTATGTTTTCTAATAAATTTTATCTATATTTTTTGTGATTTTGCAATAAATTTGTCACTCTGTAAAAAAAATTTGGTTATATGAAATTAAATTTATTTAAGAGGTGCACACTAAAATAAATAATTTATTGAGCACAAATTTTTAAAAAAAGTAAATTTTCGCCGACAGTCGGCTTTTTCAAACATATGCGGGAGAAAACGATGTAGGTTGAGGCCAAGAGTGATGGAGAAAACGATATAGCTTGAGGAAAAGAAAAATTGCGACAAATCTAAATTGTGAGAAAGAAAAATTCTTTCTTTGCCTTAAGCTACATCGTTTGCTCCATCACTCTTTGTCTCAACCTACATCGTTTTCTCCCGCATATGTTTGAAAAAGCCGACTGTCGGCGAAAATTTACTTTTTTTTTTAATTTGTGCTCAATAAAATATTTATTTTAGTGTGCGCCTCTTTATTTTATCAATAATTTAATGGGCCACCCTCAGCACCAGATTTTTATCATTTAACTTATTAATGTTAAACAATGTCAATACACTTGCTCATTTATGTTTATTGCTTTTATTTTATGTTATGTATTTATTTATTTGAACAAGAACAAAACAATATGTTAATATGTTATTTTTGAATATATAAACAATTTTCCTTAATTTATATTTTTTTAACATTTTGCGAAATAAATCCTTTTCTTCTTTTTAAAAAATTTTTCTAAAAAAAATTATAAAACTAATAAGGATACGAAACTAAAAATAATTAAAAGAAGTTGGTTCGTTGGTTGCAGATATCAAAGCACTTTCAACCGTAAAACTATATGCTCCCATTATGGTTAAGATGGTTAATCACAGTTTTTGTAAATTTGTTTTTAAGAGTTGGGAGGTTTGGAGATCGAACCTCTGAATTTCAACTGTTAAGCTGAGAGGTACACCCTAACAACCATTGAGGCTCAAAGAAGTGTAAAAATAAAAATTCTTCTTTTAATTTTATACAATCTTTAAAATGGTGTATAATTAAAATCTTTAAAATAGTTTCTTCATTAAATTTTATGCATTGTAATAGTTTAAATATCAATAAAAGTCTTAAAGATTTTCTTACAGAACTTAAAGAAATAAATGGATACACTTCGGATTTTAAATTCATTCCTGATGAAAATAGTGAAAGTAGTAAAGAAGATATTTTAGGTTTTTTAATACTTTTTTTATACTTGAATATAATTTAATACATCGCTAAATTTTTGATTATTTTCTATATATATAATACACATTCTAACTTATAAATAAGTTAATTTGACATTTTTTTATTTTAAAGGATCTATTATATGGTTGAAACATGATTTTCTTTATTAAATTTTTGTAGATCTAAATTTAAGTTCAAAAAGTTAGTTTTACTCTTTAACATTCTTACGAAATATTTACCCCAATAATCTAAGGTAGGTGAAATAACAGGGATAATTATTTAAAAAGTGATAAACAAAATTTTTTATAGTTGCATTTTTCTATCATGTGGATGAAAAATTGGAATTCTAAATCCCTCTGTATTTTGTTATAAAGCATCTGGTAAATTGGAATAATCCCGCTAAACAGCCATCTCGCTACTCAGTCTAATTTCTGAGGCTTAGAAATTTTCTCAATGAGAAGGAGGAAACTTCATGCTAGTATAGAGTGACTTTTGCAGTCCGTTTTTAGATAAATTATACGGACAACTTTGAATCACCGAAAATGTCATTAATTTTATTTTTATAAATCCTCAAGGCAATGTTTTTTGTTAAATTAAATTCTTCTTACTCATTTGATGATTTTAATATAAATGAAAACAAATATATTTTTTTAAAAAATCATCTTGTTTCAGGTTTTGAATTTATCACCCTCAAAATTTTCATTATTGTGTGCTTATTTTTGTATAAAGAAAGACGTGAAAGTTAAATTATTTCCTAATTTTCATTACAAATTTAACTTTTATCTCGCATTTATTTACAAAAACTGTCGCTAGTCTATGGTAAAGGTGGGTACAATGAAGTATTTACAGAGAGAAAACATATTGTTCAACTATGAAAAATGAAGGCTAAGAATCGAATCTGAGACAATCGCAAATCAAAGCTAATAGAAATAGACACCCTACTGTTGTAAACCTAAGGCTCCTTAAACTTAATATTTAAAAAAATAAGCCTAAATTACTGAAAACTAAATATTTAATTAAATATTTTTTATCAGTTGAAATTTATTATCATGAATTCTTCAAACACATAGCTAGAAGGGCAGTTAGTGGCGCCAACACACTAACGCATTTTAACTACAAGTTTGTAAGCGTTTTAGATAAAACAAAGACACTCCTAAAAATCAACCAAGTAAAGAATCCCTCTGTAAGTGCACCGAGTAAAAAAGATCCCTCTGTAAATGCATCAAGTAAAGATTATCTTAAAATAGGAGGGATTGTCTTTACTAGTTCAGGAATTTTTATTAATCCAAGGAAATAAAGCTTAAAAACACATAAAGGGGAAAATGTATTTCAATGGTGAAGATAAAGATTCATTTAAAAGTAGGGAAACGAAAGATTAAAGGTCTTTAAAAGGAAGAAATTGCATAGTGATTGAGTATTTTTCTTCAATAGGAGAAAACAGATTTCATGAAGTGACAGGATTAGGAAGTTAAGTAATAAAAGGATGCGAACAAAAAAATTAAGCATATGATTACAGATAAGAATATCCAGGTAGAATTTTACAAATTTAATAGAGTTAAAAAATAATTTATAAAACCAATTATGTGGGAAAAAGTAAGAATGATAATAATCAATTGGTTTCTAGTGATGTGTGCAGCGTTTCGGAGTTGGAGCCAGAGCCGGAGTCACAAATAACAAAAAAGCGGCTCCCTATGTCTGGCTCCAAGCGTATAATTCGTGATCTATCAAAAGCACAATTGTTACACATATAACCTTGAATTATAAATAGTCAGTTTTAGTTCATATTCTATTTACAGAGAAAAGTTTCATATATTAATTATAATATATAAAACGTCGTAGCCGGGGTCGGAGCCATAAAAAAAAGGCTCTCAAGCCCTGGTTGTATCGATGAATTTTATGATTCCTAACAAAAAAAACTTCAAAAGTACCATTTAAAAAAATATTTGTAAGAGAAGAGACATCAGAGGAGAGTATGTAATTGTTATACATTAACATCAAGTAGAAAATGAGAATCAGATTTAAAATTGATCAAGTTAAAATTTTTAGTTGAAATTTAAAGAGTAAAATTTGAAGTAGCCCAAAAAATGTTAGCATATCTAATGTGGGGAGAGAGGTGTATGATAGAGGAGATTTTTAACCTTAAGTTTGAGTAATTTTTGACATTTGAAGAAAATAGCACTGATGCGTGAGATTTAAGGAATCTGAGATTTGGTATGTGAGGCTCAAGTAAAATTTTCAGTATGAATTACTGCAAGAAACTTGAAGTATAAAACTCTACAGATAGGTACATTATTGATGTAAACTGAGGGTATGAAATTAACGTGTATTATGTAGAAAATAATTTATTACATTTAGAATAATCAAGCTTTAAAAGATTCATTTTTGTTCGTCTTAAGACTGTATGAAAAGAATTATATGAGTTTTTTTCATTTGACAGAATAATTTTGAAAAGAAGAGTAACATCAGCGTAGAGGCAGGCTTGACATAGAAGTGGCGAAATCATGAAAAAAAGGAAAAAAGAAATAGCCTTAATGCTGCTCAGGGCGGGTGTTAATTTTGTCACCCTTTAAAATGTCCAAAACTTGATAATGCGGGTATATAGATATTAAAAATTGGAATAGAAAGTGCAGCAAACCATTATTACATTACTATTTAAGTATAAAATATCTCGATCAAAATTCTATTAATGATATATTAAATACACATAATTTCTGCGCCCATGGTCCGACTCCTATCCCTTTAAAATCTCGACTGCGACTCTCCAACCCTATTTGAAACGAGATATATTTGCACGCTATCGTGCTACTTCATCTGCTTGAACAGAAAAGTGAGATTTCGGAGAAAAAAATAGAAAACAACCGCTATTCATCGCTGAAACAGTTCATTTACTTCTCGACTTATTGGACATTAGGCGTGCATTTTGACGTGTGAAACAGGGCAGATGTCGTAATCAAGAACAATCATAGACACAACATAATGAGCCGAGAAATGATATAAATCAATGTAGAGAAATTCAATTAGAAAATAATTATAAATCAGCGTAGATTTAAAGCAAAACCCATTATCGTATCTCTTGGTACGCCACTTCCAAGATAGAATCTTGAGGAACACCTGAGAAGGAAGATAGCAAAGGGGAAAAGTAGTTATTATGAGAAACATAAAAGTGGAAGTATAACCATAAAAAGATTTGGAATTTTCAAATGAGGAGCCAGATAAGGAAGCTAATTGATTCGAACTAATAAGATTAAATTTCTTTGAAAATGATAAATTTTATTTAATATGCATCCAACCCTAACTCTAATGGGTTAAAGTTTTTTGTCGTAAGTCATCATAAAGTTCTAGATTATAGGATTTTTGCACTTATCTTATTTCATAAATTTATTTTCATTTGTTAAAGCGTTGAAATATTTATTTATATTCCAATTAATTTTTTTAGAAGAGTTTGAATGCTTGGAATTTCTGAAAGACATTGGCTTGGATAATCTCGTTAAATCCATAAAATGTAATTTCTTTTTCTATTTTGCTCTTTTGATCATAACACTCACCACAAAGCCAAAATGTCAAAAGCTTTCCCTTCTATGTTTTTGAAAACTACTCTTCTGCTTTTTGTTCTAATGAATTTTTACATAACTAAAAGCAGACGATTTTTATTTATGGGACAATGGCATCCCTTTCGATCTGAAAGGGTCTAACGACCATTTCCGATTCCTGTCAATTGATTCTAATTGAACTAATTCTACCTTCATTAAGCGATTTCTCTTTATCAAAGAGCACTTTTGATTGTTCTCTTAATTAACCCTTTATGACTGAGGTTTTTGAAAACTACGCTTCTGTTTATTTTTTAAATGAATGTTTATATAACTTAACCCTTTGAGGACCGATGGGTCACATGTGTCCCAGGAAATAAAAATCGTCTGCTTTAAATATATAAAATTGCATTGAAAAATAAAGCAGACGATAAGTTTTTAAAATTTTGGTCTTCAAAGGGTTAAAGCAGACTATTTTTTATCTATGGGACACTGGTGTCCGTCTCCTAGCTATTTGAGCATCAGAATTTTTAATCCTAATCGTCTGCTTTCTTTTTCAATGAAATTTTACATATTTACAGTTCACTTTCTTTATTTCTTTGGACACCGGTGTCATGCTGGTACTCAAAGTTCTAATTCAGGTTTAACTTTATATCAGAGGTCTGGCAAGACCTCCGGGGAAACAACTTGCCAGACCAAATAAAAAAGATAGTAGCTATTGTATGGAGAATTTATAGGAGTTTTGGGCAATCATCTAATATATACTCCGTGTTAGATAATGCGTTATGTGTCTTAAAATTGTAATTTAGATTAGAAAATATATCATTTCTTTTAGATAATCTCTTTTTTGGTGGAACCAAAGAATTATATCCGTCATTGCACTCTGTTAGTGCGCTAAGGGGTGCTAAAGGTGGGCTCGCTCCAATTTTTGATTAGCGCCTTTGACTCCTAAACTTTCTCTCCCAAAAAGTTAAGGTCTTTAACATTTGGATCAGCTCCTTTCTAAATTGAGATTTAATTAGCCATTTAGGACCAAACAAAGCAGGCGACTGTAGTAATTCCTATTTAATTTCAATGAAAGTAAGAGTTCGTTTGCTTTCCCTTTGGGAACCTTGCTCTGAATGGGTTAACCGTTTAACGGCCATATTAATCAGACGATAGCTATTGTAAAGCAGAATTGTATTAAAAAGCATTTATAAACGCAGACGATTCATATTGCGGTTAATAAAAGAATAAATTTATGTTCAGTATTAATAATGATTTATAGTTGCTAAAAATTCATGATCCCCTAACCCAGGGGTCGGGAACCTATGGCTCGCGAGCCAGACATGGCTCTTTTGATGACTGCATCTGGCTCTCAGATAAATTAGGTGGCCTTCAGGATAAAGGGAGGTATTGCGATAATGCTTATCCTTCTTGCCAATTCTACACTCTCTTAATTTCGTCATCATTACGAATCACGACGATGCAGACTTTGCTTATTAATAAATAACTTCGATAAAACAATGCTGTTTAAAATAAATTCAGAGTCTTATTATACTATAAAATTGTTGGTCTTCTTTTTCCATTTAGTTGTAATCAGTATTAAAAAATATATATGGCTCTCAGAGGATTAGATTTTAAAATACAATAACCCAAAATGGGATAATTTAATCCAACCCCTACCTCTTCAATTTGTTTTTAAAGTCGCCTCTGATTAACTTCTTTGGTTGTGGGGATGAGCTTCAATATAAACGTTAGTGTTAATGAAGCGTGAGTAAGGTTGGCTAGAGATACGTGGTTTGATTTGATACCGCAAGGTCTTGGGTTCGATCCAGCATCAAAATTCTTTGCTCATCGTTCGATGCAGGCATCGCAATTGTGCCTTTTCAATCAAAACACTCAGAGCTACTTCTTCTTTTGGTGAATCAAAAAACTCACTGTTTTATTTTATAAACATTTTAACTTTTGATGTAATTTGTTTTTATTTATTTATTCAATGCAAATTTTGATTCAAAACAAGGATCGCTGTTTAAGGATGCGAGTTGTGGGCGCAACCGGTTAAAATTAGTGTGTATATACCGATGCTCTTTATCGGACATTTAATGTAGCTCTATGCTAGTTTACCCTGAATAATTGGAAAACGTGATATAAAAAGTTTGACGAATTAGCATCATGTTTAGTTTTGCTAAATATTATAACAGTCTGATTCTGCATATGATGCCGAGAATTTTTTAACAAACTCCGGATTCAAAATCAGACCTAAGGAACGATAAAAATAAGATTCTCTCAGTAATTGTAGTGCTTAAAGCTTCGCTCGTATACATCAGGCGAACGAGCAGATTTTTGCGAATACCTAAACTGGGATTCACAGTATCTTTCCTATCAAGTCAACACACTTATTTGAAAATCCGCTTACAGAGTAGAAACAACGGGTAGAGCAGCGAGTTTTTTCATTCTCACAGCCAGAAGTCTAGTACGTTTGCCTTTTAGTGTTTGACAGCTACGACTATTAGCAAATCATGCATGAGCGCAGATGATGATCCAGTAAGCTACTGGAAACTAAAGCAATCCATCTTTCCACAGCTAGCTAAACTCCTACAAATATAATTTTTCCAATCAGAATCATTATTAGAATCGAAATTTGAGAATCAGACTCAATTTTTTTGCTTAAAAGTCTACTTTAGTATTTATATTGCTATGACTTCACCAGTATTAGAAAAAATTGCTTTAGACTGAAAATATAGCGGTTTGTTCAATACTTTCAGAAAATTTGTTTTGATTGACTTATCTTTTTTCTTGATTTACTCAATAGAGATTTTTTTATCTGGTATTTGATATGGACTAACAAAGACATTGTGTTTCTTCTAAAGTTATATTCCTATATTTGTCTATATTATATTTAAAATTTATGCAATCATTATAAACATAATATATTTGTTTTATATTAATGCTAAATATATTATATACATAATATATTATTTTATATTTGTTTTATATTTAATTGAAGTTTTACATTAACCTTGAGTGTACAAACATAATGCATATTTCATACTATTTTCAGTTCCATCGCACCTTTTTGCAATTCCGTCACACCTTTTTCCAATTCAAACACACCCCTTTTCCAATTCCGTTACCTCGTTTTGCAATTTAATTACACAGTTTTGCAATTCCGTTTCACCCTTTTGTAGTTCGAAAATGCATTTTTGAAATTTTTCTTCCATGTTTTAGAATTTAATCATTATCCTTTTTGTATTTTCTTTCATGTGTGAGAAAACTAACTCTTACAGACGTTAATATTTATTTCTTTATTGATAGCTCAATAATTTGAGCTATGTGACTTTTCACATTACTTTTGTTTAAAAAGTTTCGGCATTACTTATAATTTTGAAAAACGCTTATTCAAGTGCATTGAGCATTATGTCCTATGTTTTCTGAATACAATTTTTTGACAAGATTACTGTTTATGATGCTATACGCTCTAAATAAAGATAAAACACTTTTATTGGCTATAAAATTCATAATGGCAAAGGATCTCATTAAAAAATTGTTATACTATACATGTAATTTTTTATTTTCGATAATTTATCGATAAAAATATGGTCGCTAAAATGTGACGTATAGACACGATTCTTTGGCTTGTTCTAGCCACGGATGCTTGATCATCAACAAACTATAAGGATCCGATCTTGAGTTTATTTTAGCTCAAATTTTATGAAGATAAAAGCTTGTCTAACCTAACTCTTAGAAAGCACACCTTTTAGTAAAACTTTGTGAGGTAAGCTTGTGTCTACTCTAAAACTAAGATATGATTAACATAAGATGGTGTTTGTAAAATTTACTGATAGCAGAACAAGTTTGTATGTTGTGTAGAACCACTCCTCTAGATCTCTTTATTGACCTTTTTGTCAGGGTTGGAAGGGCCAAGTCTGATTGGATAAAAAAATTTGAATGATTTTTTATTTTAGCCATTGATCTCTAGAATATCTCAGATCTGATTGGCTAAAATTCAATCATCTTGAACCATTCCTATATATTATATTTAATATATAATAGCAACGTGAGTTACCGGGAATAACCAGTGCTATTTACCAAATTTGTTTAGTCTGAAACTCACATTAAAATAATCGTTTTTTGAAGCATCTACTTTTTTTATATACAACTATTCATATTTTTCGTACAGTTCCGTCATAACTTTTTTTATATATATGTCCTTGTCTTATTGTTAATTTTTCTTTATTCGACTGTAAAATCGCATTTTTAGCGCGTTTCAGCATTCGAGTGCTGTTGCCTTTGAATTTGCTCATTTTCCATGAAATTTTTTACTTTTCTTTCTTTTTCATGGCAGATTTTTTATTATGCGCATAAACTCTCTACCCCTCTGCCATCGTTGCCGACTCTTTTGTGATAATAATCGGTATGTTTATGTTTTTTGTATCCTTTTTCATATAATTTTTATTCCAGTTTTGATTAATGCCAAGTAAACTTGCTCTCTATTTTGTTATATTTCGTATCTTTTTAGAAGTATTTATCTAGTGTTTTTCATTCGATTTTACTCGATTATGATCCCATACAAGATATCGATACCTAGTACTGAGTCCTAAAAATTATTTCCAACTCAGCTATAAAATTATATATCGCTTTTAGTTTTCTATTTTAAATTTTTTCCTAAACCAAAAAGTGAAATATTTCGTAGAATATAGAGCAAATTATATTTCTGCCTTTTGATCCATTTAACTATCAATAAGCCGCAATCAGTGGCGGATGAAGTAATTTTCAGGGGGGGGGGGGGGGGAGAAAATATATATAGAAAATGACAAGCTAAAAAGTATTTTTTAAAGTCGAAGTATGCGAAAAACGAACTAAAAAACGTATGATTGAAATTTAAAAGTTCAAATTAAATTTTAATACAAGTTTTATTTAAAAAAAATCAAATAATAAAATCCTTTCTTCTATTTGTATCACTTTTTTGCGTTACATATGGCAAATTTATATCCTTTTAAAATTTAGTTTTGAACATATGGAAGCTTTTTTGGTTAAAGATTTTTAAAACTAAGCTAGAAGTACAGGAAAATGAGAAAAATAGATATTTGCTTCATTATGCCACATATTTTTTATTTTATATAACTAATATTAGTTGTGACACATTATTACAATAATGAAACATTTTGTTACAACATGGAACAGTAGTATTGTAAGATTAAAACTGCAGTTTTTTGTTAATCTATGCACACAAATTATCATTTTCATTATTTTAAATCCTCAATTCATCTTGCACATAAAGGCGTTCTTTATGCATTTTTGTTAGTAATGAATTATTTAACGTTTATTGCTAATACCTCCGATCTCATGATCGTCGTCATTACGTGTGATAATGATGTGCGCAGCAGCTCGTTATTAGCACCACAACGGTATCTCCTTTCAAATGTAACACATTTTCCTTTCTCTCTCTCTTTTTTTAAAATTCAAATCACTCTTTTCGCCGACTAAACGCGATGATTTCTCTTCTTATTTGCCTAAAATTTGTTAAATTTGGCTTCCTTTCAATGGAATAATCTCTATGAAGAAAATGATCTTTCAAACAGGTATTATACCATCTCTTAAGAACTTCGTTTATTACTCGTTATAACTTAAGAATTTTATACTTATTAGTTATCTACCACCCATCTCCTCTCCCCCTGGCCCCTCGTAATTTTTATTATAAAAAGGATAAATTAAAAATGTTAGCTAACTAGTTTCGGAGTATAAACTCCTTTTTCAAAGCAAATATATAAATATTTCATTAATAATAATTCATTATTTATATATTTGCTTTGAAAAAGGAGTTTATACGATCAGTTAGTTGATTAGTTAAGGATTTTCAGCATCTTCAGATAAATTTCGATATCGATGTAATTTTTTTTATCAAAAATTCTTTAAGCTTCAATGATTCAGAATCAACTTTTCAATAGCTATCATTTATGAAATCAATAAACTCGTCTTGATAAATTTAATGACCTGAAACATTTTACATTTTGTTTCAAATTGGTTTTTAAATAATGTATGAAATGTTTGACATATGCTTGGAAAGTATAAAATTAATTCATTTTTAAAGTCTTCAAATGTTCTATCAACAATCATTGAACTACGCCATTGAACAAAACATCCATTTGATTTTCTTCAATGAATAAGTTCAATTTAGGAAACATATTATATATTTTCTTTCCCCTTGAAGTCAAAGTTGAAGGTATTTAAAATTGTAAAAAAAAATGCATTAAATATGCGATTTTTGCCAAATTTCTTTTATCTCTAAAAACTTATAAAATTACTCAACTCAAAAAACATATGCAAAACTCCTACTTTGTATAACTACCTGACTCCGTAATGAATAAAAGGCATTTCACGCTTAGAGTCCATTTGTAGGAATCGGTTTTGCGAATTAAGCGCAATAATTGACTCAATAAAGTTAACTGCTTAGATAACAAAGTTATTTTCCCAACTTCTTAGCCTACGCTCTTTAAAAAATATCAAATATTTTTGTTGTTGTTAGTGGTTTACTTACAGGAAATAATTTCTTCCTTACGTACACTAATAGCTGCGCATGATTATATTTTTAAGTAAAGCGCAGATTGGATAATTTTCTTCTAGAATAGGATTTAGCATTCTCTGCTGTTGTTTTATAGAGTGTAAAATTTGAAACTGATTAAAAAGATAAGTAACAATAGTGGAGTAGTAGAAGGATGGGTAATCCCCCCCCCCCCTCCCCCCCCCCCCCCCCCCCCATTCCCCCTTGTACCCCATAAAATGTAAAAAAAAAATGTAATAAAACATATTTTAACTATTGGAAGTATAGTGTTTCTTACCTAGAGCAGTATCACTAAAACATCATTTTATATTCTATACAATAAGAGTTTAAATCACTTTTTCCATCTTAATTCTTTATATTTTATAATGACATTGATGGTCCAAGCTTTTATTATATTCAAATTAAAAAATATCTTATTTCTGTTTAAAATAAAGGGCACCAAATTTTAAAATACAGTTATGGTAAGCTTGCATAAAAACGAAATGGGCATTAACCATTTAATCCCACGACCCCAAAATATTTATTTCAACCCAAGTTGGGATCGCCACCCGTAGGTTGGGAAACACTGGTCTGGATGTATTTTGTGTCAGATGTGTATTAATACAAATAAATAGGAAATTTTGTGTAAAGAATGTCAACAAATGTATATGTACATGTATGTATATACGATTCGCTAACACTAGACGTAGGCTTAACCCTAACACTACTGCTAATTCTACACTAATCCTAACGCTCACAATAGGTTTCCAAAAGTTTACACATCAAGGCCCATTTAGAAATTGGTTCAGGAATAACTTTAAATAAGGAAAATAAATCAGCGGTAGAGCTTTTGAGTGAAATCTTCTTGAGTTCTTCATTGAATGAAAAGAGCTTTGTTGTACGAAGTTTGTTTTGGACATATATACTCTTGAAATTTTGGTTCGACATTTTTTATAAGTGTAGTTATATTTATGCACATTTAAGGATTGGCTTATCCCGAAATCTCTTAATGACTTCAGTGGTGGCATTCAAGTTTTTAGGAAGAGATTTGGAGACCTTTTCGAAATCAGGGGGGCACACATTTTTTGAAATTATTGAGGGCCTAATTTTTTTTAATCGTATCTTCTTTATTTGTGAAAATTTTCATCATCTGTCAATAGTAGGTGACAAAAATCGGACATTTAACAAATTCTAGAAAAAACGATAAATATATAAATGTATACGCTTTCCTATAGTCCAGACCCCATTAAAATCATTTTTGCATTCTCCCTTCCTGTTCTTAGCTTCTGGGGACAGGGTTGAATATGAGTAAAATGTTTCACTATTATGAACCTTGACACGCATGATTACATAAAATGAAATGATATCCTTCAACACTAATGAACACTATTTTATGCCCTGTTTTGAGATATAAATATAATGAATTTTTATTAGATATGCATGTTTGTATTATACTGTATGTGTATAATGTGGTAAGAGGAATTTATTCTTTCAAGGATAGAAATTTTTAACTTTTCCCACTGAATAATTCACTGATTTATTTTCTCAATCGGTATAATTAAATTAAACTACTACTACTATGACTAAAACTTATTTTACTGATTTAATTTTTTTAACCAAATTTCCTTTTCAAAGGAAGCAAAATTTAAGTCAAAGGAAGTGGGCATACGATTGTTGCCGAAAGGCATGTCCGGTGAATTGACCTAAATCAAGTGACTTAACCACATTTGCCTTATAAAAACGACTCAATTAACTCAAAAATAGTTCGTTAGGGATATAAATATTAAAGTTGTATTCTTTGAACATAATGCGAATAGAACACAGATTACTAATGTTTAACTGTTTTTTTTGTATTTTTGATGATAAATTTAGCGCGTTAACGACCAGAATAATCAGACGATATCTAGTGTAAAGCAGAAGATTTGTATTAAAAAGCATTGATAAACAAAGTTAATTTGAGCGAACTTATCAATGGCTAGATGAAATTTTTGGGTCCTAATTTTCTACAGTTTGAAAATACCATTATAAGTGCGTCGTGAAAATATCAAAGATGGCAATGGGAATGATATTGCAAGCGCGTGAAAGTGTCTAAGGTCATCAAAATAATGATGAAATATAAGATTTTCAAGGCCAATTTTAAGAGAATACTTTCTGTAAAATAGTCTAGTGAAAAATATGACATGCTGCTTTGTCTTTGTTTTCGACTATGAGGGTTGTTGAGTCGGAAAAATATTCGCGACTCCGATTGTTTATAATTTTCCGACTCCATTATTTATCATTTTCTCCATCCACTTATTTGTAATTTTTGAGACTGCAACTCCTTTTATGTATAATTTTTTCTGTTTCAAATATTATAAATCTTGAAAAAGTGTGATGACGTACTATATAATTTAAGGTCGTTTGTGGATGTCAATTTTAGATAGTCATTGAAAGATTTCCTCAACTTTAGACATTTCTGCTTTTTGTTGCAAGCAAAATGTTTCTTCTATTTTATTCAACATAAGTTATTTAAATGTTCTATTGACCAATTTGTATTTGTAGTTCAGTGTCTTTCTTGCATTCTCTTCAAAAAGATTTTCAAATTGTTCTATCTAAGAAGACAAAACAATACGATTCATAAACTGAATTTATCCAAAAAGAAATTTCAAATGTATTTGGTTTAAAAAAAAAATTTCATAAAAACTTTCTGCTCATAAACTGAGTTTTGCTCTTCTACAAACTAATTTTAACGTAAAATAAAAAAAGTTTATTCTTTAATTTTATTGAATTTTTCAGCGATTTTCTATGAGTTCCAAAAATTCAAGGCTTGGACAAAAATGATAAGCATTTTTATGTTTTGCAACGTTGCACACCATAAAGAGTGTCTATGAATTTATTTTTTAATCTAACATAAAGAATATGACTATTTATGAAATCGGAGTTGAAGTTGCAATAATAATTATTACGACTCTGACTCCATCATAAGGTGCGACTCCACCTTCTCCGACGCCATAACCCTGTCGACCACATCAAGCTTTATCTATCTGAATTCATTTTTTTGATTTTGTTATCTTTATATTGCTTTGATATGTATCATTTTTGTTTAAACTCTTTTTTGATATTTTAAAATTATTTTCATATTAAATCTTCTAAATTTTTCACAACGAATTAGCAACAAAATTATTACAAATGCTATTATATTTCTTCGATAATTTTTTTATTTAAAAAATTTTGCACTTTGATTTACAAATATCTTTTTAATTGAGTAAATAATAATATTTGAAAAAACATATGTGATTATTTAGTTAGAATTGCACAAAGACAAATTAGAACTAAAAATGGTAGGTATATATAAATAATAACTTTATTTACAAAAGTTTCACGAGTACTTAAAATTGATTGAAAGCAAAAAGTGAAATTTGGAGGGACAAACTTTCATGAGTGTAGTTCAAGAGCAAATGCAGAATTTTTTTTTAAAAAGAAGTAACTTTTAAAGGTCAGCCTCAAAGGCCACTCAACCGCTTGAAGACACTAACCATGAATATATTTTCATTTCTTGTAAAAGCTATCTACTGTATAATTAAGGTATAGGACTTGTTTTGTCAGAATCAATGATGTCGGTAAAGGTATTTGTCAAACTTTTAAAATACACTATTTTTTTCCCAAAGTCAACATTTTTATGAAGAATATCTGCCAAGCTTCACATTTCTCGAAGTTTATCCTACTAATTTTTTAAATGGCTGAATACTGCATAGATTTTATAGTATTTCTGAAACATACCTATATATTACTTCACTAATAATTTCAACTTTGAATATAGATTGAATGAAACCTTGTTTTTAAAACAATAATTTTCAATTCAAAAGACATCTTTTTCTGAAGTTGTTAATTTTCTGTTAACTATCCCGCCAAACTTTTCATTAAGATCATTACTCGAAAAATTTTGGTATTTATGAAAAATAATAAATAAAAAAACATTGTATTTTATTTTTTATATAAATTAAGGATGCTTCTTATTTTCCAGCATAATTCTCCAAATAAGAGATTTTCTACGGTTTCGTGGAGGAAGCAAGTTAGTTAGTGGGTTAGTTAATTAATTAATTATATAATTTGGTTAATTATTTGGATTGTTTAATAGTTCTTTTTATAAGCTTTATGTTGTGTAATTTTTTTTTAATTTACGGTTCTAGGGAAGAAACTTTCGTTCTTTTTGTTTCCGAGTAAAAAACGTTATAATTTAATTTTCTGTTCGCTATTGTTTACTTGTGTAAACTTTTATTTTGTTACTCTCAGCAAGCTTTTTCAGTTCTTTCAAAAAAAATTAGGATAAATGCGCCAAAAATAGCCTGCAATTCTTTGTAACTTTAATGCTATCTCTCTATATTTTTTGCTGATACTTTTTCGAGACGACAGAACTTGACAGACTTTATTAAGTGCAATATTTGTCCAAATTTGTTCAAAAGTAAGCAAAGCCTTTTTATGCATGTTTGGCAGTATAATCATGAGATCCCAAAAATTAATACAAGACGTGGAAAAATGAAGAAACTTATAAATAAATAAAAAAGCTTTCAGTCTTTCGATTTTTCAGTTTCTTAACATTTTAACTTTAACTACCGCCAGTACTTTTAACTTACCTTACCAGTAGTTTGATCGAAAAGCTTTCCTCATTTTCAGAGTGTTCCTCAATGAGAGTGTGAAAAACTTCTTGTCAAGAGTGATTACAACGACTTTACTCAACGTTTAAGTTGAAGCAGGGGTGCTATTTTCTGATATTTAATTTAGCGCTTCTTCGCAAAGCGTCACTATCGCATATTTAATTTTGGGCAAAAAGTGGAAATTATTTTAATCAGTAAGCACATCCAAGCAAATATAAATATTCTATTTAGATTTGTTTTCTATCTTTTGCTATACATATTTATATATCATAATATTCTATATGTTTCTGAAACATGCGTTGCTCCAATCCAGTAAAACATTTCCTTCCTCATCTTATTTTTTTGGGAGCCATCGCCTTACTTTATATCTATTATTAATTCTAATTGATAAGTTGTAAATGTTTTGATTGCATAAAAAGCTTTGGAGAGAACGGATCAAAGCCATCGACCCCCAATAAGGGGATAAAATGAAGAAGAAGAAGAAGAAATGTTTTGATATTTTAAAAAACCTAAAAAAATTTATCTATTGAAATTAACAACAAACAATATTCACAATGATATACAATTACTATTTCTAGCCATATGTAGAAGCATGCAAAAAACCAGCAGTACCTTATGGTGGATTTTTGCAGGTTGGCTGAAATTACACTGGTTTATCGCTGCTGCTGCGAAAGTGTAACAAAATTCTACACTTTTCCCTGAGAGTATTTTCTTTTATGGAAATACTCTCTCAGTTTAAACAAAGCTTTGTTTTGAACTGATAGATTATACTCATATAAAGATAGTATAATCTAGGTGCTAAGAAGAACAACATATACAATTACTTTCAAATATCTCTTTTCCTAAATATCTGGTTTACGATTGACAGTTGTTTGCATTTTTCGAGATTGTTCAAGTTTTACCGGACACACTTTAATGAATTCCTGTCTTTCATTCACTTATTTTATAATTGCAAAAAAGTAGGGTGGAAAAAAATCATATAGATATTTTGATAATATCATCAAAAGATGATTATTATCATCTCTTTTTTTAAGTTAAAGAATTTCTCTTTTACTTACGCGTATTTTTCAAATTAATTATTATTTACCCATCTAGGACCGAACAAAACAGACGACTTTAGTAATTCCATTTAAAGTAAGAATTCGTCTGCGTTCCCTTTGGAAACATTTGTCTTAAATGGGTTAAGGAATTAACAATTTGAGGAAATAATCCAAATCTTCAAACACTTTTTAGTGATTTACATGAACAGCGTGATAATTTTTGCTGTCTTTTACTCCTTAGAATCTGATCTTAATTCTAATAGCAAATTAATTCTTCTTGTTATGTCCATATTTTAGGCGAAAAAATTGTTGAAAGAGACAACGTTTTTGAAGAAATTTCTCAGTGTGATGGTTTCAGCGCGAGCCAAACTGATGCCATTTTTGAAAGGATTGATTGCCTGAATGAGCTCACGATTCGCAAACAGTATAAAAAAATCCTAAAGAACAACAAACAAAAAACGAAATCTGCCAATTTGGAAAATTTGTTCGCACAAAAGAAAGAAGTAATCTTTGATACATTTCTTTGAATCTAAAGTGCGATTTTGTTATTTATATTTTGATTTTTCGCTAATTGTCCCCTTTAGAAGAAGAGAAAAAATAATAACACATTTGATCGCAGAAAAAGCAAACGACAAGTAATCTGATATCAACCTATCAGAAGAGTTAAGGTTAGACCTTAACCATTTTGGTACGCGCCATACATAGTGTTTTTATGATGATGCGCTAAAAAATTGTTATTCTCTTTCAACTCAATTTTAAAACCTAAAATTATCACAGATAATCTTATAAAGAAAAATTTTATTTCAATTATTTATGTAAATACTCCTGAAAACTGCTTTTATTAGTCCTAGATTTTTGCGGTTCCAAAAATGTCTAAAAACAATTGAATAATTTTTAGCATAGAAAGTCATTAATGCGCTATGGGTTGCGTGGCCGGACATTTGGCCGACAGACATCTGACCGAATGGACATTTAGCTGACGTACATTTGGCCGAACAGACATTTGACCGAACCGACATTTCACCAAACGGACATTTGATCGAACAGACATTTGACCGAACCGACATTTGATCGAATAAACATTTAGAATAGATTTTAGAATTTAGAATAAACATTTAGTATAGTTAAAATATTGTTAGTTTTAGTATAGTTAGAATATTGTTAGTTTTAGAGGTAGATTTAGCATAGTTATTATTCTAACTATGCTAACACAAACGTTAAAACAATATTCTAACTATACTAACACCAACTCGAAGACTAACAATATTCTAACTATACTAAAACTAACTCTAACAATATTCTAACTATACTAACACCAACAATATACTAACTATGCTAACACTAACGATAAAACTAACAATATTCTAACTGTACTAACACCAACTCTAAGACTAACAATATTCTAACTATACTAAAACTAACAATATTTTAACTATACTAAATGTTTATTCTAAATTCTAAAATCTATTCTAAATGTTTATTCGATCAAATGTCCGTTCGGTCAAATGTCTGTTCGGTCAAATGTCCGTTTGGTGAAATGTCCGTTCGGTGAAATGTCTGTTCGGCCAAATGTACGTCGGCTAAATGTCCATTCGGTCAGATGTCTGTCGGCTAAATGTCCGGGTACCATGGGTTGACGCAGTGTTTTTCAAACTTTTCTATTTCTTGACACACTTAAAGTTGTAGAAAATTAAAATGGCGCCTTATTCCGAAACAACATATACCTTCAATTCTCATTTATTTAACAATAATCTCGATTCTCTCATGAACAAAATGAACAACAAAAACTTTTGGATATAAAATTTATAAAAATTGTGAATTATGAATCCGAAAGTTTCTTCATAATACAAAAAGATAATGCAATATGAGAGTTTCATGGGGCGCGCCAGTGTGTCTGAGCACACCTTTTGAGAAACACTGGGTTGGCCACTCTTCTGCTAACTAACCCAGACCATAATTTTGAAGGTTCTTTTTAAAAGAAATTTTATATATTTAAATCTGATGATCTTCATATTACTCTTGTCCTCAAAGGGTTAAAATCAATAATCTAAAAATGGCCGATATAAATCAGTATAAATTAAAATAAAGCACACAACAAATCTCTCTCCTCAGAGACGTACTTTTGTTATATGAGGGGAAATGGGAATGATTTCATCTCTATCAAATGATGTTCAATCAGGTGATAAGTCCATTTTTAGTGTAGCGTCTCCCCATTTTTTGTAAAATATCGCTTCCATTTTGATAACTCTTTTTCAATTTCACTCTTATATTCCATTTGCTATTCCACATTTCCTGAACCCCTGATTTTCATTTTATAAACTTCGACATTTTTCACTCTTTTTCTTCAATTTTGTCTTTACTGTGATTTTTACGCAAAAATTTGTTTGCATATGAAAAAATCATTAAAATGACATCGGCGGGTACTTTAAGTGTCTCCAAGCATTGATTAATGTAGTGTATTTTCATGTGTCTCGAAGCACTGATTAACTTCTATGAGTAAAAGTGTCTTCAAGGACAGATGAAATTACTTGCGTTAATTTCCCGTATACCTCAATAAATTCTTTTCATTACAAATGTATAGCGTTGTTTCTTACGCGTTAAAAAGGGGGAAATGGGATGTGCTTGTACATTTGAGTAGTTTTGAGTGCGGGCTTCTTTTGTAGTTCCTACTTCTCCGATTTATTGCGGTAAAAAGGTTAAAACCTTGCGAAAATGCTAAAAATAATAAATACGTTTTACGCCTATTTTGTCATCAAGCTGAAGTCTGGTCAATGAATATAATTTTGAAAAGGAAATTCATCATCCACTTCATTTTGAGTCTCCAATTTTCGCTATTTTGCTCTTCCCCTAGTTTCAAAATCTACTTTCTCTTATCGTTTTTAACGCTATGCTTCTACATATGGCTTTCTGGTTTTTTAGATCCAAGACAGCTAAGTTTTTTCTTCACTTTGCTAGTAAATTTACCACTTGCCACGGCTTGGACCATAAATTAATGTGTTGATGGACAAAGTGGATTGGTAAGTGTTTTGGGGTTGATTTTCTTGAGATATTCTGGAAAGTAGACGGATTTTTTGGCTCTAAGTTGTGCATGTTTTGTTTTAATAGGTTGTATTTGCTCTGATGCATCGATTTGCGGTTGCGAAATTTTTTATAATCATATATAATGTTACTGTGTAAGTGTTGTATGTTCTTGTTGGCCTGTTGCTATACGTAATGCTGTATTTTGTTATATTGTATTATGGTATAACCGGTCTCCATATTATAGATCCATATTCTATAATAGGAGGTGTGATGGTTTTATATCTATTGGTGAAGGCCTGTTAATGCTCGAATGACATTTAGTGTTTCGTTTGCTCTTTTTTTAGTGTCTCGTGTGTGCTTATTGGATATGAGTATGCGATCAAATAATAATTCTGAATGCTTATTTGTATTAATCAATTTGTTATTTATTGTAAGGTTGCGTCTTGTGTTGTGTTCAGTGTTAGCTTGAGTGAATAAAGTTGACTAAGATTTGCTAGTGTTTCGAGCTAAGTTATTTTCTTTCAGCCATTTATATATGGTGTTCATGTAGGCTTGCGGGTTTTCTTTTACTAATTTAATCTTTAGCTCAGTTGATGGGACGGTATTGTCATCGGCTGATGTAATTAAATTTACTTGAATGTTGTTATGTGCTGGTAGATCTCACATGTAAATGGTGAAGAGTATAGCAAACAGAGAGCTACCTTATGGTATGCCTGAATGTGGTTGTCTTATGTGTGATGTACTGTTATGGTGTTGTGTATATGTGGGCCTGCCACTTATGTAGTTTGATATAAAAAATTGATATACCATTTTTACTTTAAGCTCGTCCTTTTTCAATTTAAATTCGTCTTTTTCCATTTTAAGTTCGTTCTTTTCCAATTTAAGTTCGTCCTTTTCCAATTTAAGTTCGTCCTTTTTCAATTTAAGTTCGTCCTTTTTAAATTTGTATTTAAGCTCAAAAAGTTTTGAGGAGGCATTTTCACAAGGATTGAGCATGGATGAATAAGGTGAAAGATATTTTAGAACATAATTACTTTGGAAATCGAAAAGGTTTTGCACATCTCGACATTTATGAATTTTGACATTGTCTAAAACAATCCAAGCACCTTCATTTATTGTTTCGTCCAACTCCATTTTGTTCAAAAGTGTTTGCATGAACTTGAAGAACTTTTTCCAATTGCAGGTTCCATTTTCAATTATTTCAAAATGTACAACTTTGAAACAATTGATTGCTAAAATTAATATTGTGTTTTTTCCCCTGTTGGCAGGAACAACAACAATAGTTCTTTTGCTTTTTTTAACGAGCTTGAGAGCGTTTCAAGTGCAAGTTAAACCCTTTTTCATCAACAAATATCAGGCTTTCTTGAGAAGAAGGAGATGAGTTTTAGAACTCCCTTGCATACTCTTTTCATTTTTCAATAATGTCTGGTCGATTAACACAAAAAAAAACAGACTTTTTGAGCTTAAATACAAATTGGAAAAGGACGAACTTAAAATAGAAAAGGATGAACTTAAATTGGAAAAGGGCGAACTCAAATTGAAAAATGACGAACTTAAATTGGAAAAAGAAGAGCTTAAATTGGTAAAGGAAGAACTTAAAATGGAAAAGTACGATCTTAACCCATTAAATACCATAGAAATCAGACGATATTTAAAAAAACGCAGACGATTTATATTAGTCATTGAAAAAAGCAGACGAAGATGAAATTACTTATGTTCCCAAATGGCAACATTGGGACTTAATGGGTTAAATGGAAAAGGACTAACTTAAATTGAAAAAGGACGAACATAAAATGGAAAAGGACGAACTTAAAATGGAAAATCCGGAACTTAAATTGAAAAAGGACGAACTTAAAGTAAAAATAGTATATATTGAGGGTTTAAATTTCTGTTATGTATGAGTTTAGCAGATCAATATTGATTGTGTTGAATGCTGCTGCTTAGTCTTGGTTAAATCCTTTTGCAATGATGTTATGCAGAGCGTGTATTACTGATTTTGTTGAGTACACTATTCGAAGCTCTGTTGATGCCTTTTGTGTGATATGCTTATTTGTATATATTTAGATATTATTTTTCCAGCAATTTTTTCAGTTCGAGAAACTAGTGAAATAGGTCTATATGATTAGAGTTTCTGTCTCGTGATTTTTCGAGACTTCAAAGGTTTTTCTACTTCTTGAATCTCGAGAAAATACACACATGACTCAAGAAAATTATTTCCTTTATTTTTCTAATTTTAATTCATTTGAAAATAAAGAAATCTTAAAATTTTAAATATGATTGAAACTTCTAAACCAGGGTTCCTCAAACATTTTGTTTGAATCGCCAACTGAGATTTTAAAACATTTTTAAATGTCTTGATATGAAATGAATAATAGAGGAAATCTTTCACCATTTAAAAATCTAATTTAAATTCATCATTCCATTTAAGACCAATAAACACTTCATCAAAATTTTCTTCTACAGATTCCCTAAGAATTGATTACCCATTCTTCTATTTTGAATTTATAATTGTGAAGAATATGTAATATTTTAGCTCAGATTTATTATTAGAAAAAATTTCCCTTTGATTTAAATTTTCACTACATTAAATTCTTTGTAAAAATCAGTGCTTTAAAAAATTTTGAATATTTGTTTAATGCTAACTATTTTTTTTAATTGCATACCTGAATTCAATTTTCTCCCAAAAGTGCGAGATTTACACACGCTTGAGAAATCGTGTTCTAAAGTATGAGAATCGCTTTCAACTATTACCAAATGCTTTGCTATTTTTACAATCTAAACCTTCTGGATGTGATATATATATAAGATTTTATCTCAAAAAAAGTAAATCTAAAAATGGGTAATCCTTAGATTTTTGAAAACATTTTTTTCAAATAAAACTCAGTTTTACTTTTTTTGTATCCATATTCGCTCTTATAGCTTATATTCGACTTTCTTGGGATAAATCTCGAGCCTCGAGAACTCGCAATCTCATTTCTCGTGAGAATTTTTTTATTGAGAAATCACAAAGTCTTTATATGGTGTGCTTGTGTTGTTACATTTGCTAGGCTTTAGGATAGGTATTATGCATGAAGTTTTCCATTTTTTAGCACAGTGGGTCGCCAGTGTGATCACGAAATTAAAATCGTCTGCTTTAACTTTTATGAAAATTCATTCAACAAGGAAAGCAGACGGTTCATTTTTGAAAACCATTCCCCGAAGCTTAAATAGTTTGATCGTAATTTAATTGTATATAGTTTGATTGATCACTTCTAGTGTGTTTACTTTTTATCTAGCAAGAATGTTCAGACGCAACCTTTACGAGCAAAAAAGCAAGAAGCAAACATCAAAGATACTTCCACGAAATCAACCTTTCCAATGATGGCAAGATTGATAGGAGAGCTGCTGCTAAAAATCGCATCTACCGAAACACCTTCAACGTTAAAATCAAAGGACAAAGTGTATCCGATAATGTAGCGATGTCTCAGACAAACGGTAAAAAGTCTAAGAAATCTTTTTGAACTAAGAAATTTGGGAAAGAAATTGAAACAAGATTTTCCTTCTCTTGGGGGCAACATAATACTCTTTAAATTGTATAATCGCTGCTTCGTTTCTTTTGACTGTGTATCGTGAGAACAGTGGCCTAGTTAGAAGGAGAATTTAATATTTTATATGCCTACTTTTTATAAAGATAAAGTATAAATTATGGTAGAGATGCTAAATTTTCCCATTTTAAACTGTCAAATATTTTTAAAATTAATTAGAAAAATGTTCTAATGATCATAATCTCTCTCCTTTCTTGCAATAATATAAAAGTTTAGGAAAGTTAAAAATATAACACTACCTATCAAATAAGGGCAACTTACACTCCAATATAAAGAGCGTAATAGCCTAAATTGGAGCAAAAGAAACATAAAAACCTACTTAAAACATCTTTATCGCAAACTGATAAATAAATAAAAATGAGCAAAAAGCAGTATTTTTGGATATTTGAAATTTCAGAATAGTGGTGTAATTGGAAAATTTTGAACCTTTTTTAAATATTTTATTTTTCTGTATTCATAAATTTTTTTATCAGGCATTGTTCCTTTAAAGTTTTCTCCAATCATTGAAAGAAGTGTTTGGAGAAGTGATGATAATGACTCTTGCTATAGTTCCGATGAAACAAAAAACACAAAAAAACTTCGTAATAAACAAGAAATTCAAACGTATGATGACGAATTCTCCTCTTCCTTCAAAGATTCTCTTCAACCCATTCCTTATTATAGGAAGAAAATCTTAGATGAGAGAGCATCACTTTCAAATATTTTCATTTACGATCTGCCACCAGAGTGTGTTAAAAAGGCTAAGAAGTTAGCGCTTTTAGAGTTAGCAGTTCTCTTTGGCTCCAATCGCATTCCATTAAGAAAGAGTTATGCAAAATTGCATCACCAAATCAACAAATCGAGTCATTCTAAGCCATCGTCATACTTTGGATCAGGCCTTAAAAGTCTCGTTAAAAAAGAATTTCCTGACTTTAGAAAAGATAGTGCATGTCCTGCCCACCTTCCCAAAGTCTTTATTCAACTCATCACTTACTTAAAGAACATCGGTGGTCTTTTTGATGAAGGCATTTTCAGAGTTTCTGGCTCAATACACCGCATGCAGACGATTAAGCAGGAGATAAATAGTGCATTTGCTTCTTCCTGTTCTTCTGCTTCCAGTACTGATTCGTCTGCCCTCTTTCCAATCATCGACGTTAATTCGATCCTTAAAAACCAGTCCTGCACTTCTTGGGATGTTGCTGGTTTGATTAAGATGTTTCTGCGTGAACTTCCTGAGCCGATTCTAACTCTTAAATACGTGCACGTCTTTGCCAACTTGTGCCGTTTTCCCATTGGCTCGCAAGATAAGTTAAAGGCGTTGCAATTACTCTTCCTGGTGATCCCTGTTGTGAATGTGTCTGTGCTGAGGCACTTCTTTAAACTTTGCCACCAAGTCACCCGCTTACAACAGTATAACAAGATGTCTGTACAAAGTGTGGCACTCATCATGTCTCCGAATTTGTTTGCCTCTGTTATCAAATCTTACATCAATAATAATTACTTCAGTAACGAGCAAGCCTCTCAACTGACCAATCTTATTGAGTTCATGATTGTCAATCACGAAGAAATATTCCACATTCCATACTGTCTTCTAACACAAATGTCACTTCAAGTAAATCAAGTATGCCATATTATCACTTGATGTTTTATTCACTAATATTTTGAGACCAAGAGAGAGAGAAAGGGTTAAACTGAATGCTGAAAGCATACATGAACTAAGAACAATGAGAATATGAAGCTACCTAAACCGGTTAACGACCAGAATCAACGTATGCCGACTTAACAATAATATGGTCGTCTGCTTTATGAATGCTTTTTAATACATATCTTCTGCTTTACATTAGACATCGTCTGATTATTCGGTCGTTGAGGGAATAAGTAGTTTAGCCATTAGTGGAAGCGTTCTCATTCATACTGCAGTACAATGCGACGTCAGCAATGTATACACTCACTCATGGCTGCTGCTACGAAAGTTTAACGAAACTTCCACACTCTAACTCTTTGAAAACCGGTATGACGCCGGTGTACCAAGAAATGGAAATCGTCTCTTTAAATATTATTATATTAGAATTTTATTGAAAAAGAAAGGATACAATTGGTCTTAAATTCTGGTCCTCAAAAGGTTATTAACTCTGTGATCACCTTTGCAGGGAAAAGTGTTTCACCCACTTAACAAAAATTTTTGACTATCAAATTACACTTTTAATAAGATAGCGTAATCTGAGAAGACCAACAACAATATGAACCAGATTGGAGCAATTTACATGCTCTAATAGAAACAAAAATGTTTGAGTGCATGAGAAAATGGCCTCTGCAAAATTTTAGCTTAATAATCGATCATCTACACCCGACAGAGCTATAAAACATTTTAAAGTAGTCAAAACGGTATTTTTTCTTAGAATTTTTAGAGTAGTTCAACTGGTATTGGAAATATTTTTGCCAATAACTACAAAAAATCCGTTTTCCAAGCGCATTGTCCAACTTGAATATCTCTTGCGTTGCTTGAGCGTGAAATAAGCAGAGGCTCTGAGCCGTGAGCAATTTATGTAACTTAGCTCCAGGATCTGTGTTTAAAAACTCCAGATTTAGCTCTTAATATTATTTAAGTTGTAACTGATCTAGGTCGTGATACAAGATTTCTCATACGTGGTCAAATCGCCCACTTTTAAGTGAAAATGGACAAATATTCATAAAAAATTCAAAAACTCATTTTAACAAAATCATAATGATATAATCATAAGGATTTAATGTAGTAAAAATTTCAATCAATATAGAAATTTTTTCTAATCATTATTCTGAGATGAAAGATCACATATTCTTCAGAAATAAATACTTTTAAACTCAAAAGACAAGAATGAGTATTCCATTTTTAGGGAATCTTATGGAATGAAGATTCAAATTGTTTGATAAAAAGGTGAAATATTTTGGCAATTTTTCACTTCATAGTGGGTGATACTAAATTTTTTAGAATGTTAGTGGCCGATTTAAACAAAAAGGTTGAACAACCCTGATATAATATAAATTGCGTGGTGAAAACATACAACGTGTCTTTTGCGCAAGATAGACTATTTGATTCACTTAATCGCCTCAGTCAATTCACTAAATCAGGTGTTCTTACCTTTATTCAGCCATGAACCCCATTAAGAAAGTGATTAATTTTGGACCCCCGCAAGGAAATTTGTACATAAAAGTCATAAAAAGAACTTTGCATGCAATTAATATTTGCAACTTGTAAAAAATACTCAAAGTTTTTATTAAAATGATCTATTATAAAATGTTTTTCAATATCTATAAAATAATTTAATTAAAAAAATGTATATGAAAATATATTTATAATTTTATATAAAAAAATTGTTTTTCTTGAAGCCCATCCGTGGACCCTAAGGGGTCTATGAACCTACACGTTAATAAACGAAGCTGCTCCAGATTCTAACATTTGCTCTAACTCTAGCTCAGGACCTCCTGAAATAACACGCACAAACAACTTTTCTTTAAAAAAACGAGACAAATTCTATTAGAGTCATTCGTCAATTGGAAAATATAACATGCTTTCCACTTTTGTGTGTCTTTAACCGGTTATCGACCACAGTCGACTTTACAAAAATTAAATCGTCTGCGTTTATCAATGCTCTTTAATACAAATCTTCTGCTTTATATTAGATATCGTCTGATTATTCTGGTCGTTAACGGGTTAAAGTAAATTTTATTTATTTTTTTTGTAACTGTATTTTGTTGGTTTGTTTTTTTATGTTTTGCAAATGAATCAATTGTTATTTGATACTACTTAAAAGCCTTTCAGTATGCCATAAAATAAAAATCGTCTCTTTAAGTTATATAAAAACTTATTGAAAAAGAAAAACAGACGATTAATTTTAGAAAACACTTTAAATTTTTTTTAAAAGTTTATAAAATAAAAATAGTGTAGTCTAGTGTTGATAACTTTGTAGTAATAAATCTAGGAACGACATCCGATGAAATCGACTTACTAGTGGTCAATCGAAACCAATCGCAGCCGTAAGTCGACGAATCATCTTGAAGATGTTGAACCTTTTGATGATCATAATTTTAAAGACTACTCGTCTGCCTTCTTTTTCAATGGAATTGTAGATATGTTATGCAGACGATTTTCATTTCTTCGTACACCGATGTCACACTGGTCCTCAAAGGGTTGACGCGTTAAGCACCAACAAGGCAGACAACTTTATTCAATTTTTATTGATTTCAGTTCAAAACTGAGCATCCTCTGTTGCCTATTTTTGGATCATTGCTATTAAACGGGTTAATATAATTTTTCATTGGGAGTTTTTATATTTGTGATTTTCACAAATTTTGCTTATATAATTCTCGCTAAAAGAGAGGAATTAAAATTTTTTATCACTACTTTTTTAATACTATTTCTAAAAATGTTGCTTACATTTGCTTTACCTGACCCTTTTATGGACCCGCGTGACACCGGTGTTGCAAAAAATGAAAATCGTCTGCTTTAGATATATTAAATTCCATTGAAAAAGAAAGCAGACATTAATCTTAAAAATTCTAATCTTCAAAGGGTTTAATTTTGTTTTTTTTCATTGATATCTTTGCTTTTTGAATGATTCAAAAGTGCGTTTTTGACAAATAACTTTAAACCAATGTCTTATTTTTTTTTATCATTTTGAAGCGGTATACTAAATTTTTTTTATCTTTCGTTTTGTGGTGTTTTTCCACCATCAAAATAATAAATAGTGGTATGCGACAACACAATCTTTTCATTTTAACATCTGTTTCATGTTCTTTTACTCTTTCGAACATATTTCTAATCGTTTTTCCATACAACTTTATTCGTTAACCCGTTAACGCCCAGAATGATCCGATGATATCCTATGTAAAGCAGACGATTTGTATTAAAAAGAAATTATAAAAGCAGGCGATCATATATTTATAAAGTCGACTCTGGTCGCTAACCGGTTGATTTCTCGACCCTTTTTTGGTGGCCTTCAGGATAAAGTGCTTCATTAAATCTTTCATATTTGCCTTACACTTTCATTTAAACGCAGATAAAAGCACACGCTTGTCGTCTCTGCTCCTTGCCTAGTCCTAACAGTGATCCTGACGAATCAAATCCCTCAGAAGGAATGCAATCGTTTGTTTTCATCGCAAACAACGTAAAGAAAGAAGTCAGTGTTTGTGTCAATGAAAATACCTGCGCATCCGACGTCATTCAATTTGTTTGTCAAAAGTTCCTTCTACAAAGAGATGCCAAAGTGGAAACTTGTAAAAAATACAAGCTTTATCAACTCCGCCTTGATAATGACAAAAGTAAGTGTTTGTGATTTAGTGGTGGGACGCTTCCTGATTTTCAAGCGAGTACGATACCTCTGTATACTGTCGATTCCGATACGAGTACGAATACCGAATACTTCATTATATAATTAAATATTTTATTTCCTTCTTTAAAAAACAATACTAATCAACAAATACAACTTATATTATGCTCAAGGTATATTTTAATTTTCATGATTTATTCAATAGTCAAAGCATTTTTGAAGGTTATCAATTTTTGTTTTTTTTTAGTTGATATATATATACACTTCTCAAATACTTCTAATATATCTAATATTCATAATATTATATTCATCTTACTTAATTTATACTTAATTGTGCGTACGTGTTAGTTATAGCTAGAAATTGTAAGCTCTCTTATATTCGATCATCTTCACTAACCGTACACTCTATGAAAGACCGGTTTCTGCTATTGGAGCCTCAACAGTTTCACTTTGTGTGTACAAACCCTCCTCAATATATATCATAAGTAGATGTTAAGATCAGATCATGAGTAGATAACAATCACTAAAGCTAACCGTTGACGGCTAGTTGGTTGAGGCACACGCACAGCCATTAGACACCAGTTTAAACCTCATGGTTTGTACACACAAAGTGAAACTGATGAGCTTCAATAGCCGAAACCGGTCTTTCACAGAGTGTACGGTTTGTGATGATGGTTGAATACAAGAGAACTTTTTCTAGTTACATCTTTGTTGTCTTTTATAGATTTGGATAGAATATATGCAGTTAAGAACCCGCATGTATGTGCATCTTTCAACGAAGTAAATAAATTGTCTAAAGCACATTTCTTTGAACATTCAAATCAATTAAAAACTTTGAAACTTCTATTATGAAAACCTAGTCACCGTCACTTATGCATCTACTTTAAATTTACTTTTAGGAATAATCACTTATTTAAAACTTAAATTAGTAATTAATGATTAAAAATAAATTGTTTAACAGATGCTATAAAGAGATTCAAAACCGTGTTAAGGAAATTGGTATCGAAAATGTAACAAAAACTATCCCGATACGGATACGAGTTCCGATACCACTAAAATCGCCTGATGCTAATGAAATTCGATACCGATACTGAGTACACATCTAATCGTAAGTTTGTATGTATCGGGTAGGGCTATACGATTTGTCTTTAAAGTCCTCAATCGTCACATCAACCTACGACTTTCTAAATATCTTCTTTGATCAAATTGCAATCTATACTCTTGCTTTTTGTATTAATTCCTATTTTCTTTTCACAGGTAAAGAACATGAATTATCTTCTTCCTTCAAAATTTATCCGCTTTGCAACTTTGAAAAAAATACAAACAATCTACTCATAATCAAATGACGTATCCTGGCTTCAGCCAAAAAGTTTGCTCAAACCTGGTGTCCTTGCATTCAAAACATTCCTTTCCGATTCCGCATCAACTGTTTCATTGCACACACTTTATTGTTTATTTATTACTACATAATTCGCATAAATAAAGTTTTTTTAAAAAAACAAAAAAATTCCTTCGTGAAAGTGTAATTAAAGACATTTATCAGGTGATCATCACACTTATTTTTCTAAAATTTAGAAACCGGGATATATCTGTTTGTTGCACCCTTTAACGCGAGAGTATAACCAATTTAAGATTCATAAAAAATATACTTAAAATTTCTTTTATCTAAGATCATTTTAATTTAAAAAAGACTAGATTAGGTCTAGATGGCGTTAAATTTTACAAATTATTTTGACATTCAAGTCACCAAAGCTCATTTTCTTTTTCCAGAAATCGTTTTTCCTTCTCATCTCATAAATATGGGTAATTTACTCTTGAGGTTTTTAAAGTATATATTATAAAAAAACTTATATTAGGGGACAACATAACGCGAAATTATTGAAATTTTAATCCTTTATTACGTTTATTAAGCAATAATAATGGGTAGGCATTGTAATTGAAATGTTTTCTTTACAATAGCGATTCTTTTCCAAGTATCATTTAAAAAAATGAAAAAATGGACCCTATAATTCAATTTTAAATCGTATTGGTGGTGGCAAAAAACATTTCCAACAGAATTTTCCAATTGATCTTCCTTTTTGAACACCCGCATATGTAAAGTTTTTTTTAACGCAATTGAACTCCCTTTCCCTCCATATGGCATTATGTATTATATGTATATCCCATTATTATTAAAAATTAATGGATACAATGTATATTTATGCTCAATTCTTTACTTTTTATAACACTATTTTGTTGTATTTTTATGAGTTACTTTTTTTAAATAAAAATACATTAGTTAACATTGGGATAAAAAATAAAGCAGTCAGTATTCTCAATTAAATGGACATTTTTATAGATTTAGACTTTTAGATTTTTATTAATTTTTGTTAGCATTGAAAATAATACAAACATATAAAAAATTAAGTTCAAGCATACAAACAGCACAACTGAAAAATTGCTCAAATTATTTGAAACTAAAATAATGTTCAACTTTTCCAAGACATCGATTTGAAAAATTAAAAACAATCTCAAGTAAAAATCAATAGGACTTTGTGGTGCCAAAAATCTAGCAGGTGATGAATATAAAAAAATTTAAGTGCTTTTAAAAATATCAGCCTATTACAGCCATTGAAACAAACTAAATAAGTATTTTGGACTTACTAACCTTTGTTCCAAACACACACAAGGGTTTATTTTATAAGAAGGACTGGTTAGTTAGGTTGAAGCTTTCAAATTTCCTCATCTCTTTTATAATAATTTGTTTTCCAGCTTTGCGATATCGGCGTGAATGTCACACTGACAGTGAGTGCGTGAGCAAAGTGACAAGAAAAAATAACACACTGCTTAAATTTTGAAAAAATTAAAAATTATTTATATAATACTTATTTAATACCCATTAAGTACCATAGAAATCAGACGATATCTAAAAAACGCAGACGATTTATATTCAAATCATTGAAAAAAGCAGACGAAGATGAAATTACTTATGTTTCCAAATGGGAGCATTGGGACTTAATGGGTTAAGAACATATTGCGTAAGGTGAACATCTATGAAAATTTTTTGTTATGTCATAATTGCATTATAAAATATAATGATTACTATAAAAAAGTAGCAAGGTGGAAGGAAAAGCAGAAAAATCATTTAAACCAATAAAAGAATAATACGTGTAATGTAATAATGAATATTTTTGGCGGCAGAAAAATTGAAATTTATTCAAAAAATAGAGTAAATATGTTTATATGCGTTTGAAACAACGCTTACTAATATTAATTCGAAAATACTATGACCATTTAGTTTGTTTCATTGAATTGTTATGGTTGTAAATAAGCTGATATGCTCTCTATGTTGTAAAGAAAAACACTCCATACCGTTTTTATGGAGAAAAGCAGCCCTGGACTGTTCCAGGAACTGTCGGGGCTGTTTCCATTGCCCCGAGGTTGTCAGATTATGCCTTACTTTTTTTTAGAGTTGTATTATGAGTCATAAATAAATCCGAAAAAAGAAAAATGTCGAAAAAAAATTGTTAAGGTGGTGCAATGAACAAAAATATGTTAAGATAACTTTTTAGTTCGCAAAATAGATGGCGTTAATTAAAAATGTATTTTTTGCTATTATTATTTATTATTTTGAGTACAACAAATATAAACTTAAAAAAAATATTAAAAAAATTAAATTATATATATATATCTTTAAAATATTTATTATAAAATAAATAATTAAACTTACTTTAATTTCTAACCATTGTAAACAAATAAAAAAATTTAATATAAATTAATGTGTGATGTATCCGCGGTTTTTTGTTTGTTATTATGAATACAAGGTTTTCTTGCAAAGATTTTCCTTCCTATGAGGAAAAAACGCATCTAGCGTATCATATGAGGAACAAGTACCCTAAAAGTTTTCACATTAAGACCAACCTCCTTAAAATCTTTACTACGCTTGTTCTCCTTGTGATCCCTTATCTCTAACTAATAACTTTAAAAAATGACTATCATAAGTGAATGATTATAAATTTGAGTTTTTGACAACTTAAACACAAATATAGCAAAGTTTTTAAAAGTTAATGTATACCGTATATTTCGGTGTTTAATTCGACCCCCAAAATGAGAGTAATTTTTTATGTTTTTTTGCTAATATCTGAGGTATAAGTCGAGTTGTAAAATACAGAACTCGTCTAAATTATCGGCCAGCCTATGTCTTACGATGAAACTGTAAATGACGATTTATTTGATGAACTTTTTGCATCAGATGATGATGATGATTGTAGCAATTTTGAAGGATTTTAAACAAATAAAACATATCTTTTTATTGTAATTTGTTTTAGTGAGAAATAAAGATCTGAGGTTATCCTAGATGTTGTTATTTAACATGTGATAATAAAAAAAAGGTTGGTGTGAAAGCACCTATGCCGTAAATTGTTTCGTCAGTGATCAGCTGATCGGAGATTTTACAAATGGCTGCATCATGTTTACATTGTTATGGTCTTTTTCCTATGATTAATAGCATTTTGTGGAATTTTAAGGTAATGGTAGTTCATTTCGTTTTTAGTGTCGAATTAGAAGAATGTGAATTGTTTTAAATACAAGTATATTTATATTCGTAGCTACATGTATTTGCATCGGTAGTTACCCACTGAGGCCGTTGTCGGTATTAGCCTAAGGTTAGGCCTGGTTTCCTGCACCAATATGCCACAAGATTTAAAGGTTTGCTTGTTGTTACTGTTATATAAGTAGACCCTCAATGGGGGGGGGGGGGGGGCTAAAGGGTCGACTTATACACCGAAATATACGGTAATTCAAGCATAAAATTTTCGAATATCAACAAACTATAATATAAATCTAACACTACTTTTGAAGACTAAAATTATTATAAACTCTTTTTTAAAAAAACTGTTATTTTTTTTCTTATCACTATTACATAAAGAAGATAAAAAAATATTAAAGAAATTTTCCTACGCTTTATGTTGTTGCGCGTAATGTTTCATGTATTATGCCTAACCCTCAATGATATTTTATTAATAAGTACGGCTATAAAAATAAAATTTTGTTTTAAATTTAAAACACCATAAAAATTTTAATTATATTCTTCATTAAAAAGTTGTGTGTTTACGTATAGTTAGGTTGCTAAGGGTTTTAATTTAAAATTGCGGGTTGGGTGCGTGTTTAAATTTAAAGTGCTTGGCGGTTGGTTGCTGACATTTTTGCTTTTTAGATTATGTTCTCCAGCAGGTAGAGAAGAGGGGCAAATTTATATGTAAAAAAGAATAGTGGTATGAGAGAAAATACTCAGGTTATTATATCTAACCTCGCTCCAAACATAGGATCATTGGTAGAGTGTTGGTAAATTAAGATCGAAAGGACGAATATTGTGGATAAAAAAAGTACTTTTTTTGACAACTTTAATTGATTTTCATCAAAAAATATTACAATTATTGAATTAACCATATCATATCTGCTTTTTGACAGGTTTTGGTTGATTTTCAAACCAAATAAACACCAGAATTGAATTGTAAATGTTTAAAATAAAAATTCATTTCTATAGTAATATACTTGAAATATATATGCACGATAATATTATTTTAAATATCGTTGATAAAAAAAATCAATTTTAAGAATAGTAGCTATTTTAATATATTTTTTTCAGGACTTTGATTGATTTTAATCAAGGAATATGATCACCATTGAATTCACAATATTAGAATTGGGTAAGTTAGTTTGACATTGGTTGCAAAAAGCATGAAATCTCACAACCAGGGCCATTAATATAGCTTTTAGAGGCGTGAGTAAGGAAATAGTAAAAACAACTAGTAAACATTTTTATGTGTGTATTTTTTTATATATGGTCTGATTATGACTTATTTGTTTTAGGATAGTCATAGCGTATCCTTTTCTGTGTATTTTCCGTAGTTAATTCTATATGTTTTTCTGTATTTTTATATGGTCTGATGAGTTGATTGATTTTTATATAGAGAAGAGTAATTTAATTGGTTAACGCTTTTGTATGCATTTTTTCTTTATGGTGTGATGATGAGTTATTGATTTTTAGCATAGTTGTATCTTTTCTGTGTATTTTTCTGCTGTATGATGATGATGATGATGATGATGGTATGAATTTATTTTTATCAACGCAGAGTGTCATATATTTAAATGTCAACCAATAAAAAAACAGCACAAGCATGAATGGATTTGATTGGCCAAAATATTAATTGGTATAACAAGTATGTGATAACGCGTGTACAATTCATTATGTTAAATTCATTGCCAATGGATGATCAAGCTATTATAATAATAATCTCCTGTATGGTCATTTTGCTTAATATCTTCATTTTGATAGTATACAACATTGATAAATACTTGGAACGACGTAATGAGAAGGAAGAACCTATAGAAGAAAAGACCCCTCCTCCCAAAGATTTGGAAATAAAAAGTAAAGGAGATGAGCCAGAATTTTGCATCGTACATATGAAGTGGTCACCGAACTACAGTCCACCTGATTGCACAATCAAATCAAGGACCATCGAGTTTTCGTATACGGAATCAGACGATATAAGTGTAGTATTTAATAATGAAATTAAGAATTACAAAATCATGAACTTCACTGTTTTAAAACTCAAAAAAGAACAAGGCAAACGCGCTAAACACAGATGTAAAATAATCAAAAATGCCATTGTGAACGAATTACGTGCTTTTTTTAATATAAAAGAGTAGTTTATGTTTTATTGTTTACATTCTTCGGGAGAGTAAACAAATAAGTACTTCCTATGAAAATAAACAAAATAAAGCCTGTTTAAAGTTCAAAGCAAAGCTTTCAATGAATTAGATAAAAAAATAAAAATTTAAACTTTCTACTCAATTTTTTCAGCTTCTTTTAAATAAAAAAGAGATTAGTATGTTATTCTTAGACTGAATAAACCGATATTTCTCAAAAGGTTTAATTAAATACTTGTTAACTAATAAAATAAAATAAAATAAACAAAATAAAACCTGTTTAAAGTTCAAAGCAAAACTTTCAATGGATTAGATAAAAAATAAAAATTTAAACTTTCTACTCAATTTTTTTCAGCTTCTTTTAAATAAAAAAGAGATTAGTATGTTATTCTTAGACTGAATAAACCGATATTTCTCAAAAAGTTTAATTAAATACTTGTTAACTAATAAAATAAAATAATATAAACAAAATAAAACCTGTCTAAAGTTCAAAGCAAAACTTTCAATGGATTAGATAAAAAATAAAAATTTAAACTTTCTACTCAATTTTTTTCAGCTTCTTTTAAATAAAAAAGAGATTAGTATCTTATTCTTAGAATGAATAAACCGATATTTCTCAAAAGGTTTAATTAAATACTTGTAAAACGTATATATTTAAAACAAAGATATATTCATATGTAGGAAAATTTATCACGATGGTGACTGGAATGAAAAAAAACATGTAAGCTTACAACAAAAGCTCCATTTTGCAGACTAAAGAAAACTTGATCACCTAGTGAATGATATAAAACTTGCCAAAACACGAGTTGGGTTGTTTGCATCAAAGTGAAAAAATGAAACTTGTTGACAAGTGTAAACACTTTAAAGAATTGCCAAAAGTGAATCAGAAAAGTAAACTCTTCAAGCTGGAGTCCCAAAAATAATTGTTACCTCAAATCGAACATAGCTGTCAAACAAAAGTAGTTGTTGCAGTGGTGTAGCAAAAAAATGGAAGTTGGGGGGCATGCAAGGAATTTAGGGGGGCAAGCATATTGGAAATAAAATAATTAGTATTTGGGAGGGGGCAGAAAAGGTATTTGGGGGGGGGGGGGGCAGAAAAGGTATTGGAGGGGGGGGGGAGGGGCATTGCCTCCCTTGCCCCCCCCCCTCTGGCTACGCCCCTGAGTTGTTGTTGTATTTTGTTAAAAACTGTCTAAATATAATCTTATAAATATATAAATTCTTGGTTAAAAAAAATAAATATAAAGTTTTCAATATAAAGATTTGGTTAAAATGTAAATCAGGCGACAAAGAGTGTGAGATTTCTGACCCACATGACACCCCTGCTTCGAGCAGATAATACCTCATGAAATTGAGGGGGGACCTGAACTTCAGAAATGTCTGCATATTTATGTATGTAGGCACGTTAGCTAAAAAAATTTAGGAGGCGCTAAAACTAAAAAATTATTATAAACAGACTGTCGAAAACTTTAACACTATTTTAAAATGTTCATTCATCTATCGAAGAGAGAGAGAGGAAACATGTGCTAAGTTTAGTGTAAATTGGCCAAAATCTTCTAAATTTCATCATAATAATTTTTGACTTAAAAATTTTAGTTTTTCAATTTCTTCTTGCAATTTGATATAGGCAGTTTTGCTATTCTCCTTGGATTCGTCCACTAGGATAAAATCAAGGTTTTTCTTTCTTTCTTTCTTTCTCTCTATCTATCGCTTTCTTCTTTTCTCTCACTCTCGATTTATTTCTTATTCTTCTTCTATCTCTCTCCCTTCTTTTTCTCCTTCTGAATAACTGACCCAATCTATAATCAATCACCCTATCAGTGATGGAGGAGGGGGGCTAAAATTTCTCTTATACCAAATTGGCTATATCTTTTGCTACCATACTTCGTGACATTTCCTAAAATTGATAGCTGCATCTTTTGATACAAAATATGCAAAACCTTATTTTTAAACTTTTTCAGCAAAATTCTGATAGTATCTATAGTTAAGCTTATAACTTTGGTTCTATATTATATACTCGTTTGAAATTTATAAATATATACAGTTTTGAACACATAACACTTTATAGTTTAAATTTTTTCAAAATTATGGTTACTTTTTGGGAAATGTCAATAAAAATTTTGATTGATGAGAAATATATCTAATAAAATATACCTTCAAATTTTACATGAAATATATTTTTTTATATCAAAACAGGCATGCTGATTTCATTTTTGGAATTTAGAAATTGAAAATACCTATAAGTGTGAAACAAATTTGCGGTTTATTTTTAAAATCTGTCTCCGAGAACATTAATTAAAATTTTATAATTATTTTATAACCTCATCTATATCTTCTGAAGAGAAATAGGTTACCCTTTTTGCGAATATACTCTTATTGTTATTCTTTTCGTTAAATAAATTAGAAGCTAGCGTCTGTGTGTGTGTCTGTCGCTGGAAGCATTCTGATTGGTTGAAATTATTCATATATATGTTTTGTGTGTTTTTTTATATGGTGTGATGAGTTTATATGTGTGTATGTGTTTGAAGCATTTTGATTGGTTTAAATTATTATATGTTTTGTATGTATTTTTATATGTGTGATGAGTTCATATATCTGTAGTGTGAGGGTTGCTTGAAGCATTCTGATTGGTTGAAATATCTTTTTTTCATATGGTGTAATAGAAAAATACACAGAAAAGATACAATTATTCTAAAAAGTGACCACCATACCATATAACACTATTAGCAACTCAAAATACACATTACCCAGAATCCTATCTTTCGAGCGTAGTCTAAACAAAAAAAAAACTAGCCGGTCCCGTGGTCGTTTTGAACGAAGCGAATTTGAATTAGCAACTCAATATACACACTACCCAGAATCCTATGTTTCGAGCGCAGCGAGAAACACTGTTTCGAGCGAAGCGAGAAACGACCACGAGACCGGCTAGTTATTATAATAAATCAACAATCGCTATTTCATTTATAAATTATTTTTGGAATTTAGAAATTGAAAATACCTATAAGTGTATAACAAATTTACGGTTTATTTCTAAAATCTGTCTCTGAAAACATTCATTCAAATTTTACATGGAATATACACGCTTTTATAACAAATCAATAATGCCAATTTCATTTATGGATTGTTTTTGCATTTAGAATTTGAAAATACTTGTAAGCGTGGATCAAATTTGCAAAGCAGGTGTTTTACACATATGTACCCATTTTCAAGTAGGCTGAATCCAACAGTGATGTTTATTTTTTATAAAAATTAATCATACCTGTCAAAAAATGATTGACATGTGAAACTTCAACTGAAATAAAGGACTTCATGATTAAATAGTTATACGTAGCTATATATGTAATTTATTTTGTCACAGAACAAATAGAATTATAAGTAGGTAAAACAAAATGGCAAAAAAAGAAAATATAACTGAAAATGTTATAATTCACAGCGTAATTTTCTTCTATAGTTAAAAAATGAAAAAAAAATTTTTTGAACATAAATAAATGAATCAATTTTATAGTATAATGATGAGTATCAAAATTAATATTCGTGCCTCATTGGAAATTTTGATACCGAAAAAATTTGTTTTATTATAGATTCCAAATAAAATCTAAACTTCAAAGAGAAATAAATTCATTTGTGAAATGACTAAAAATTAGAATTTAGTCTTGGAGAATAGCATGAAAACAAATCGTTCAAAAATCAATACAATATATCTGACCGCAAACCTACCACGATTTTAAAAAAGTCACAAATTAATCAAAAATGTCAAAAAAAACTTTTTATAACTACTTAAATAAAGAGTTATTTTTTTCAGTTGGGCTGTCATATGTCAATCAATTTTTTGACAAGGTTTGATTGATTTAAAAAAAATAAACGTGACCATCGTACTCAGCATACATGAAAATGGGTATATATCTGTAAAAAAATTTGTATAACCATTTAAACTAAAAGGTTCTTTTTTCAGTTGAGCTGTCATATATCAATAAATTTTTTGAGATTTGGTTGATTTTTTTAAATATAAACGTGACCATCGTGTTCAGCACACTTGAAAATGTGTATATATGTGTAAAAAACTTTGTATACCCATTTAAACTAAAAGTTTCTTTTTTAGTTGAGTTGTCATATATCAATTAATTTTTTGACAGGTTTGGTTGATTTTTATAAAAAAAATAAATGTCACGATCAGATTCGCAATCAATCATTTAGTAGGTTGTTTTCATCGATTACAGGGTCTCATACAAGATACAAATCCAGAAATTTCTGTGGATCACTGCATCATTCATAGGTATTCTCTTGGATTGAAAAGCTTGCTTGGTACTTGAAAGTTAGTGTTCGAAGATGTGTTGAAAATAGTCAGCTTCATCAGGTCCAGGGATGTGAATCTACCACTTTCGCTGGTGTCAAGTGGAAAAGTTGAACCTCGAGTCATTAAGCTTCGAAAGGCTATTCAAGAATTCCTTGAATAAAAAGGTCGCCTTTTGCTACCAAGTTCACTGATAAGGAGAAGACTTGCTCGACTTTCCTACCTGTGTGACATATTTGAGGAGCTGAATGGTGGTAATCTGCAACTCCAGTGCCAAAACATGACTGTCATTGATGCCCATCAAACTATGACTGTATTTCTGGGGAAACCGAGACACTGGATTCGGCGTTTGAAGAAAGGTGTGTTAGCCCAGTTCCCAACACTAGACCGATTTCTTGAGGAAAATAGACCGGATCACTACAACAGATCATCCATCAACAAAGAGATGAGTGACCATTTGAAGGGGTTTGTAACAAGCATGCATCATTACTTCCTAGAAATTAACCAAAAAACAACCAGTCTTCAGTGGATCTTTCACCCCTTATCTGATTTTGGATTTCAAGACTAACTGATTCGCTAACTCTGTCCAAGAGAGTGTTGAAGTTATTAGTAGCATTCTCAACAACTTATCTCTGTGAGAAGGGGTTCTCAACAGTGCTGGGGATGAAAACAAAAGAGAGGACTCGCTTGAATGTTGCAAAGGATGCCAGATTGGCTCTATCAACCACAAAACCAAGAATTCATCCACTAGCTCCCAGCGTGCAACTCCATCCACCCCACTGATGTTCTTGAAATCGTTGGCAATAGTTATTAGTGAAAAAAAAAATTTGCTCAAATACAATAAATATAAAATATCTCTAGTGTTTTCATTTAGTCATATATAACTATGTCGACAACATTTTTTGAAAAGGGTAACATGCTTATTTGGGCATGTTAACAAAATTTTTTGAACTGGGCATTATTGAAAAATATATCAGGAAAATTATTTTATGAATGAATTTTATGCCAAAAAATTATAAATAAAATATCAAATAAAAAAAAGAAAAAATTGTTTATATCGTCATAAGCAAGAAACAAAATGTAAATTATAAATATTGAATTGAAATTTCAGTGCTCAGAAAACTCGCCTTTCGCCTAATAGGAAAAATCGCCGCAAGACAATTTTGCCGTAAACCAAGTATATGTGATAAAAACAGTTTGGTTTCTGAAGTACCAATTTATCTCTTTCAAACAACAAAAATTGGCCAAGTAATTATTTTTTTACTTTATCTTATTTTTTATTTTGCGTAGTATATTTTTTTATTGCTATTTGCGTAGTATTGCATGGAATCTGCACACTTTTTAAATTATTACATTTTTTCTGTTTTATTTCATGTATGTTTAACGAATCTTTTTTAAAGGATATTTTATAATAAAGTATTTTATAAATGTTCCACGTATTTTCTTTTGATCGTAGTAAAAATATAAAAAAATAATTACTCCATTTCCTTATTGGTTGTTTACTTATCAGAAACTTCGAAAGACAAGCTTGGTTGTTTGGAAGAGATAAAATGGTACTTCAGAAACCAAACTGTTTTTATCACAAACACTTGTTTTACGGCAAAACTGTCTCGCGGCGATTTTTCCTATTAGGCGAGTTTTCCTACGGCAAATTTGCCTAGAATCGAAATTTCATGTGGAACTCTTATATATTTGAATCAAATCAGAATGTCGTATAGGTCATTGGTTATTTACAAAAAATTTCACTGGCAATAATAAAATAGATAATCTTGAAACACTACTTTTATTTCTATTGTCTTATGTATTTTAATCCACCTTACCCTCGAATCATATGACTAAAAATCGAGATTTAATCAAAATATAACTGCTACTTTACAAATTAATTTTTTAGATATCATTTGCTTAAGAATATGTTATATAAAAGATCCAATATCTCATATCATATTGAAATTCTGCTGTTCTTTTTTTACAAAATTTTTCCAGTACTATTTCTTAAAATCCTTTTCTATTTTCCATTAACTTTTTAAGTTCTATTTTCTATGAAAAACAAAGCACGGTTAGCGAGCTATTACTGTCTGGTCAATTGCGCATAAAACTTGTAATTCTTTGAAAGCTGCAGTAATCAGAATAGGGAGATGAATGCAAAACTGGAATCGCACGGTAGTATAGTAGAGTTTGGAAAATAAAGACATTTTCCTTAAATTATTATAGTTATCGTTTTCGTTAACACAGATAAAGAAGTAAACGTTTTTGAAATTAATGATAAAGTTAACGACAATACATTTTAACGTTATCGATTGTGTTGGTTTAGTTAATTTTTCGTCATATATATATTTACATCCAGTGTTAATCAAGGCGCGATATACATTTATTCATGACTTCTATACTTCTGCAAGATATTATCAACTTTTTTTTTTATTCGAAATGTAATGTATAATTCGACTCAAGCATTCATCATTTCAAAGTCAAGGTAACAAAAATCTAAGGTCTTAACCCTCATTTTATCGGTAGAAATCCCCGAAAGTCACTTCTACAAGTGACTATCAGGGTCCAATCTAGAAATAATGTTTTGATAAAAAAAGTTTATCAAAAAAATAGAATTTTCAACCTTAGCATAGAGTCCGACCAAAATTTTCAAACAGTTTACTATTTTTAAACTAAATTGATAACTGGATTTATTTCTATATTTGTTTCAAAATTTGACAAATATCTTTTTATTTACATCTTGACTTTCTGTTAAGTTTTTTTAATTTTGATATTAAATGAAATAAACTATTTTAGAGTTTTTTTGCTATTTTAATCCTTCATTTGAACGCATTTAAGCAAATTTTAGGTGATATTTCAAAATTACAAAACTCTCAACACAATTATGTATTTGAGTTTTAATACTTTTTTTGTTATTTTCTAAAAAAAAAAGTTCATTTTTTTTGAAAAAATTAACAAAAAGTAAGGAAACTTTTTATTAGTTAACGATAACGAAAAACGGACAAAAAATGTCTAATTAAACAACAACGATGACAAGGCGCATTTTTTTGAAAGTAACGATAACTATAACGAACACAAGTCTTCAAAATATTACACTAAAAAGGATGAAACGTCAGGCTAATTCCAAGAATGAAAGTCTGAAGCATACGTCTATATTAATTTTATAGAGCAGTAGATAAACGATGTTATGAAAAATAGGTACTTTTACATTTTGTTTCTATAATTTTTAAGAGAAGCATCTCTTACATGGGACCTAACACACATACGGTGTATGTATACGTTTCTCTTCTAATGGCACGCATACAATGTGCATAAGAAGTCTGTTTTCTGGCTAAAACTCCTTGAGGACAAGTGTGCAGTGCGGTTCTAGATTTTCAAAAGTGAGGGTGCCAAACAAGGGCCAAGTTTTTAAAAAGTTGTAAAAAAATAGGTTTAAAACTAAAAAATTTAAAACTTATAAATTTTTTTCATGAGAATTACTTATCGATATTTAGAATTCTGAAACTTTAGTTTTTTATAATCAATTTGAGTGGTGTTCTCACGTTCCGATGCCAGCAGAGACCTCAAATTAAGAGTGCGCTTGGTCTAAGATTCATCCGTCCAGATAAGAGAGATATTTCGTCCCCTGGATGCAAAACCCACTCAAAAAAATTAAATTATAAAAAGTTTTGGGTAAATTTTAAATCCAGTAAATAGGTATTTGATGTGGAGTGGTCAACATGGGGTCCAGCCAAAAAACTGGAGGGAGGCATGGCGCCCCTTAACCCATTTACGAGCAATGTTCCTATTTTGGAACATAAGTAATTTCATCTTCGTCTGCTTTTTTCAATGACTTTGAATATAAATCGTCTGCGTTTTTTTTAGATATCGTCTGCTTTGCTTGGTCTTAAATGGGTTAAAACGGCCACTGCCAGTGTGACATAGGTACAGCGAGAAACAAAAATGGTCTGCTTTAAAAATATAAAATTTGATTGAAAAAGAAAGCAGACGCTTAGTCTTCAAATAGAATCAACAACAAACACACACTTTTTTATTCGTAAAAAGTAAAGAAAGATCAGGATGAGGAACTGCTTCCAGTCTTCTTCTTCATCAGCTTGGCCATTTTTTCTTCCTGAATCTTCGCAAGCAGGCGCTCTTCTTGAGCCTTTCTTTTTTCCAGGAATACGCGCATTCTTTCGACGGTGTAGCCCCTCTTCAGGACTTGGATGCCGATAGATCTACAGCTATCGATGAGTGACTTACACATTTCCTCCGTACTGATTCCTTTGATCCTGGGATCTTCTTTTTTTACCATCGCTATTTCATAGATGTGTTTCAGAGATACCAATCCACACACTTCTCTAACTTCAAAAATAATGAAAGATAAAAACTGTGGCATCTATTTTGTTTTGTGTAAGAGGTCTGGCAAGACCTCCGGGGAGACAACTCGCCAAACTTGCCAGCCTTATTATATATTTAAATGTGTAAATCGTAAAATGCTTAAAAAATATACTTAAAATAAAAATTTTAAAAAAATATTTTACATACATATTGAAAGCCACATTTCAAAAATTCTACCTAAAAGTTCAAAAAATTTAACTTTGAAATTGCAGTTTTATTTCATAAAAACTATATGATTGGTTGAAATGTTTATGTAATCTCCATATATAAAGAAATTAGTTGTTTTACCTCATTTACATTACACACATAGGAAAACTGTTCACTTTTTTTTTACTTTTTCGAATTAAAGTCAAATTACTTTTAGATTAAAAAAGATTTTTCCAAGCTATAAAATGTTAACCTGCCTCATTTCGGTAGCGCTATCACGTGGTCTAAGTTAAATGACCTGACAGTGAGTTCATTGACCCGCACCTGAACTATAAATTTTCTCACTTTTTCAATTCCCGCGAGATGTTTCAAAATTTTTAAAAAAAATTTCAAGTGAGTTAAAGTACTTTTATAAATAAATAATTTTGTAAAAAAAAATTTCGAAAAAAAAATTCCATTTTTTATAAAAAAAGGTTTGAATTTTCAAAAAGTTGACATTTTTGATTCAAAAATTTTACATCAAAAGAAAATTATTTTTTTCTAATTTTTACATCATCTTATTAAAAATTGCTTAAATTTTATTTTAGAATTTTAAAATTTTGAAAAATATTTATTTTTGATATGTTTTTTTTTTGATTTTAACAAATTTTTTAAAATTTTTGTGTCAAAAATGTCAAATTTTAACTTTGGAACAAAACTTTATGCGAGAAATTTTTTTAAAATCATTTTAAACCACGCGCATCTTAAAGAGCATTCTTTTACCTACATTTTTGAATTATTATTAGTTTTCAAATAAATTCAAAAAAATTTTTTATAAGCCCTTGAACAATATGCACAATTGTGCTATTTTTCACTATATTTTAGCGTGTAAAATGAAGATTAAACTTTTTTTGTCAATTTTTTTTGCACATTCATAATATATAATTGATATTTAAACATACTATGGTGGAAAAATTTGAAATTTTTTTTTATTTTTTTGAAAAATTTTAAAGGGTCCGCCCCCTTACAAAATTTTCGAAAAATTTCAAACTTATCCAATTTTCGATTTTAATATCTCATTTTAAAGCAAATTTTATACTGATTACGAAAATGTATAAATGTTTTAAATTAAAAATTTTTTAAATACTATTTTTAGCCTTTGAACTTGAAAAAATGACAAAAAATTCAACTTTGACCTCAAAAAAAATTAAAAAATCTTTCGATTCATTTCAAACAAATTACATATTCGAAATCAGCGTATCAAACTCTTTCAGAATACGTTTTAAAATTTTTGAATTTTTGAATTTTCGATTTTTCAGGCCCTTTCGTAACGACCTCAAAATTATGACTTCACATATATTCAACAAAAAAGCAAGTTTTATATATTTTTAGAATCCTCTTATCATCATTCTAAATAACAATATTAACTTTAATTTATCATAAATGTTTTAATTCAAAAAAATTTCATATATATTTGTATATTTTGTATATACGTATATAATGTACTTAATTTAACAAATCAAAAAAATTCATTTGCATTAAAAAAAATTTTCATTCTCAATATATTCAATTCAATTAATGGTTGATGGGTTTATTCATTCTTCTCAAAAAAGATAATAAATTTGTATGACTACTATTTCAAATCTATATTTTTAATAAAACAAGATTCTTTATTAAAGTTGTTTTTATCTATAAATTTTGTTATTTAGATTTCTATAAATTAACACCTACTAACCTGATAATTTTTAAATAACTAAAGTTTATAGATTTCTATTAAATCTGAATAATTTAGTTTATAAATTTTATTTTTCAATAATAGATTTCTTTAATTTAAATTATTTAGTTTATAAATTTTATTTTTCTAAACTCTATTTAAAATTTTATTTTTTAAGTATTAAGAGTTTTCAATAGATTTAGTACGAATCTAATATTTAAAGTATAAATATAATATTTAAAATCGTGCAAATTGCAAAGTATAGGTAATAACTTTTGTAACATCGTATGAGGTAGCAAAATATGAACAGAAAGTTTGATATTTTTTGATTTTTTAAAGAATATTTTTCGATTCTTTGATTACAGAATTTTATTTTGATTATTTGACAAATATAATATTTAAAATCGTGCAAATTGCAAAGTATAGGTAATAACTTTTGTAACATCGTATGAGGTAGCAAAATATGAACAGAAAGTTTGATATTTTTTGATTTTTTAAAGAATATTTTTCGATTCTTTGATTACAGAATTTTATTTTGATTATTTGATAAAATATATTATATAGGTTGGAGATGAATTATCGCGGTATACAGGTTGGAGATGAATCATTGTAGTATATAGTTTGGAGATGAATCATCGTAGAATACAGGTTGGAGAAGAATCATCGTAATATACGGGTTGGAGATAACACGCAAGTTGTCTACCCGCGTTCAACCGTACAGGTTATGAGATATACATATATGTGGGTATGTAAGTTGACTCCTAAATTTAAGAACAAAATGGTGGAATTGAATGTATGTTTGGGGTTAGGACAAGGGCGCAACCAAAAATTTTGGAACTGGAGCAATACTGAAAAAACTTAAGCCCATTGAAAAATATATCAGGAAAAGTATTTTATGATTGAATTTTTTGCCGAAAAATATCAAGTAAAAAATAGAGAGAATAAATTGTTTACATCGTCATAGCGAAGAAACAAAAACAGCAGTATAGCCTGCTTTTGGAAGAAGAATTTCAAAAAATGCAAGAATGCGAATTATAAATATTGAATTGAAATTTCATGTGAAACTCTTAAATATTCGAATCAAATCCAAATGTCGTGTAGGTTCTAGGTTATTTCCCAGCACTAAACAGACAAGTAATGCTATGATTAATCAAAAAATTAAAAAAACTCATCCAATACAGCTCATTGACTTGAGATAAAAGATTCATTTAATTTAAAGACCAAAAAATTATTTTATTTACAGGACATACCTTATTCATATTTATAACATAGACAGGAAGTGTTAAAATTTTGTTATAAATTTAAAAGTCGGTATTTTCTGTTCCATGTATAAAAGGTAAGCGCCATTTTTGAAGATTAAATTAAAGTGCTCAAAGGCTCAAAGGTTTATAGGGAAACTTATAAACTTCTTTTATAAACTTTTATTGGGTTACAATTTATTATAAAACTTTTCTCTAATACTATTTCTAAATTTTACTTTAAAAAAAATTCTCAAATTTTTGCAAATAAAGTCACTACCGGATTACAGATAATCAACCGTATTACTCTTTTATGATTTTCTAAAAAAAAGATTCGTTTCTTATTCGGAAAATTTAAAAAAAAATAACGAAGCTTTTCTAAAGGATGTAAAAATTATTAATTTATCGATGAATATATTTCTTATAAATGATAGTTATTTTTAATAAGAAAATGTGTTGATAAAAATACCACTGTATTGCGCGCCTCTCGTAACGCCAGCAGCTTGCATCAAGAAATAGCCATTCGTGGGAAGGCAGATGGTCAGATCAAAACTATTGTCCGGCTGAAATAAAATGCATTAGTAACCTACTTTCAGCAAGTGAAAAGACAAAAATTTGCAAAAACATATTCCCTAGCCCGCCAAAAGTTTCTTTTGATTTTTCATCCCTATTAAAGAAATAAATCATCAAAGATGTTGCAGTAACTTCTTTGATCTGCTATTCTTCATGGCAAAGGTAACAACAAAAAATTAACTGAATTGCATCATAGCTTGCATTGCATGTGCTTTTATGATTGAAATTGCTTTCTTTCTCATTCTTTTCTCTCTCAAAAACTACAACAGTAAGGTGGCTAATTCAGATTTTAGGTATATAATTTTTTTTATTTTAGAATATTAGTTTAAAGGATGTCGAAAAGAGTTTGCCAGCAAAGCCTAGATTTTTTTTTTCAAAACCAAAGAAGTAAAAGAGCAGTCTTCTAGTCAAACAGCATCACGCTTATCCAGTATAGTTCTATTTTATTAATATTTTTTTTAATTTGTTTTTTATAGGGGATCAAGAACTTGATGTACAAATTTCAAGTGATGTTATTGACTTGGGCAATATAGAATTGCTATAACCCACAAGATAGTAGAGATTTTAAGTTCAGTTGGTTCAAAAACAGAGATTGGCTGGAATTTTCTGTTCTACATCGTGCAGCTTTTTGTTATTGTTGTCGTCAGTGGCGGATCCAGAAATTTCTTATATGGGGGGGGGGGCGAAATCTATTTAAATTTTTTTGCAATTTTGCTAAAAGTGTTTAGAGAATGCGACAGCTGTATTATGTCTTTTAGAATCACTAATTACCTATGTTTTCATATTTTTAACATTATTTTGCCATGAATAAATTGCAAAAATTTATTTTTATACATGTAAGGGTAATTTTCGAAGCCATTTTTCATAGAGGGGGGGGGGGCTAGGCCCATGAGCCCCCTGGATTCGCAACTGGTTGTCGTCATTAGGGCAATACTTATTCTAAATAACTGCCTTAGTTAAAAAAGGTTACAAAAATTGGAAACACGCTTTAGATAAAGAAAAAGGATTTTCCAAACATGAAAAGACAAAATTGCAGGTTATTGCTTATGCAGCCTGGAAGGAGAGAAATCTCCGTATCCATGAAAACAAGAGTGTATCCTATTTAGTTTCCAGGGTTGAAATAGAAAAACAAAAGTAAGTTTAGGTTTATCAAGTATTTGAAGTGCTAACTTTTATTTTACAGCATGATATGTTTTTTACTATAAATATTTTTTCAAACTAGTTTTGAAAGCATTCAATTCTTAACTTGGTCACTACTAGTCAACACTGTAATTCAAATAATTCATAATAAACAGTTTGCTTTTTGAAAAATGTTTTCATTTTCTAATTTTACTTTTATAGGTATCATGTCAAGTCCATTGTGGAAATAATTCAATTTATATGCGTCAACAAACTCCCTTTCAGACTTTCAGAGGTAAAATGAATCAAAATTCTATGAAAAGTTGGGGAATTTTTATCAACTTGTTTGATTTCTTGTGTAAAAAGGATTCGAGAGGTATGTCAAATCGTTTTTACTTTTTACATAATATCACATAACTGCATTATCAAAATTCAATCAATTTTCTTCAAATCTTTATTTAAAATCAGTGGTGTGTTTTTTTACCTACATTTTTTTGCAGATATATCAGAATTTATTAAGGTAAAGGTACCGTGGGTGTGTTTTCATTGACAAGGCACTGATGTACCGCTTATGTCAAACTATGAACAAATTGGTATTGATGAGGAATCGAATCCAGAAGCTTCCGTGCTGAGTCCATCATCTCAACGAACCTGCCATGCCACCATATTATTTGTATATACTGTTTTTTCTTAAATTAAACTGTGCTCTTTTCCACTTTAAGTTAGCTCTTTTTCACATTAACTGCACTTTTTTCACTAAAGGTGCGCTTTTTTTTAATTAAATTTTTTTCACTTTTTTAAAACAAAAAAAATTTCATACTTAATGATGTATGATTAAAAAAAACTTCATGGGATTTTTTAGATTGTTTTAGTGCTTTTAGAGTTGTTCACATTTGATATAATCTTGAACTGAAAATAGGTGTAAACAAATTTTATGATTGAAAATTAGGATCAAGAACACACTTAAAGTAGAAAAAGGCATAATTGAAGTGAAAAACGGTCCACTTAAGGTGAAAAAGATTTTTCACTCAATTAATGAATTTTCATTTTACTTTAAGATTGCAACTTGTGTTCCAAAAAATTCAACTTATTTGTCTCCAAAAATTTTAAATGAAATAATTGGAGCTCTGAAAAATTTTGTTCTTCAAAGAATAATATTTGATATAAACAGCTCAACTTATTTGTCTTTAAAAACTGATGGCACAAAAGATATCTCTGGAAAAGAATGCTTATCAATTGTAAATAGCTATAAAAAGTTTTCATTTTTATGATGTTTTTTCATTCCATGAGGTGGTGAGATTTTTGAAAGGGAATCTGGTAAAGGAAGCCTTAATTAGCATGTCTCATTTAAAAGAATGATTATTTAATTGTATAAATCATCAACTTCATTTAGTTATTACTGCTTCGTTTCGACATACTAAAGATGTTGAGTTTTTCTTTTCTCTAATGACAAGGCTTCACAAATTCTCAAAAAAAGCTCATAGTTAATCAGCAAAAATTTCAGGAAGTTTATTGAAACAAGATAGACTTCTCATTACGAAGTTGTTAAATTTTTTATGGGAAATTACAAAAAATTAATATCTTCTCTTCAAAAATTGAGAAGCAATTCTGAAATAGATGTTTCTTTTGAAGCGAAAAGTCTTCTCACTGCTAAAAGATGAATCCACTATCTTTACGATACTCATGATTGAAAAATTTCTCAGTATTATGAAATCTGCTAATGGGTATCTTCAAGTAACTTAATTTTTAAAACTAGATAACTAAAACAATATAATTTTTTTTAGAGAAGACAATAATATCATCATTGGACTAAGTTTAGTAGATGATGTGATGAAAATTCTACTTAAATTTAAGGTTAATACTGATGAATTCGATTCGTTAGTCAAAAAGATGAGTTTTTATGTTGAAGCTTCTGCAGAAAACATTTTTGATGATAGCGTAGAAAAATACAACAATTTTCGTACTTTTTATGATGAAACTTTGCAAATAATTTTAGATGAATTTAATTTCAGGTTTGTTTTTGACAAATTTTTGATTTTTTAGCAGTTTACTTTTTTAGATTCAATGAAAGAAATTGCAAAATAATGAAAGCTATTTCATATTTGTGTCAAAAAAATGAAGAATTTCTTAATTACGAAAAATTAAAACCATTTATAGGCCATCTACAGATCGATAATCAGCAAGTTTTTGCAGAAATTCAAGTTGGAAAAGAATTTATAAAAAAAAAATTGGAAAAAGAACAAAAAGTTACTCATGTTTTTGAAATACTACAACCAGTCAATGAAGCATTTCCTAACATATATAAGTTCTACAAAGGTTTTTAAAATATTTTTACATGTTGTAAAAAGACATACTTTTTTTTCTAGGACTTTTGATCGTAGGTTCTAGTACGGCTGTTAGTGAAAGAAGTTTTTCTAAGCTAAACAGAATCCTCACGCCTCCCAGAAAATCTATGACACCATCTAGAAGAAATAATTGAATTTTTTTGTCTTTCATGAAGGAATATACCAAAGAAATTGATATAGCAAAATGTATAAGTTTTTTTTTGCAAATAAAAGAAGGTTAAAATTTTAAAGTTCTAAAAAAATTTATCAAAAACCCTTTTTAGTTTGTGTGTGAAGTTATTTAATGTCTAGTTTTGCATATCTTAGTATTAATGTGTTAACTATATTAGATGACAAACAAAACGGAGAAGGAACGAAAGAAGACCGATTGAAATAAGAATCGTGATCTATTTGAAGTTATTCAAAAAGTAAATTTTTGAACAGATACAAATTTGATCACTGAAATATGAGTTCATTCTTGCCCCCACCCTGAAAAAAATTTCTGGGCACGCTACTGATTCATGGGTATTTAAGAAACTGTTATAGTGACATCAACTCCCTTCTTGTATGAATCAAGAGGTAAATGTCTCCACATTCTTTTAAGACTTTTTGATTTTCTTAATAAAATTATTGTTTTTTTTTACTAAAAATAATATTAAATAATACGTGAAAAAGGCTAAAAAAAAAATGTTTCGAGTGAAATTGAGTCATTCTAGAATGAGTTTGGTGTTGAAAATGTTCTCGCTCATATTTCATTACTTTGAAATAGGAGACCAAGGCATACCATTGGATAACTTGTACAACAGTCGTAGGGCTCATTTTGTAAAAGGTGTTATAAGTAAAAATGATGTCAAGTAATCATTTCACCTTTAAGATTTGATTTTTCACGTGAAGGAAACAGGGTGAAAAAAGTTTATCGTAATAAAAATTAAATTTTAGATATTGGACCCCTTAAGATTTTGTAACTGCTGATGAAGAAATAGTTAAATGGAGACGAGCTTAGTAAGCCAGAGGAGTGAGGTATCAAAATATATCACATCAACAATTCCATAAAATTTTACTATTTAGCACCTGAAATAGACATCTTTCAAATACCATGGTTATTTGGTCCATTTACCCAGATACAACTAAAATACTTTTATTATCGTAGAACAAGGTTCATCAATAGCTTCAATTTCTTCCTTTTTGAAAATAGCAAATGGTGGAAGAGGAATTCATTTATGTTCAAAACACTGGAATTCCTGGTGAAATTCGCTTAATTTTGAAATCTTATGGAGTTTGTAATGAGAGTGATCGAGTAGAAAATCCGGAAAAATATTAATTAATAAAAAAATATCTGATAAAATCTTACTTATCGAGCCGTACCTTTCAAACCTATTTCAACAACTCATTTCTTCTCCTTCTCTTACTAATCACGGTTTACCACAAGGATCTACGCTAAGCCCTCTTTTATTTAATCTTTTCATCTGCCGTTCTTCATTAATTCAACGCATACCAAACTTTTCTTATATGCCGATGACATTTATTCTATCTCATTCCACAATTCTTTAGAGGAATTACAAATACGTCAAAAAACCTGCAACAATGGTGCACCTACAACCACTTGTATATGAATGTTTCAAAAACTTCTACCACGATTTTCTCGCCAAAAATGAATAAAATTCCAAAATTCACTCCAAACCTCAACAACATAAAAACCGCTTCACCTATTAGTATCTTAGGCCTCAGTATTTCAAACTTTCTTTCAATTGAGCATTATTTCAATAACATAATTGCAATATCCAAATTTAAGTTAGCTATTCTAAGGAAATCCTTCCATTCCTCCCTTCTACTCATAAAACCCTGCTAATTAAGGCTTACATTCTTAATAATTGCAACTATGCAATCAAAACTTATTATCCTCTCCTTAGTAAATTGGACTTCTCCAAATTCGATAGGCTAGCTAAAAACTGCATAAAATATATATTCAATCTGAAAAATTCCTCAAAAACGCCCGACCACTACAAATTCCTCTTATCTACTTTTAAAGAACTGCATCAACCAGTCAAACATTCTGAACTCAAAATAAACACTTTTTCAAAATGCAGCCAATCAGAACCAGAAACAAAAAAAGACTTTTTATTCCTGTGTATCTTTCCTTTTTAACTCTTTACCCAGATCCATGAGAAATATGACAGATTACTCTTTGTTTAAGCACGAACTTTTTATCCACTTATTTAATGTCTCTATTCATTAATACACAATTTCATTATGCATTATTACATCTTGATCTCAGACATGTAATGTACATACCAGTGGCGGATCCAGAAATTTCTTATAGGGGGGGGGGCGAAATCTATTTAATTTTTTTGCAATTTTGCTAAAAGTCTTCAGAGAATACGACAGCTGTATTATGTGTTTTAGAATCACTAATACCTATGTTTTCATATTTTTAACATTATTTTGCCATGAATAAATTGCAAAAATTTATTTTTTTATACATTAGTAAGGGTAATTTTGAAGCCATTTTTCATAGGGGGAGAGGGGCTAGGCCCATGAGGCCTCCCCCTTGGATATACATATATATTATATACTTGCTCTTTTTTTATTCTTTAATGCCTCAATGAGTTTCTTCACGACAAACTTTTTGTTTGTTATAAATAGAATTCTTTAAACTATTTTAGCCTGTAATAATATGTCTTGTGTAATTATATCATATTTTATAACGGCATTGGATAACCTCATTTTCATCTTCTGGTACTTGTAATGGTTCATAGTCAAAACGTCCGAAACCAAAACGTCTGAAAACTAAAATGTCCGAAACCAAAACGCCCGAAAACCAAACCGTCCAAAACCAAAACGTCCGAGCGAAAACAAAAACGCCTAGAAATCATAACTTCACAAAACGAAATTTTTTAGTATAATCCTTCATGCCTGTTTGATTTCTTATGTTTTCAAGTATTTCATGTCGAACTTATCTATCTGATAACGAACTAAAGCTTTGCATAATTTCAACACGCTCTTACTCATCAAAGTTGGTAATATGCAGTTCCATCACTGGATTGTATTGGTCTGAAACTTTTATTTTCAATTTTTCAATTTCGATATAAAATAAACTTTTTTAAATTATATTGAAAAGTTTTGTCCATATTTCAGTGTCCATAATTCTAATTTTTTGGTTTCGAACCTTTTGGTTTCGGGCATTTTGGTTTTCGGACGTTTCGGTTTCGGACGTTTTGGCCAGGCACCCTTGAAATGATGTTCTAATAAAATTGTGTTTAATTATTATTTCCGTTTTCTTGACGCACGATTTTTGTATCTTATGTATATCTATGAACTCACAATTTGGGCAAATTAATCGGTTAATCAGCCGCCCATTTTCCAATCTCAATCATTTTCCTATAACGAAACTGATAAATCTGATGCCTAGAGCTTCGAACAGATTATTCACAAAAAGGAGTTAAACACAAACCATGGCACGGATAAATGGGTTGCTTTGCCAGATATTACGGATTAAAAATAATTAACTGAACAGGCAACATATTTTGTTGCAGATGCTGACATCAGAGATATGTCAGCAAGGCTTCTCATCCTTAGTTTCATTAAGACTTGAAAATCGCCTGATGCCTCGATTTAAGCTGAATGCAGACAAATTGCGACATCAGCCGGGTCCCCGATTGTTAATAAGAATAAGTTCCTATCTTATTTTTGACGTAAAAAGTTTGTGTTTGAGAATGCCAAATCTTCCAATACTATCTGCAATTTTATTTTTTGTTTTTAAAATAAAAATTTATTTGTTGCGCTGTTTAATTTTCTCTTGCATTGATCAATCAATCGTGTGGAAGAACATGCCATCTGTAATATAGCTAGAGAAATAAGAATAAAACTTCCTTTTTCTTACTGTTTCATTTTTAAGGTCAAAATCATTAAAACAGAGCATTTATCCGACCTGGATTAGGGGGTAAACAGAATAAGAAAAGGCTGAAGACCAGAGTATTCAATTCATAGGAAAGATGGAAACACTATATGGCATTAAACAATAAAAATACATTTCCGAAATCTTTAAAACTATCACATAACTAATTCGAAATGTGTCTGTGATTCAATCAACGAAGTTCTACTCCTAATACAAGTAATTCTTAAATTATTACAATGCACACTAGGAATTCCAAATGACCCCCTTGGGGCGCTAGCGACTACTTTTTAAACCACTGATCTAGACTAATTATGTCCAAATTGAGGAGCTCAATATTACCATATGGAGGCAGCGGCTTCCTTTAAAACATTTCATTTTTGCATCTTTCGAATTAGAATAATCCAAAGTAAAGCAATATAATATTCTAACTCCACAACAGCATTCTTGTTTCATATGAAAATATTATATATTTTACAGATCTATAAATAATAATTCATTTCTATAGATTCATTTTTAAAGCTACCAAACTTTAACCTAATTTTTATCGGTACCTAGTTTAATAAAAATAGTAAAAAACGAAAACGTGGCTCGAAAGCAATTTTCGTGGGTGCTGCACGTGTTAACGAAAGCTTGGACAAGCGTGATCTAGACGCTTGAAAACTCTAAAACTATCATCGAAAATTTCTCAACGTATATTTAAAAATACTAATTTAGACTATTGATAAAATCTGCAGTTATTTTGAAGGTTTTATTTTTCAGGATTTTGATTTTGGAGTTGGTTTTTCGGAATTTTGAATGGCACGCGGACAAAATAGATCAATAGAGTGAACTCTGCAGAATTAAAAAAAAGTGACGCTTACTTACGTTTACATCAATTAATGTAGGGAGTAGAATGCCTTCTTTAATGTTTTCTGACATTGTGTTGAAATTTTTGCAAAAGGTAGCCACTTTAATGTTGAGCTAAACAAGTGTGAGTAGGATCAGAGCAAATCTTTGGAGTATAAGAAAATTAATCCAGCTAATCTACCTGACCAACTTGAGGACCTATAGGAGGCGAAGGAGAAGCTTTGCCAGCTGGTACATCTGTTCTCAAAAAAACTCTCTTTGCGATCTTTCGCATCCTTTTCAGTTTTTTATATGCGAACACACCCATTTCCAAGCTTCAATTTCCTGCTTTAAAAGGTTTTTTATTGCGGAGTAAACCGTATATACAGTATCCTTTTTTCCTACAGTGACGCGTAAAAGAAAAAAGCATTGATATTAATGTAATTATAATATACTATTAAAGACAAGTTATTTAGATAAGTAGGGCATAATTTATTCTTAAGCCTAAACATGACAGCATACGTGTACAGGGCTCAATTACGTACAAGACGTATCAGAGGGGGGGGGGAGCAATTGCCACGGGGCGCCATTTCATTTTCCTACCTAAGGAGCACTATGGAGCAAGCCCGCATCTAAAGCCTGGCTCTTATGAGCATTGAAAAAGAAGTTCTCGATTGTGTTGATTTTGACGAAGTCATCGATAATTTTGCTGCTGCTAAAACACGAAAAATGAACATCTAATGGAGACTGTCTTCGACTCAGCCACTATATATCTGAATTATGTGGCTTAATAAAAATGTGAGCATTTTTTTCTAAATCACTTTTAAAGACAGAATGGGGTGGGGATGAGTGAGAAAAGAAAGAGCAAGGGATGAGGGGCTCCATTCAGGACCTTTGCACTGGGAAGCCACGATCCCTTGATACGGCCCTGTACGCGTATGATATGAAAGCGTAAGGCTATTAATTAAGGTCAGCACTCTATATCATATACTATAGTAATACACAACATTTGATAATAAAAAAGGAAAGCATATACTTTTAATAATAATCTTTTCCATAAAAGCAAACTAAAACTTTCTGTTGAAATGATCAGCATTTTTAAAAGTGTAAATAATATAGCAAAAAGTGTTTAAAACAAAGAAATAAGCTACATTTTAGAGGTATTTATTTAAAAAATTTGGCATAAAAATAAAGGAGGCATAAACTTTTAATCTATTTATAATTTAAAAGGTAAAATAAAATGGGATTTTGAGAAAATTTTATTAAACTAATGTATATTCGTTTTGGAACCAAATTAGTCGCTCCTATCTCTAACTGATAGATTTTGCTTTTAATGGGATAGTAAAATCTACTCGCTAACAACAACAGCAACAGTATTGGAATAAATCCTAAAAATAAGTTGTTGAACTTTGTAAATTAAAAGTTTAAATCCTCAATACTGATCATGAAAATTGGCTATGTTAAAAATTGAAAGTGTGGCAGTGACGCACATCCTAAAAATGGGAGAGGGCGAACTTTTTTTTTTTATAATTTTCAAAATTTATTATAAAAGAATTTTTGTCCAATGAACACACCACCATTATTACCCGACACGATACTTGCACTGTAAGCTCTCAACCCCACTACAACTGCACAGATTTTATGAAGTCAAATTACCTTGTTTGTAATTCTGATTGAATCAACCTTCTAGCTCAGTGGTTTTCAAACTGGAGTCAGCGTGCCGCGAAGAAGTTCCATGGGGGTCGAGTAGGGGACACTGAGTGAATCGTTTTTTCCAAAATATCGCACCCATATTGGGTCATTTGCCATTTTTCCCAATAAACCAGATTTAAAAAGAACAAATAAGTTAGTCTTTGAATTGAGTACTATTTTTTTCTTTTATTGCTTTTCAGGCCTAATTTGTAAATGTGCATTTTTCTTAATGGCTAAAAATTGAAATATGACGACTCATACTTGAAATTTCATTTTACTGCATTAACGTGTGGTGGGGAAGAGGAACATAAGTGTCCTTTGTGTGCTGAAGTGTTAGCATCAACTTTTGTAAAACCAATCAAGTGAAGCTTGCGCTGGTAGTAAAGCACTCGAGTTGGGTTAACTAAACTATTAAACAAATTCATGTTCGATAAATAACATAGGAATGTTTTTGCAAAATATTAAGTATGGTTTGAAAGTTTCAAAAAAATATCTGTTGTCAAAAAGTCCCACAACATGACAGAACAGTTGATATTTTCTTGCTGCAAAGATATATTGAAGTGCAAAGAAGTTGAAGCATATCTTCCTGTGAAACGATACCGTTAGAAGACTAATTGGAAGTGTCTGCTTTTCGCCCCCTTAAAATCACTTTGAAGGGGAGGGGGGCGGGGAAAAGCGAAAAATTGAAAGCACTTTTCTATTGAAACTAGAACTAGGGCATACATCTAAGATGACGAGCGACACCCTCGCCCTTGAGTGATGAGACAATCTCAGTGATGAGGGAGGAATCAGTCGTACCTTTTTTCCTAAAGTATTAAATATTTTTACAAAATTCTAACGTGAACAAACTAAATAATTGATTGCGAATCTAATGCTGTCATTTATTTTTCATGAAAACCAGTCAAACCTGACAATCAACGTCAAATATATAAACTTTAAAATATATTTTAATTTCACAATTCTTTGCTTTAATATTGTCTAAAAACAGTTTTTTGTGATTATTAAATTAGCTTTCACAGGTAAGTTTACACAAACATGTTTTCTCAATATTTAAATAAACTTATCCATACACGTTAAATCGAACATGTTCAATTTGAACAAGCTTCATGCCGTTTATCAAATCGGCCTTTCTCTATTTCACAATGACGGTATTCTTGTCAATATAATAGACAGTAGTGTGGTCCAAAAGAGAGTTTATAAATTTACAAGTTAAATCATCGTGTTAATATTTTTCTTTTAACTTGAACTCAATTTGTTTTGTTTTTTATCAATGTTAATGTTTTGGATAATTTAATAAATCTCCTGTTTGTTGATAAAAATAGTATCTCAGTGGAGAGTAATCAATTCATCTCACCAATACTTGATTTGAAAATCTTCCAATTTGTCCTGCGAATGATATCTGCAGTAAATCTGTGAACAAGGCCAGCATCTGACTGAATGCCGCTCTTGATAAATTGAAGGGTGGTGAAAATTCCCTCTCAAGTGCGCTTGGATGTTATTGAATAAGTGGTGTGGTTTCATCATAATTCTTCTGAGTATCACTATCTTTTGTTGTAAATGTTGCTCTCAGAGAGATGATTTCTTCCTCTGTCATCTTTTTTCCTCTCTTAATAGCCGTGTTGATATTTGCGTAATCTGTTGCTGTCATAATTGTTAATTACTGTTCACCGTCAATTAACTGGGTTTGTCATAAAAAAAGATTCATATACAGTAAAATCGCGTTATTGCTAACTCGCTATGAACACTTCAATAATATGCACCAATTTGTCTATTATAACACACTCTTTAGTAATAAAATTTTCTTATACAAAGGGTAAAATTGTGAAGAAGCAAATGGTTTATGTGTACAAAATAAGGTTTAATATCTTAATTACATAAAAGCAATGAAAGAAATTGTTTCTCGTAATTTTGTATACGCGTGCGTAGATAGTGCGACACTTTCATAAAGTAATAAATCATATGTTCCATATTCTTATTTTACTAATATTCTTCCTTAGATGAAAGGATACTTTTTTTTATAAGACTAACTTTAAGATAGTGTGCTGATCAGTTGGCCTCATCTCATATGCTTAATATTTGCGGTGTGATGAGGTTTTATCCAGTCTCATGCATCACGCTAAACTAAGCAATTACTAGGAATTTCCTTGAATATTAAATGAAATTTTCTTTCAAACAAATAAAAAGAACATGGATATTTATTTTTTTTCAAAAAAAATCCATATATCTACCTTATCGTGCTTTGTAACAGTTAACACCGTGGTTAAAAATTGAGTTTTTATTTTCTCACCCTTGACTTTTTCGGTACTATCTGAATGGGTCACTCCTAAAATGGCATTCTGATGTTTTGTGTGGCAATTTAGTATGGACCTCACTTCTAAAAATTAGTGTTGTCTTAACATATTGCAATTTTAGGCAACTTTGTCTAATTTTTAGAATCTAAATCGCACAAATAATAGGCCTTCACATTCTTATACGGTCATTTTAAACAAATATGGTGCAGAAAATAAGTTTAATAAAATATTATAGAAACAATAAATATCAACATAGCATGTGACCATGAAGGAAAAAAGCACAGCCTATAGAACATAATATTAAAATAACGATTTTATTGATAAAAATTATGTAGGTCATATGAATGGATTATATGGCGAGGTGAGTAAAATTGGTTAGATACTGGGGTTCGATAACTCAAGGTCTTGGTTTCGATCCCGCATCAAGTATACTGTCCTTATAGTTAGATACAAGCGGCGCAATTGTGCCTTTTCGATGAAAACACCACGCGCTACTTTTACCTTTATGCACAAAAGCGCCAAAACCTAAAGGAAATAAAATTAAAATAGACATAGAATCAAAATTTAGATTAAATATATTAAAAAATGGGGAATAATATCTACTTCAAAATATCTTGAGAATTTCGGAATTTTAATTATCCGCCATTACTTCATTATTGAATTCAGAGTAAAAAAATATAAAATAGTTTTTAATTTTAAAATATAGATCTTGTCTTTTTAGTTATTTAGTGAAATAACTTTAAGTCTGATATCCTAATTTATGCTGAGTTATTGCAGAAAGATCATTTTTTTCTCATAATATTAGAGTTTTAAAATGATTTTTGTGTAGAGATTTAAAATTTGCATTTATCTGAATATATTCATACACTCGACAATAAAATTTTACTGTTTTTACCTAGTTCTTCATTTAACCCTTTAAATATTTTATAGATATATTCAAAACTCTTCTTAATATTAAGTTTTATCTTTGTAAATTATAAAGTCTCGATTCTAAACGTAAAATTTTTTTGATTGAACTTCATTCCAATGTTTATTAAAAATTTCAAAAATAGAATTTTGGATGAATATTTTTCGAAAAAAATCTGCAGTCATTTCACTTTACCTTACAGATAATTTTTTGCTTTGTGTTATATACAGTACAAAAAGCTTAAAATAAATTCGGATGTATAAATTTTTTAGATATAATAAATAAAGCTTAGGAAACAGAAAAAAAATTATATTAATTTTTGTTCAAAATTTTTTGGTAATAATAATATACCTAATATAATTTCAGTTATAGTAAACCTTTTTTAAAATATTTATTGAAATCCTATTTTATTATACATTATATAAATTGTGAGAGGAAAACAAGGAGTTGAAAATAGTTTATTTGTGGAAGTACACCACGAAAGACGTAGGCTAAGAAAATCTTGAGGTGTTTTATGCGTATAAAAGACTACATTCTATACGAATGACAGCTATAATTATATCAACATTGAAATTACTAGAGTTATGTGAAAATAAAAGAAATTTCAGTCACGCAATATGCTAGCATTATTTAATAAAATTAATAATTTATTTTTTATCGATTTTTAAGTTAGTGCCTTATAGATACGAAGGCCTTATCTTCAAATTCTATGCTATAGAAGGATTTTAGTGAATTTATAACATTTACCGAAAAATATTATTTTTTATGAAATTATTATAAAAACTGTTTGAATGAAATTTATATATCATTTTACTGATTTGACGTAAAATTCTCTATCAGAAAAGCTAGATAAATTTGATACATAAGTAAAAATTTTATTGATGGAATTTAATAATTTAATATTTCGCTTCCTCTGTCTCCTTCAGAAACTCCTAGTCACACTTTCAATTCACTACTACCAATGATGTGCTCCGGGCTGATGTAAACAGCTGTGAAATCAAGTTGAATCGCGGCCAACTCTGAAAGTTCTTGCCACCTTGCAGCTGCAAGCAATACTCGAGTATGCTAAGATTCGTACACGCGCTAAGATTTCGTACACGCAAAGATAATCGGCAAAAATAGGTGAGACTTTTTACCCAAATATAACCAAATACACAAAAGCAGATCAAAACAAATTTAAATATACACATAATAAGTTAAATATACATAGAAGAATTATTCTCAGCGTAAAACTAAAAAAAAATTATTTATTTGTAAATAATAATATAATTATTTTGATTGATTAATTTAAATTAATTACTAATATGGGTGGCCTGGGAAGATAATGGGAAATATAAAAAATATATAACAATACTCTATTGCCAGCCCTCGTTCATACTTAAATATATGTATGTCTTTTCATTTTAAGCATTTATCTAATACATTTTTAATTTCAAGTTCAATTTCAGTTACCATGTGCATTCTACGCCATGGATAGGCCCCAATAATTTAGGCTAAGAAATTCCACTCCTTCTCAAAATACATTCAGCCGCGTCCTTATCAAAGAAGATTCTTCGAATTAAATGTAATCCCTGGCCTATTTAGGACTGCACTAGACCTCTCATTACATCTCAGTGTTTCATCGTTTCCAAAGCCAATGGGAAAATACCCCTGATGTACAACTTTACCTTCTTCAAATAGCTGTTTAAGGCACGTGATATTCGTTTTGCACCTCCGTCCACATTGCGTATCAACGAAGAAAACTTAAAATGATGGGTGCGGGTGGATCCCACCAATGCGTTCTATGGGATAAAAATTACCCAAGGATACCGCGAATTGTTCACTATAAAGATACAAGACTGCCGATAGTGAAGAATTTTTTACCCGTCATTCTTAAATTTATTCTCATAGCGCTTACTCTTGTTATCTTTTCTCGTTTTCCGAACACAAAGATAAAAATCTTTTTTAATATCTATGACTGGCTCATCCCATCTGAAAGTAAAGAGAATACAACTTAAAAGTTCTTGTACTTTTTAACGAAGTGTACTGAGAAGATTAAGATCAAAAAATCTGCCACTTTACATGAACAGCTAATTTCTTGACATCAATATCGACTTCAAAAAGGAGGACTCTTTAACAATTCAATTTAGGAGTCCAATATTTGGAATGCTTTCTCAGTTTTGCTCATCTTTCATCTCAGCCAAGCATCTTTTAACAAATTTTAGCAGCTAAAAGTCATGGAAATCGTCAAATACTATGTCGGAACGTTAGCCAGTGCTTTAAATATGGTCTTTTCACTCTTCGACATCGTGAACCATGATAAAGTGACCAATGCATAAAAGCCGACATAGATCCATCTTTATTGCGTTTTCACCACTCGTGAAAAATTGTCGATTACTTCCCAAGGCTGTAGCTCTGGTTCACGGATCCCTTTCTCTTTGGACTTCGAATTTCTTTAGAAGTTAGAATTCACTAATACCTAAACCACATGGTGAGTCCTCGAGTACCAGAACATTGCCTCCATCAAAGCCTTCATCCGCTGGGCCATTGTCATCTCTACAAAAGGACGTGAATCATAATGTCTACTATAACACAGTCGCTCTTGCTAATTTTATTAATGGAGGCTCCAAGGACCTCAACCTTTTGGCAGATTGCACTTATTGGCTACCTCAATGAATTTCTCACACCTCTCTACTAAAATCTGTCATATACATTCATTCTGTCGAAAATCCTAAAGATGTGCCGTCCAGAACTACACTTGAAAGATAGAGAAGCAGAAGCAGATTACTTTTCGCAACAGTATTGATTCTAAAATGGAACAGATTCTCAATCTTTCTTTTTTTATAAACCTTAGAGATAGTAACAAAAGTAGTTATTTTAAGGACAGTAGCTTGAGCAAACTGAAAAAATATTTCAGCTCCTATTTTCTTGGTCCAAGATTACGATTTATAGCTATCGTGAGAAGCAATCATCAGTTTTGAAAGGAACTTGTTAGATTAAAAATTAAATACACTCCTTTATTTTATTTCAAACACTGGTACGCTGACTTTAAAAATCAAATGCACTATTCCTAATATGAACTGTTAATTGCAAACACTGATGCAATCACACTATTAATTGTAAAACTCGAACATTGTCCTCATTCTCTATGACTCAATGTGATTATTTGAGTCTGAATTTTAACTACTCACAATCAATCTGAAGATACTCAACCGACTCGAGGTGAAATATGACATACTTAGTGCCCCTGCAAAAACTAATACTTCTCATGATATTCTGGTGTATATAACATAACATCACCCATTTTACTAATTTAATTCTAATATAGAGGAACAGATGAAAGTCGTTTTACTACTTATAATCGCATTACAATGTAACTATATGTTTATAAGTATATTTTTATATTTTTTAAATAATTTAAGGCAATTTGACGGCTCGTTCTTTTTCATACATTGAGGGGAGGTAAGGATGGCTGAAAAGGTGTAGGGGGAAATAAATTTTTTTTTGCAAATCACTGGATAGAATACGATTTGAAACTCACTACCAGTTTCTACGATATATTTTTTTACATGAAATCGTTGTTTATATTCGTAAATGGAAAATTAAGCAAATTAACAATTTTGATTTTATGCTAACGGGCTAAAGCATACATTTAATTCCGAGTTTTTTTACGTGTAAGTTAATAGAAATATAAAAAGACGATTTATCCATCATGCAACTTTTTACGTGTTAACCAGTGTACATTTTTACCTCACCCAAATAAATCATTATTTATCAATAATTTGAACTAATCCAAAATTTCCCAATGCTTTTTATTATAAAATGTGTTTATACTATTATGCTTATAATAAATTGCAGTAAGTGATTAATTTTATCCTATGTTCCTTATTTGTTTTCAATGAATAAATTTAAAACTCAAAATTAAATTATAAATAATGGAATAGTGGTTGCGTTTGTATTATTCAATGTTTTGTACTACTCATTCAAATTTTCATAGGTATTATATAAGTTGTGTAATTCTTTGTATAACATTTTTTACTTTAAATCTTTGGTCTTTTATTTAATCATATTTCTTGAAGAAATCCCATGAATTCTCTAGACCTTCGTTTCTAAAAATTTTCAGGGGCCTAAACATTCTCTGTTCAAAATTCATTTTCAGAGCCAAATATTCTCATACTTTTATAAGGTTATAATGTAATTTACTTTGATATTGTTTTCTGTTTAATAATTTATAGGTTATACAGTGCTTGACAAGTAGCCCAAACCGATAAACCTTTAATATTTTTCATATAACACAGTAATGAATTTTTTATACTTTATCTAAAAGGAACAAAAGAAAGCAAATTTTTCGACATTGTATTAATATTTTATTTTTAATATTAATTGACGATTTTTTCCAGAACTTATTGCAAACTCTTGTGTTCCACGGAGTTGTATTAGAATATAAGATTTTAATCCGTCTATAAAACTTATATCTTTCATCTAATCCATGTTATACTATAAAATAAAATTTAAACCAATGGTATATTTTTCAAACACTTGAAATTTTTTTAATTTTTAAATAATTTTAAAATTTAATTTTTTTTTCTGTTGTTGAGGTTAAACTTATTCATTCCTTTCTGGTTAATTTTTCCTTCAACAATCCTTCATTTCTCCTCCAAGCTGTGAGTTTTAAAATTTTTATTACCTAATTTTAAATGTGAATTTTTATATATGTATTTTTATTTAAATTAACCTAAATATTTCCAAGTTCGTTTTCTGATTCTAACTAATTTTTTTCGTTATCGTATTTGTTCCAATGTGTGATTTCACTCATTTTTTTTTTATAAACTTATTCCTTGATATTCTTATAATCATTCTATTATCGTTGGGTTTTTTTTTCTCGCTTTGGTGCGGTATAAAAATTTTTGAGAAAATTCATAGATTCTAAATTCTTACTGTACCCTTTAACTGGTGTTGACGCAGCCTGACGCGAATTTAGAACAAAAATTTGAATGCTTTCTTAAATTGCAGTATGGTTTGAATATCAGTTTTACGCGTTATTTTCACTCATTTTTTTTTATAAACTCACTCCTTGATATTCTTATAATCATTTTATTATCCTTGGATTTTTTTTCTCCCGCTTTGGTGCGGTGTAAAAATTTTTGAGAAAATTCATCGATTCTAAATTCTTACTGTACCCTTTAACTGGTGTTGACGCAGCCTGACGCGAATTTAGAACAAAATTTTGAATGCTTTCTTAAATTGCAGTATGGTCCTTTTTGGAAATTTTATGGTTCTTATTGCTCTCACTAAATGTATGTAGTCGAACACCATTCTAGTAAATTATAAAGATTCAAACACTTAAAAATAAAATTGTTGATGTTCCAATCAGTTATGAATTTTTCTTTGAAAATACAATATTCAAGCAGTCGAGTTATCGAATAGACACATTTTGAAGTTACGCAACGGGTATTACACTCGTACATACACACTTTTAGATCAAATCCTCATTTTATTTAATAATTAGCAATTAGTAGCTAAATTTTACTCCTGAACTATCTTAATATTTTACCGTCTACTTTGAAATTATAAGATGTTTATTCTAGATTTTAAACTAAAATTACCCAGGTAAGCAGTTTGAAATCTTATATGTGGTTTAAATATTGAGGTAGGATGGGCGTGGGTTTAAAACAGTCGCAACAGTTACAAAAAGTTTTTAGTCTACTCACAAGCTAAACAAGTCGTATGATTATATAAAATTGAAATAACTTGGAGAAGCTGCAGGCTATTATTTTTTTTTAATTAATTTGCGTTGCCAATGTGGACAGATATCCTTAAGCTATGTAAATTTGCCATTAAAGATTTCACTACATGCTTTGCCTTTTATTGAACATGCTTCAAATTAACAGGTTTTTGGGTGAACGAGTTTCCATTGCTCCAATACTGAATATTCGAGTCTTACTTAATTAGTAAAATTTTGGAATTTATTTTGCGAGACTTGTTTTTAAATGATTTATGACAATGTTAAACTTTTGCAAATGTTTTAGCTCAAGAAATTCCTATTAAAATTCGATGATCTCTTGCTACGGGATTAACGGGAATTATTCCAGAACGGTCACAGTTTAAACCGTTCGTGGTTCCGACTCAATAAAGAATCAAATTATGAATCCAATCATCATTCTAAGAATACAAATTTAAAATCGCATATTAAATGGCTTTTATATTTATGCTATTTCTGTGAAAATAATATTTTTTTAATGATATATGTTTAGGCGTTTGTCATTTATTATTTTGATTGAACAGTATTTATTTTGTTAAACTCAGTTATTTTGATTGAACAGTATTTATTTTGTTAACAAAAAGTATTCTAACAAGTATAAAAATGCAAGATGGCAAGTTGTTTTGATATTGAAATGGATTATTACACAATAAAGCTATAAATTTTCTTATTGTTTCGTAAGTAATATTTTTAATTCTTCTAGGTCTTTGTAGTATAAATAAAAAAGACGCATTCTTTTTAACCCATTAAAGACTCTAATTCTTACAATATATTTTTTATGTTCAACTTAAACCTAATAAAGATAATGTATTGTTAAATGGAATATTTTTTCGCTTAGTATGTGTAAAAAAAGCCATCCTATTTTTGGAACGTTGGCCAACCCAAGTAAAAAAATTTGAATTTATTAAAATTAATTTTTTGTATGAAAACTTTCAAAACAGCATCTGATGCAATTTTTTTCTTCGCTGACTTCCTTTAAGTTTTGATCTTTGTGGAACAGGTCTTTTACAATTAGATAGAGAAATTTTTGAAATAAGACCACGAGTTATGGACAAGTTACTGACAGTGAAGAAGAAGAAGAAGACAATAATTTTATTTTTGAAAAACTTCCTAAAGATGTTTGAGATCTTTGAAGTCTGCGCCTATGAAGAAACAGAACAAATTCATCGATCCATCAAAAAACTTAAAGAGAGTTTCCAAAATGGGAGAAAAAGTATAATCGTTGAAAAATAAAGAATTATTGCCCATTGCGCAAAATTTCCTGAATTGATTAACATTGAGCCAATTTCTCTTTTTCAAAGAATTTTTAATGATGAAATGATGGAATTGATAGTGACTGAAACAAACAGGTATTGTGGACAAAAAAAAGGAGCCTAAACTTTGATAGAGTAGAACTGAATAAGTTTCTGGAATTCTTCTCACATCTGGTTATAACTCACGACCGAGGCAAAGAATGTATTGGAAAAAGATGATGATACATTTTGTAGTGTTATAGCAAGTCAAATGTCAAGAAAGCGATTTGAAGATATAAAATCCTGTTTACATTTTGTAACAATGATAATTTAGAAAAAATGATAAATTATCGAAAATCAGACCTATTCAGAACCTCCTTAATTCTTCCTTGAAACAGTTTGGTCTTTTTGCTGAAAAACTTTCCATAGATGAGCAAATGGTTCTTACTATGGTAGAAATTCATCTAAAATGTACATGAAAGGTAAACCAATAAAGTTTGAGTACAAAAACTGGGAAACCACCATCTGGGGTTTCCTTTTTATTTTGTTACATATACTTGCGCTGACCTAGAACAGAGTTTGCCTCTTGGATCTAAATTTTTTAAAGATGGTGTACTTCTAAAAGAAGTTGATAATCATTATATATTTTTTGATAATTTTTTTACGTCTTACGATCTCTTAAAAGTTTTGCACAAAAGAAATGTAAAAGCGATGGGAACAATCAGAGAAAATAGAATGTCAAAGTGTCCTTTTAAAAAAGCAAAAGAAATAAAAAGGAAAAAGAGAGGATTTTTGGGAAACTTTTTGTGACGGTGAAGTTTCAATTGTTCAATGGCTAGATACTAGAGTTGTTTATTTAGCTTCCAATTTTTGGAAAAAGTAAATGAACAAAATAAAAGATATAGCCAAAAGGAAAAAACATATTTTTGTTTCATCTCCTGATTGCTTCAGCCTTTACAATGCTAGTATGGGTGGAGTGGATTTGTTGACAGGTTTGTAAGGAGTACGTCCTAACATCCACTCAAAGAAATGGTATTGGCCTCTCTTCATCAATTGCTTGAGTATATCTGTTGTGGCATCATGAAAACTTTATTTGGAAGTGAGATCAACACCTCAAAAGACTTACTTGAGTTCACTAAGAGACATTGTGCATTCATTGTTTTCTAAAGCACTAACGTCAAAAATTGTCCCTGGCCCAAGTGGAAAGCACATTGGAAATCTAACATATGGTCTGCACCACCCAATTTCAGCTTTTACCCAAGGAAGATGTTCCCTCTGTAAAAAAAATACAATAAAGATGTGTTATCAATGCAAGGTTCGTTTGCATCCTTTGTGTTTTTACGATTATCATTCAAAATAAATAAATTTTTATTTGTTAAACTTTTTTCTTATATTACTAGCATTTGAGTCCAATGTTCCTATAGGGAACATCATAAACTTTTCAAAAATTTCTGACTTTTTAAAACTCAAAAGACTACATTGGGATTATTTTTAGTTAATTTAAGAGGTTTTTTTATATTCAGTAACTTATTTAAGTGAAAATAAAAAAATTCTTAGTTTTGTTTCCACATATTATAATCGACTTCAAAAAAAAGAAAAAGTAACTAAATTGATTTTAATAATTTTTACAAAAAATATTTAAAATTAAAAAAATGTTTTTAAAAATCAATAATTTAAAGTTTATTTTTCCTAATTACATAAAAAATTTTAACATCAAAATATTAAATTTCAAAAAAATAGGTCATTTATATTAATAAATGTTAATGGGTTAAACCTTTGTCTTATCATAGCATTGTAAACAAAAGGTATTCCAGAATCAGGACTATGTTCCCAATACATATTTTCTTGAGGTAATCTATGATACCCGCTAAATAAAAGTATTCCTAGAAAAATACTAAGTTCATTTGTTTCAATTGGAAAACTAGCTTCATTTTTTGTGCTGCATAAAATTTTGTTTGCTCTACAATCAAACTCATCTGTAAACAGTTCTTTAAAAATTTCAAATGTACTTTTGTTCTGCAAACTTTCAAGTTTCTTATAGTCATTAAATCAATAATTCGTCTTTATACAATGGTTCGCACTTTTCCCAAACTGAAGTTTCAATATATTGGTTTTTCTTAACTTTTTTATTTTTATATAACACTTTTTCTTCTTTCATTTTCTATAACTAATACCTCAAACGTGCCTGCCATATCTTTAAAAATTGTTTCATCTGAAATTTCATTCTCATCAAAGTTTTTTTCATCAGTTATTTCATCTATATTTGGAGGAATAATAACATCTGTACCTTCAGCGGGTTCTTTTTTATCCAAATGCTTTAGCTCTTTTTCTACATCTTCCGACAAAATATAGTGCTTTGAAAACATTTTTAGCAACAAAACCAATATTTTTAAATATTTAAAATTTATATAAACACCTATATGAATAAAAAGAGCTAAGGTTATAAAAAGTTATACTTAAACTTGAATATTTCAAGGTTAAAATTAAATAGAAAAATAAATAAATCTTAATTGAAAAAAATATTTTTAAAAAATAAAATATATATAATTTTTTTGTAAATATTTTCTTTAGTTTTAGTTTATTTATGGGATATATAGTTTAAACTGTGTTCACATAATAAAAAAAAATTTCATTTAAATATATGATATTTTTTGGCTTATATATACATATTTAAAAACATATTTAAAGTAAAAATTTTTTATATGTCTGAGCTATTATTATTTTAAAAAAGTTCTCATTTAATATGCAAAAAATTAAAAGAAAAAAAGAATAATTAATCTGTTTTTTTACGTTTAAATTACGTCCCATTTATGGGACTAACGGGTTAAAGTATGCCATTTTTGTCACTAATTTTTGTATATTCTTGTTACTCTTGTATTTTTAGCACTAATCAAATATGGCAAATGTTGGAATCAATGGCTTCGGTAGAATTGGAAGAATTGTTCTCCGTGCAGCTTTAAAAAAGGGCGTTAATGTTGTTGCTATTAATGATCCTTTTATCGATCTTGAATATATGGTACATATAATAATTAACTTTTTTTCATCTAATCATAGACTCATTTTTAGGTTTACATGTTTAAATATGATTCAACTCATGGAAGATTTGATGGTGAAGTCAAGTGTGATGGCGGTAAACTAGTCGTCGCTGGACATGCTATTTCAGTTTTTAATGAAAAAGATCCTAGCAATATTCCTTGGGCTTCAGCCGGTGCAAATATAGTTGTTGAATCAACAGGAGTCTTTACGACGCTTGAAAAAGCCAAGGTTTAATTGCATTGTTTCTGCACTTTGAATTTGCACTTAAATTTTACCATCTTTTCAGGCTCATATGAAAGGTGGCGCTAAAAAGGTTGTGATCTCTGCACCAAGTGCAGATGCTCCTATGATTGTAATGGGGGTTAATGAAGGTACATACAACGCTAGCTCTATGGATATTGTCAGCAATGCCTCATGCACTACTAACTGCTTGGCTCCTCTCGCGAAAGTAGTCAACGACAAGTTCGGAATTGTTGAAGCTCTCATGACGACCGTTCACTCTTACACAGCTACCCAAAAAACTGTTGACGGTCCATCCAGCAAGGATTGGAGAGGTGGAAGAACTGCCGCGATGAATATCATTCCTTCTTCTACTGGTGCTGCTAAAGCTGTCGGCAAAGTGATTCCTGAGTTGAATGGAAAATTGACCGGAATGGCATTTAGAGTTCCCACGCCTGATGTCAGCGTTGTTGATCTAACTTGCCGCCTAAAGAACCCTGCTTCTTATGATCAGATCAAATCTGCTATTAAAGAAGCCGCTAATGGCCCCATGAAAGGAATACTTGGGTATACCGAGGACATGGTATGTTTGATTAATTTGATATTTTCTATATCACGACGAAATTTTAATTAAATGTAAGTTACCTCTTACATACCCTCCGTCGTGTAATAATAATAATTACTATTTCAAACTTGGTTTTTCCAAGTTTTCCACTATTAATACATTTTTTTGCTTTCCGTAAAAACTTCTTATACTGCTTTTCTCCAAGTCCATATTGAAAGTAACTATGCTTTATTTACTCTTGAATTGTATAACTTCAAACCTTTTTGACTTGTTGCTGGATTTTAACGACAGTCGATATTATAGTTAATTTATCACTTCAAATATCAAATATTTGCTTATTCATAATTATCGCTATATATTAGTTACCGAAGTCAGTAGTATCATGTTTGGCATATGTTTTATTACAATATTTTCCCATTACTTATTTGATGTATCAATGCGTTGCGTTTAAATTCATTTGTTGAAACTTATTTTGCATCTATACGTGTAGATGACATTTTTTCAATTTATTTAGCCTGAACATTTTTTATCTTTAAGGTTGTATCTTCAGATTTTATTGGTGATACGCATAGCTCCATCTTCGACGCTAAAGCTGGCATTTCTTTGAGTGATAATTTTGTAAAATTGGTTTCATGGTAATTTGATTTTTATATAATTTAAAGTTTTTTTTCGTGATGAGATTGTAAAGAGTTTCGTTCGTATGATATGGTGGTGATTTTCAATTTAAAATGTTCTGAGCGATTAATAATTCCATGACGAAAACTATAATTCCCATGCTACATCCTATTTTTCTTTTTAGGTATGATAATGAATTTGGTTACAGCAATCGCGTTGTTGATTTGATTCTCTATATTTCTAAACACTAATCATCGATGCCTTTCTTGTCTCACTTTCGCTTTTTGCAATCTTGTTTGCTACTTTAAATTTTCGTTTCTTTGACTTTGTTCCTTTTGATTAATAAATGTTAATGCTGTCTTTTCTATTTTTATATTCATCTTTCTTATCAGGGTTTCGAAGTCCTGTTCCGGTCAAAAATGTTTCAGCGTTTTTGGCTATGACTCCGGCTTTTTCAATTTTGTACATAGTCAATATATATCATTCATATCGTTAAGAACTAGATTTTTTTGTAGTCATTTCAGAGAAATCCTAATTTTGAATTTTATATTAAGCAATAAAAACAGAATACAGTAATTAAGAGTAATTATTATGAAACGTCTTTCGTACCAAATGACTTGAAATCAATTTTTCACTTTGGACTTTTTGGCTTTTTAAAACTAAGACCCACACACCTTCAAAAATTGTTTTTTATATATTCTGAAATAAAAAAATGAGAATTCTTATAGTAGAGAGATTTTAAGGAAGACCGAAGATTACATTAACTTCTTAAATTGAAAAGATATTTTAACTTGGAATGTTCCTTGTTTTGTAACATTAAACTCAAAAATTGTTTTTTATATATTCTGAAATAAAAAAAATGAGAATTCTTATAGTAGAGAGATTTTAAGGAAGACCGAAGATTACATTAACTTCTTAAATTGAAAAGATATTTTAACTTGGAATGTTCCTTATGTTTTATAACATTAAACTCAAAAATTGTTTTTTATATATTCTGAAATAAAAAAAATGAGAATTCTTATAGTAGAGAGATTTTAAGGAAGACCGAAGATTACATTAACTTCTTAAATTGAAAAGATATTTTAACTTGGAATGTTCCTTATGTTTTGTAACATTAAACTCAAAAATTGTTTTTTATATATTCTGAAATAAAAAAATGAGAATTCTTATAGTAGAGAGATTTTAAGGAAGACCGAAGATTACATTAACTTCTTAAATTGAAAAGATATTTTAACTTGGAATGTTCCTTATGTTTTGTAACATTAAACTCAAAAATTGTTTTTTATATATTCTGAAATAAAAAAAATGAGAATTCTTATAGTAGAGAGATTTTAAGGAAGACCGAAGATTACATTAATTTTTTAAATTGAAAAGATATTTTAACTTGGTATAGAATATTTTCAAAAACATTCTCAATTTACGTATTGATTTTCTCTGCGCGAAAAGTACCAAACAATTCGGATTTGCACGATTCAGGGCCGTATATATAAGGAGCAGAGCAATTCAATACGTTTTCAATTTATGGTATAAATACGATAACATCTATACAAGCAGGGTCGTGCTTATAACTTTTGGCCCCCTCAAAATTTTTTAAAAATATTTTTAAGATCTCGGTGTATACAAAATCGTTGGTATATTTTGTTGGGTAATGTTGCGCTATCCGTGCATCGATAAAAAGCCAATTGCATAGGCAATACGTTTATCGATGCACGGATAGTGCAACATTACCATAAAAAACATCTCAAAGATTTAACGTTGAAAGATGAAGATTTAAATAAACACAAATACAAACATATGTGCGTGATTAACAATTTAGGGTCTCAAAGTACATCTTTGGACGAGGGTCCTCACATTATCCGTGGAGTTTTGGAGAGGGCTTAAATCACGGCGATGCATAGAAGCACAATAATGAACGGCCCCAAGTGTGTGAATAGTTTCTCTCAAATCTAGACACTTTGGGATGGGACATCACGAAATAAAACAGGCACCGCATTGTCCAAATCCGAATGCGCTGTAATGCTCGTTATAAATAAAGTCTTCAGAAGGACGTGGTCGCCTGTTTATTATTGAAGAAGAATTGTGATCGCTGTGAATGTGTTTATTCATTGAAAATCTTCGTATCAACGAAGAGAAAGCGTATGCTGCGATCATCATCTAATGTGAAATCGATTTTCTCATTTTTTTTTATGAAACTTGGCCTTGGAAGTTCTATTTGGTTGTGTTTGCGCGACGTTTGGATATTGATTATTATTATATAGTTGACAAGTGCTCATATAATTTCTTAGCTATTGTGGGGGACGCTTTGAGGATCAGTGTGACACCGGTGTACCATGAAATTAAAATTTTCTGCCCTATTCCTGACGAGTTATTTTCTGATTCCTCAGTGATTCCTCTCTTTTTTTCTGAACAGTCCAATATTTTTATTAATTCGTAACCCAAATAAATTATTGATTGCGAATCTGATGAGATTACTTATTTTCTAACATATTTATTGTGACTTGTCAAAAAATCAATATAAAAAATTGGTTCAATTATATCCTTTCAATTTCGTGATTTTTCCTAGAATCGCTAGCTGCATCTTTTGGTATTATTTTCATAGTAGTTCAATGACTCTCTCAGTCTCTCATTGCGAAAGCTGTCAATCAAAAGTTAAAATTTTTTAGAAGAATTTTTATAACCTCATAACTTTTATGTTTGGATAATCTCTTGAAAATTTATATTTGTATACAGTTTTGAACGCATAACTCTCATAAATTTTTAATTTTATCAATAAGCATCACAACTTTTTGGGAAATGTCAACCAAAATTTTGATTGATGATAGATATTTCTAATAAAATATTTATTTAAATTTGACATAAAATCTATTTTTTATACTGAATCCGTCATGGTGGTTTCATTTTTTGACTGTTTTTGTATAAAATGTGTGTAAATATCTGAAAAACCGCAATCAAACTTGCGGTTTACATCTAAAAATTGTTTCCAAAAATTTTCATTCAAATTTTCACAAAATATATGTCTCACCAAATCATCCATGATGGTTTCATTTCTAGATTCAGATATTGCATTTAGGTTTTAAAAGTATGCCAAATGTTCCCACAATTTTCTGAACAGCAACCAATAATTTTCCCTTTGCGCGATACGAGATTGTGCCCAATGCATTTGCACGCAGTACCACAAAACAGCGCAGCGCTCATCTGATATCTTATTTCACATATACATAAACACAGTTCGTCTTCGCCAATATACTTTATATTTTTGTTTTTTGAGGCTTCTAGTAAATCAACTTAGACTAAACGAAAAAACATAAATTTTCGAACTTAAACTCTTGATGTAAAATTTGGGCATGTATTAAATTTTAGAGAAATCCATTCAGAAATTCAGACGATATTATTATTGGCACCTTTATTATTTCCTCCATTGATAGTGTATGAGCTCTTTCAAATTATAAATATTTTACACTCTGGATTCTAAAAACAATACATAATGTTTCTAAGATTGCACATGAATGATACACGCGTTACATCAAAACCTTTTTTGCTTAAAATTTGTTTATTGAAATATCATCGTACAATTTATCACCATACATTTTTTTTCGTCTCCATATTCTTTGATCAAACTTCTTTATTATCTTGCATCTTTCTATTCATTTTGCTCATGTAAAAAAATCAAATTTTTTTTTCTGTCAATAATATATTTGAATTATTTTAAAAAGAATAGATAAGGACTACTCAGATGACATCAACCTTTTAAATATTTTTGGCTATGAATAAGATGACGAACACGATAGTAATCAAATGAGTGTGATTAACTCTATCCCAGAACATCAACAACTCTTTTGGAAAAAAATTTGGAGTTTGATGACGATAAAGATGTTTGGAGAAAATTAAATGATGAGGTTGATGATGATGAACAAAGTCTTGAAGTTAAAAGAAGTTAAGATTCTGGTTGGAATGCTTTAAACATTGAAAATACAGAATTTTATTTCAACAGGTTGATTTTAATCTTCTAGATGAGAATAGAATCAAAAATTAAGTAATTACTGCTTAATCGAGGCGGCTTCAGTTGAAGAAGTATTTGTTTCACGAGGAGATAGATTAAACCCATCAATAACATGGAGTAATATCACCAGAAATTGAGTAGGTAGTCAAAGAGCAGCTGATGTTATCAGACACACCCGGTGTCAAATGTTTAGCAAAAGAAGCGAGAACTATTTTAGATTGCTGGACTTTGTTTTTCAACGGAAAAATGGTTGGTATTATACTTGAAAATACAAATACGCGTATAAATGACTATTTAGAGAAACCACAAGTAATTGACAAACTAAAAAAATAGAAATAATTGTGTCAGAAGCTGAACTTTACGCCTATTTTGGTTTAAGCTATTTAAGAGCACTTTGCGGACAAAATGTCATAGATGCATCTTTTATTTGGTCACGAATAGATTCTCTAATGTTCCCAGCTGTGATGAGCATACGTAGATTTTACATTATTTGTGTTTTGATGATGTCAAGTCAAGATCACATAGATGCTTGTTTGATCGATGGGCAGATATTAGAAAATTTTTTGAAGAATTTAATAAAACTGAAGTAAATGGTTGGTTCCAGGCGACTCACTTACGTTGGGTGAAACATTGTAATTCAGGGCCGTATCAAGGGGAGGGTAGTAGGGGGGGGGGGCAATTGCCCCGGAGCGCCACACCTAGGGGGCGCCATTTCATTTTCCTACCGAAGGAACACTATGTGGCAAGCCCGCCTCCAAAGTCTGACTCTTATGAGCATTGAGAAAGAAGTTCTCGATTGTGTTGATTTTGACAAAGTGCTGCTAAAACACGAAAAATGATCATCTAATGGAGACTGTCTTCGACTCAGTCAGTATATATATCTGAATTATGTGGCTTAAAAATGTGAGTATTTTTTTTCTAATCACTTTTTAAGCCAGAATGGTGTGGGGATGAGTGAGAAAAGATAGAACAAGCAGTGAGGGGCTCCATTCAGGACCTTTGCTCTGGCGCGCCACGATCCCTTGACACGGCCCTGCATTGTATGCAAGTAGGGTAGGAGTGCAGTTTAATGTTTTTAACCAAAAATAGCCATCCACATATGGCCTTCTTTTCAAGTCAATTAAATGCTGTAAAATATCCATTTACGTTTTTCATTGTGGCTTATGCTGGTAAACCCAAAAACGGAGAAGCAGAGTTTTAGGTTCCCGTTTCATATTTTATTCTTAAGTTTATGTCATCTCGAGTAAGCGCAACTTTATCTCTCAAAGGTAGAAATATAACTATAGATAGGCTCTTCTATACTTCAATTAGACTTGCTAAATGGTTATATCAAAGAGGCATAACTATAGTGGGTACAATTCACTCAAACTGTAAGGTATTCCAGCTGAAATTAAAGATATTTCTTTACGTAGCAATTTTTCATATAAATTTTTCTTATAAGAGAGAGAGAGGGGAACAATTACTTATCATTACACTGTTAGGTTGTCGATACAAAATCAAAAGGTAAAAAAAGTATCCCTTTTGTGAAGCTTTTACTTTGTGTTTACAATGCTGTTAATTTTTTTTATTGTTTTGCTTGATAAAGTTTCATTGTTTTTATGTAAAATGTTTGCTACTCTTTTTTGCGAATGACTTCACTTTCTAAACTTGATTGCTTTTGTTAGTGTGTATATCAACAATAAGTGTGGTCACTCTATTGATTTACACTTCATAACACCACAATAACTTCGATGAGTGAAAATACTTTTAGATTTCAAGAATCCTTTGTACTAGTCGCAATAGTCAAAGATTTTTACTTTAGGATTCAGTGATGTTTTTGATAAATCACTTTTCATATTCACTTTTTTTATAGTATATCAATTAATTTATTATATCATAAGTGTGTTATAAGCAAGTACATCAATTTTTCCTCAATTCTTTCTAAATAACATAATCGAGCTACAACTTAATAATGAAAACTATTCATTTTCTTAAACTATTCTTACTAATTGGAACAGATACCTTTATATACCCTCTTACAATACTAGGAATCTCATTATTTTATACAATTAATAAATTCTTTTTAAGTTTTTATATTTTGAAGTTTTATAATTCCACTATCCATATTATATAAATTTTAATAAAAAATCTAATTAAAACTCTTTTTGAATTTTTATTTTAAACAAAATGACCTCATCACTTTTCATTATACTCAACATAAATAGAAGGATCAAACTTTTTCCAAAACACGATCTCCTTCTTTTCAATTACAAACCTTATTTAACACTATTTAACATAAAAAATATTAAACATTTTACTCTTTTTCCTTCACTAGCTTAAACTATTAGTAAGTTTATAAAATAAACCTTCTCATCACATATAAATAGTACTACTAAACTTCCAACTTTTCCTAAACTTCCTACTTTCACAACCCTCCACTCTCCTCAGTCATAACCCTACTTACCCATCCTTTTTTAAATCTACTAGACATCCACGAGATATAAAAATTATATTTTCAAACTTTTACAAAACCTCTTTTAAAAACACATATAAAATTCTCAACCTCATATAAACCAAACATAAGATTCTTCTAATTATATTTTGAACTAAGTATAGCTGAATCTGGGCACTTTTCCATTTCTAATATCTTCAATTTATCCAATAAACACATTTTTAAAAATACTTCTATTTCAGACTATATTTTCCTTACAAACATATCAAATTTTTTTTCATATAAACATAATTTTCTATCTTAGAACATTCTAAATTATTTATAGTTAGCAAAAACAACTTATATAAAAACATAAAATTTTAAAATATCTAAAATACATAAAATTTATAATAAAAATTTCAATAGTATTTTAACAAAAAATATAATAACAAAAATAAATATTTACATAAACCATATTTAAGCTCTTTTTAATAAAACAATAATTACTAATAAAACATATTTTTCCTTTATTCAAAAACATTCAAAAAACAACTAACCAAAAACATTAATTTTTTATAGAACAATACAATAACAATAAAAAAAAAAAATATTTTTCAAAACCAAAAAAAACCAAAAACAAAACAAAACAAAAAAAAACCAAAAAAAAACCAAAACCAAAAAAAAAAACAAAACAAAAACCAAAAAAAACAAAAAAAAATCAAAAATTTAAAAAAATAAACAAATATTTATTTCAAATAAATAAATTAATTAAATTTAAATTTTATAAAAATTTTTTTATACAAACACCAAATTTAACACCCAACCCAAACACCTAACATTTCAAAAAATATAAATCAAACACAAACTCCTAAAATATTTTTTAATATAATTAATACCAAAATAAAAAATTTATAAAAATAAAAAATAAAAAAATAATTTTAAAAAAACAAATAAATTTTTAAATTTTTTTTTTTTTTTTTTTTTCTTTTTTCTTTCTTTTTTCTTTAAAACCTTTTTAATACTCCAATATATAAACATACACTAAATTTTATAAAAAATTTACTTTTTAATACGAACTATAATTTACTAAAAATAATTATAAATTTAAAAAATTTATGAAATTTTTAAATAATTGCTAAAACTTAATACTTTTTAAAAAAAAGTCTAATTTTTTATCATAACTTTTTATATTTCTATACCTATTCAGAAAAAAAAAAAATTATAAGAAAGAACAAAACCAACGCAGAAGCAATTAAAAGACAAATAGTCAGTGACAGATTTAAACCTGGCCAAAAAAAACCAACCACTAAAGATTTTAGTAGAAAAATTTGAAAAGTACGTCTTTAGGAGATTTAAAACACTGAATTTATATTAGAGTATGTTGAAATTTCAAGAGACTTTCAAGTTTTCGACAAAACAAAGATAAACAAGACAGGCAAAGAGATAGACGGGAACAGACCAAAAAATGCTTTCTCAAAAAGAAGGGGTATAGAAGGAATTTGCACACAAAAAACAAAACGGGACAGCACGATTTGAGAGGACAAACGATACGAGGGGTTTAAACCGCAAGGACGGATATCGAGAAAAATTGGGTGTTGACAAACCGACAAGGCGGGTGGGAGAGAAAGAACACGCCCCAAAAAAGGCGGGGGGAAAAGGGGGGGGATCATATTTAACACACTGAAAATTTTTGATTAATCTTATTTGATTGGTTATAATTAAAATTTTTAGAGTGTTATCGAACGTCTTTATTCTTTTGATGTTTCAAAAGATCGTGGAAAAACTTTTGAGGAATTGTCTCCGGTGTTAAACTTCAAATCTTTTGGAAGATATTTTTATTTATTTATTAGTATAACCTTTCATAAGTCTGTAATTTTTGTGTTCATGAATATATTACAAAACTGAAAAAATAAAAAAAAGACAATTCGTTTTACAACCATGATACTATAAATATTATTAATCAAAATTAATGTATTTTTTATTTATTATGAATTTTTTAGTTTAATAATTATTGTTTTTTAAAATTTAACTGTTAATAAGACTAGAAAAATTGGGAGAAAAGAAGTGTTCAAAAGACACTCCCCCCCCCCCCCGTCACTACTATGAAAATAAAAAAATAAAAAATAACATTTTTTGAAAAAAGAAATTTAGAATTTTTTTTTTGAAAAAAGCTAAAACATATATCTCGTTATTTTAGGAAAAGTAAAAAAAAGCAAACATTAAAGTGTAATAGTTAAAATTTAAATTAAGTTTTACAAAAATGAGGGGGGGGGGTCTTAAAACCGCCCCTCCCCGTCATGATTGGGATTAAGTATATAAAATTCCATTGAAAAAGAAATCCGACAATTGGTCCTAAAAATTCTGGTCCTCTGTATAATTAGAGCATTAGTCTTAGTATTGGAGTTAGTGCTGAGGTTGATTTTGGGGCGAAATCGTACTACATACATTTATTATACAATTTTTGACATCCTTGACAAACTTTCCTATTTGTTTGCATTAATACGCCTGACAAAAAACATACGATTACATACATTCAGTGACGGATCCAGAAATTTCTTATAGGAGGGGGGGGGGGGGGTAATTTTTTATACATGTGGATTCATACTTTATAATATACCCTGATTTTGAATTTATGAAGATATATATGTATACTTGTTTATTAATGGAATTATGTATATGAAATTGCATTTGTCATTTAAGCGTGCTTCCTCTCCCTCATAAAATGAATCTTCTTTTTCTTTTCACAAAATAATGAAGAATTAAATTTAATAATGAATAAAAAAAACAAAAAACAAAAATATTCCCATAGAGCAAAATCCATTTTGGAAACATTTGAATTTTCCCAAATAGATCGCTTAGGCCAGGTGGGGTCGGCAACCTACGGCACGCGTGCCACACATGGCACGGGAAGCAATTTTCAGTGGCACGCAAAAATTCTAAGGTTTACAATTAAAAATTTTCATTTACACATAAAGTAAAATAAATGTTTAAACAGTTTTTATAATAAATCTTAAAGGCAATCAAATGTGTTTTTGACTATGCGCAACCATTTTTACTTAGTATTGTGCAGATATTGAAGAGTTGGCTAAAGTTATCAAAGAGTCAAGCACTAATTACTTATATAATTTTTTTATTGCTAATTATAATTTTACTTATTATTGTATATTTATCTAAATGTGTATATAAAAATTAAATAAAAGCTAATCGAAAAAGTTGTTTTGATGTCTCTCCATAGTAATATAAATTTTAAAATATAAAAAAAAATGATTATTCCACAATTTAAAATGTCAACTTTTTAGATTTTAGTATTGCACATTTTCAAATTTTAACTTTTCTAGATTTTATTGTAGCAAATTCATCTATAATTGAGATTAAATCGATTTCATCTGGAACCTCTCCTTACACATAAGTGCCAGTTATTACCATTGCTTCTAGAACCGATAATCTCATTGCTTCCGCGAAGTGGTAAACCCCTTTCACAAAGAAATTTAATTATTGCAACACAACGTGTAAGCACATTTTTCAAATAACTTTTTTGCTCGCAAATATTTTTGTATAACTTTTCATCAATGCGGCCAGCAGCAGAAGAGAGGTCAGATAGAGTCATAATAGTCAATGTTTTGCGCTCGTTTCATGAACTTTCAAAGTTTGACAAATATTTTTCCAGTATCTCTTGGTGTACATAATTTTTTACTTCTATATCTGAAGAAAATAACATACATGGAAAGCAAAATAAACTAGTCCTGGATGGAGAATAAACAAGCCACTCACGATCGACAACCTCCCAATTTGGTAAAACGCATGAAAATGCACATTAAGAAAGCGATTCACCGCAGAATATTCGCGTTTGGTTTCTGGATATTCATTTGATTTATTTCGAAAGTGGTCTATACAAGTACTAATGAGTACCTCACGCATTTTCTCTGTTATGTTTTCCAGCAAACCAACATCATTTGGTACAACTTGAATTGATTGTAAACTCTGAATGTCTGTACTGGTTGAAGTTTCTACATCATCATCATCAAAATCATGGCTATAACTTTTGTCCTGCTTAGTTTCAGGTTGAGAAAAAATAGGATAATCGTTTTTTAGGCTTTCACTTCTGTTTTCAGCTTCTTTATCTTTATCAACAAACTGGTAAAATGAAGTTAATTTGCGAGTTTTGGCCAGAAGGAAGTCTTCTTTTTCCTTTTTCTCCTTCGATTCGTGTGCTCTTTCCCAGCCACTTTTACGTTTTAACATGAAAAACAATGTAAATTAAAGAATTTAAGTATTTCTGAAAAAAAATAAAAAACTCAATATATCAAATGTTTTTATAAATGAAAATGATTTACCACTTATTTACTTTCAAAAGTAAAAAACAGGACAGCGCAATTTTATTTAAGGATAAGTTTATCAAACAAATTTAATAAAAATTTAAATATAAATAAAATATAATAAATTAAAATCAATTATTTTTTTAAATTCAAATTTTTTATATTTTTTTTCAATAAATTATTAAAATTTTAATTTTCTTAAAAAATTTTTTATATTTATTATCTCAAATTCTCAAATAGAATTTTAAAATAGAATTAAAATCAATTAGATTATATCTCAAATCTTAGATCCTTTACATTTTCTGAACTGACTAAAAACAAAGTGTAAAAAAATAGAAAAAAAATAATTTTTTTCACATAACTGATCCTAAGAAAGTGGCCTGTGATTTTTTCGTGGCCTCAAGGCAATGCCTACTTTGCCCAATGATTAATCCGGCTCTAATGTCCATGGTTTAGTTTTATTCCAAAAATTAAATCAATTCAAATAATATTTTCTTTCTTTTTTTTTACAAAATGGAGTTTTATCATCTCTGAAATAGGGTTTGTTGTGCAATAAAATCAAAGTATTCATGAAGCGTTTTCATTGTTGATGTCCTATTTTTAATCTTGTATACGTTATGTGTACATATCGGTGTGACTATAACCTAGTAGTTGGTTTGATCCACCATGTTTGCTAACGTTATGGTATGTTTTTTACATAAAAAAATAAGTCAGGATTGGTGAGTCAGAGCGAAATTATCCGATACTGACTCAAAGCATAAATACAAAAATCAAACTACGAATCCAAATACTCAAAAACTTCAAGTATTTAAAGACAACGCAAAAAACTTCCAACTTTGGATGAATAAGGATCACTCCTTGGAGTATAGCAAATCCTTCTCCTAAATCTTACAAAATACGGTTTCTTTCAAGACTATGATATTTGATAGATGTCTTGAGAAAAGGATGTATTTGTAAAACATTCTAATCAGACTCATAAAAAATGAACAAAAAAATCATAAAAAAAAGAATTTGTTTCAATTATTATTATTTTTTTAAAATATGAATCTTTGAAAGGCGAATCTTTGAACTCCTTCCTATATAACTTAATCCCTCGAAGGTATTAAAGGAAGAGATGACTCTGCAACATCTGATTGCATAAGATGCCTAAATTAAATAAAAGAAAGAAGAAAGGAATTTGAATTTGTTGAAGCTTTCGATTTCTGGATTCAAGTCAACTTAACAAATTTGTCAAATGTGGAAATCAATTTCTTCGACTCTATGGCAAAAAGCCAGGATACGGAAAAAAGTAAAATAATGTTAGGCAGGTTTTGTTCGAGAATCACCGAGATGTGCTCAAATAGGGTGTTTGTTCAGATCGGAGTTAGAATGGGAACTAAAAAATAAGGGCTGCAAAAGTTGCATTTTTTACTTTATTGAATTCCTGAAATAAAACAAAAATAGTTGAATTTGACTCATAAAAGTAATATATCTTATTTTAACATCCCCCGAGGGATCTTGGAGTATAAAAATAAAAGTTTGTTCAAAATTTAAAATCTTAAGAAATTGGGAAAATTTTCCTATTCTAGAGAATGCTAATTGTGGTGTGAACATTGCGAGCATTCGGCTTCTATTCTAACTCCAAGTTTTTCCTCATTCTATTCTCATTTTTTGTTGACTGATTTGAATGCTATTTTGTGAAAAAAGGTGTATACATACACTAATACTCCTGTGTTTGCTTCAATAGTCTCCTTTTGCTGAATAAAGACTTGTTAGTTTTTTCTTCTCCTTTTCTGCGAATTTTACATCAATTTATTCGGCAAAAGCTCATTTCTTCTTTGGATAAAGTCATCTGTTTGGAAAAATTTGATACATCTTCTGCTTCTAAACTTTGGAAACTTTGGTACAGTAACTTTCTATTATTTGTCTGACATTGATTCTCTCAGTCCTAACAAGCTTAAAGTTCTTTACTACCTTGAAACATTTGCTGCAGACATTATTGAAGATTGTTCCAGTTTTGATCATGCAATTGAGCTTCTCAAAGCCGCCTATGAAAAACCATCAAGTATCGTCCATGCTAGACATTTGCTTTCTACACGCCGTCAGCTGGAAAATGAGTCCATGGTGCTGCAATATACAGAGATGAGTCTGTTCGGGATTCTTTCATACGTGGACTTAGCTCTTCTGCAATGCGTGCTAGACTCTTAGAAAGTGATGGTTTGAGAACCCAATCAGTGACGGGGGAGGGGAGGGGCTAAATTTTTTCCTCAACTAAAATTTTTCTTGTACCAAAGTGGCTACTTCTTTTCCTACCATAGTTCGTGACATTTCTTAAAATTGATAGCTGCATCTTTTGATACAATTTTCATGGCAGTTGAATGACCTTTTCATGTCTAAATCTGTCAATCAAAATCAAAAGTTTCAGCAAAATTCTGACAGTTACATTTTGGGAAATGTCTATCAAAATTTTGATTGATGAGAAATATATCTAATAAAATATACCTTCAAACTTTGCATAAAATATATTTTTTTATATCAAATTGGGCATGCTGATTTCATTTTTGAACTTATTTTTGGAATTTAGAAATTGAAAATACCTATAAGTGTATAACAAATTTACGGTTTATTTCTAAAATCTGTCTCTGAAAACATTCATTCAAATTTTACATGGAATATACACGCTTTTATAACAAATCAATAATGCCAATTTCATTTATGGATTGTTTTTGCATTTAGAATTTGAAAATACTTGTAAGCGTGGATCAAATTTGCAAATCAGGTGTTTTATACATATGTACCCATTTTCAAGTAGGCTGAATACAACAGTGATGTTTATTTTCTATAAAAATTAATCATACCTGTCAAAAAATGATTGACATATGAAACTTCAACTGAAATAAAGGACTTCATGATTAAATAGTTATACGTAGCTATATATGTAATTTATTTTGTCACAGAACAAATAGAATTATAAGTAGGTAAAACAAAATGGCAAAAAAAGAAAATATAACTGAAAATGATATAATTCACAGCGTAATTTTCATTCTATAGTCCAAAAATGAAAAAAAAATGTTTGAACATAAATATATGAATCAATTTTATAGTATAATGATGAGTATCAAAATTAATATTCGTGCCTCATTGGAAATTTTGATACTGAAAAAATTAGTTTTATTATAGATTCCAAATAAAATCTAAACTTCAAAGAGAAATAAATTCATTTGTGAAATGACTAAAAATTTGAATATAATCTTTTGAGAATAGCATGAAAACAAATCGTTCAAAAATCAGTACAATATATCTGACCGCAAACATACCACGATTTTAAAAAAGTCACTAATTAATCAAAAATGTTAAAAAAAACTTTTTATAACTACTTAAATAAAGACTTAATTTTTTCAGTTGTCTGTCATATGTCGATCAATTTTTTGACAAGGTTTGATTGATTTTTTAAAAAATAAACGTGACCATTGTATCAGCATACATGAAAAAGGGTGTATATAAATAGAAAACTTGTATAATCATTTAAACTAAAAGGTTCTTTTTTAAGTTGAGCTGTCATATATCAATCAATTTTTTGATAGGTTTGAATGATTTTTAAAAAAAATAAACGCGACCATCGTATATGAAAACGGGTATATATGTGTAAAAAGGCTTTGTATAAGCACTAAATCTAAACTTATCTTTTTTCAGTTGAGCTGTCATATATCAATCAATTTTTTGACAGATTTGGTTGATTTTTAAAAAAATAAATTGACCATCGTGTTCAGCACACTTGAAAATGGATATATATGTGTAAAAAAACTTTGTATAACCATTTAAACTAAAAGTTTCTTTTTTTAGTTGAGCTGTTATATATCAATCAATTTTTGACACGTTTGATTGATTTTTATAAAAAAATAAATGTCACAATCAGATTCGCAATCAAACCCATTTTTGGAATGGCTTCAACTGCAGAGGAAGGCGTCATCCAAAAGATGGTCGTCGTTATTGTTCTGCAAAAGCTAAGGTATGTCTAAAATGTGGAAAATTTGGAGGCTGAAGTATGCCGTTCTCAAAGTATAGGAACATATTCTGAATTCAGAGGCCCATTGAAAGAAGCAAAGATTAAATGCGTTTTGAAATAATGATGTCAAACATCAAACATGTTGATCAAGGTCAACTCATGTTGCCTGTGTTTGAAAAGTGATATGTTAGGCAGAGCAACCATAGTAACTGATGCATATTGATTAGATTCAATATCAATATGATGATTTTTCTAGCATACCAAAGGTGCGCATATGTTAAGTAAGGAGGCTGTTGCTAAATGAGGCTCGTAAACTTTGGGGTGTATATGTATAAACTATTTTAATTGAAGGATGATATTTTTCTCAAATCAACACCGAGCCGAGAAAAAATTTATAACAATTAACTATCAGGCAACGTGTTCTCGAAATACAACACAAAACAAAAAGAACTGCGATAAGATTACCAAGATGGAACAAGAGATGAGTGGATTGCAGAAAGATGAACTCGCGTGCTCTTGCAAGACCACTAACAATATTGATATGTATTTTTAAAAAATAAATTTTGCTATCTTCTCTTATTTTTCTATATATTTTCTTTAATCTTTACCAAATATAAGTTTATTTCTCATCTAATCTTGAGATTCTCTAAAATTCATAATGACACCACTGAAGAGAGTAGGCGATTCTCAAATCCTTTTAGGGTATGACTTGAAATTATATTAAAAAAAATTGTAATGGGAAATGCTTAGTGGCGAATTTAAAAATGAATTATATCAATATTGGAAAAGAAATTAATTGAAACATAAAATAATTTCAACCAGAAAATAAAATTTCAATGCCTTTTTCAATGCTCCAACTTTAGGATTTTTTCTTTTTTGATAATAATATTATATAGTTACATATGCCTAACTAAATTTATAGCATAACAGTAATAAGCCAGGAAGGATGTATTATTTTAAACAAATTTAAACTACAATATAAATTGTATGTACTATCACGCAAAAATTATGTGCCAAACTAGCAAAAAAAAATTTTAAATAGGAGGCAAAGAAGTATATTTTTAAGTTTTTGCTGAAGATGTTCGAACTTTCACTTGATCTTAATAAGAAAGGCAATACGTTGTATTATGATACAGAGTATGAAGCGTTTCAAAAGCTAACTTGACGTTTGAAAGCCAAAACATGAGGTTCACCCTATTTTTGAAGTCAGAACTAAGACTTTAAAAAAGAACTCTTTTCTCTATATTCAACCAGTGCAGTTGATTCAAAGTTTTAATTTTTTAACCAGAAGATAAAGCGTACACAGCTATGCTACAAGACTTGAAGTTTCTTCAACTTAAACAATTCATAATGTACTACAGAGTTGCAATAGTCAAGTCGACCAACAACATAAGAATTGACACAAGGTTTTCAGCCTTTTTTGAGAGAGAAATTTTTGAACTCATTCAAGCTTCTAAAATAAGTGTAACCATCTCATATAAATTTTTTAAAGTATAAATCAGAAAATGCATCATTTATCTACAAGAGGTTGGAATCGTGCAGTTGATGCGAAAATGTGCAAATGGACACTCAATGAATTTAGTTTTTGGAGGAGGAAAGAAGAATTGTTGGCGTTGTTACAAAAAGGGCGTTGTACTCTAATTTCGCTCATCAATAACTACATACGTCCCGGAACGACAATATTTTCTGATAAATGGCGTGCATATCGTACAATTAAGGCCAAAGTTTTCAAGAAGTATCGATATACCAACATCTGGCAGTAAATCAAAGTCAAAATTTTGTGGATCCTGACATTGAAGCACATACCCAACATATTCAACGACATTGGCGTTCTGCAAAGGTCAGAAACAAGAGACAATGTGGAACTGGTCGAGAGATGCTAAATGGATATTTAGCAGAGTTTCTTTGGCGTCACTCATCTTCAATTACATTTGGTAATAATATATTTAATACAATGATATGGCTGCATTTTATCCACCCACAGATAAAAAATTTTTTTTAGTTCTTTTTGTTTTCAATATACTTTTGTTGAAAAATTTTCTTGATTTAATCAATTTATGCTATTCAGTACATTTTTTTAATTACCTTTAGGTGGCGGCACCAAAACAAGAAAGTAGCCACAAATTTTATCCAGTGTTGCACCAAGAACATTAACTTCACTTTAAATTTCAAACGGAGAATCATCAATTATTGTGTTTTCAAAACATGTTCCCTTTTCTTGGCGAGATGAAGAAAATAATATTACTTGTCTTTTTGACACTTAGTTTTAGATTGATTTTTTCCATTTCAGAAAAGGAACTTTTATATTAAGCGTTGCATATTTATAAAAAGAAGTATAAACCAAAAGATCTTCTGAATAGGCTAAGAGGTTGAGACCAAGATTTTTGATAAAATTCAAAATAGGAGAAATATATTATATATATGAAGAAAAAAGGTCTGAAGACAGATCCTTGTGGAATTCCAAATTAAGTTTGTACCATATCAGACGAGAAACCATCAATAGAAGCAGATTAAAATCGTTGTTCCAGGTAGGAAGTGATTCAATCTAAACCTTACCTTCTATTCTAAAGTTTTTTTCTAATATGTTTAACAAAGTATTTCTATCAATTATGTCAAAAGCTGATTGAATGTCAAGAGGAAGTAATAATATATATTGATTTTTCGAAATATTGTTTTTGATATCAACAAGACCCAGTGCTACAGATTTCACACGTTCAACAAGTTTGCTTAAAATAGTTAGATTAGAAATGGGTCTATAAATCAACCATGTTGTCAATATGTGCATGCGAGTGTTTTGGAATAGGAGTCAAATCGCGGTCTTTGGAAAAGAGAAGAGACCTTCTTAAAATGATCTATTTGTGAAAATGATATAAAAAGGAAACAGCAGATCAATACAAGCTTTAGTATATCAGAGTTTACAAGATCAGCTAGCCCAGTTTTAAAATAACATGCTCAGCAAAAATTTCCTCAAGTTCTTCTTCAGAAGTCAAAGTGAACTTTGGTAGGGAAGAGCAGTTTCTATTTTTAACCCATTTAAGACCAAGCAAAGCAGATGATATCTAAAAAAAACGCAGACGATTTATATTCAAAGTCATTGAAAAAAGCAGACGAAGATGAAATTACTTATGTTCCAAAATAGGAACATTGGTCGTAAATGGGTTAACGTCAATGTTATCACCATCGAATAATTCATTATTTGATGTGCATAGTGTCCATGGTTTTGAGTTGAAAAAATTTATTAACCTGTTAAAGACCAGAATAATCAGACGATATCTAATGTAAAGCAGAAGATTTGTATTAAAGAGCTTTGATAAACGCAGACGATTTTATTTTTGTAAAGTCGACTATAGTCGACATTGGGCGTTAACGGGTTAAAAAGTGTTTCGAGCTGTTTTATCTTAACAGCTTCAAAGAATATGCCATAATTCGTGAAATATGAGTAATTATGAATTTTGCATATAAAAAAAGCTAAAATTCTGTGAATGAATTTTTAAATAGTAAAAGAAACTGCATTGATATACATGAGTGGTTGGTTGGAGATATCAAAGCACTTTCAGCCGTAAGGCTATATGCTCGCATTATGCTTAAGATGTTTAATCACAATTTTTGTGAATTTGGTTTTAGAGTTGGGAGTCTTGGGGATCGAACCCCTGACCTTCAACTGTTAAGCTGAGAGGTACCCTAACAACCATTAAAGCTCTAAACATGAGTGGTGTCATCAGAAGTATGATTTAAGTCATGTCAAAGCGCACATTAAAATTTAGAAAATAAACACTTCATAAAGATTTTGCAATAATATACACTTTATAAAAAACTTTTTAAATTTTATATACACATTTGCTTTGCTGAGAACGAAATTATATTTGGTAAGTAAGGATGCGTCTTTTAAAAAGTGGGTCTTGAGTATAAATGGCTGAGAAAACTGATCTAGACAACACTCCCTACACGCGCTCAGATGTGTAGAAGTTAACTAGCTAAATGATTAGCAACTTGTAGGATTAAAATAATTATTCACGAATAAAATTGATTAACCCTTTCGTGACCAGTGTATCATATATGATATATAAACAATTTTACCTTCGTCTGCTTTTTCAAATAGTTTTGTATATGAATCTTCTGCTTTTTAATAAATATCGTCTGATTTTTCTAGTCACAAAAAGGTTAAGCGGTGAAGGGTCACGCGGCGAAATGTCACTAAAGATAAATTCATACGTAAGTATTTATATGCACAAAAAATGGGTATTGATAAGCAACTAAAATTATTATTTTAAAGTGGTGATTACCGTATATGCCGGTGTATAAGTCGACCCACAAATTTTAGAACAAAATCGTGAAAAAATGTATGTTCTTTGCATAAGTCGACCCAGGATTTCAAACAGGAAGTTTGACTTGTAATAATGAAGTATAGAAGAAAATGAAAGATCACAAAAATTTATTTACAACAATTTCTTAAATATATAAAGTTACATTTCGCATGTGTCGTGTATTTCTATTTTACATGTTGACTTCAAATAAATGCTCAGAATCCTTCAAATTCTTCGAGTTCATTATCGCTTTTTTTTTCAAATAGTCGTATTGGGTATTTAGGAGAAATGTGCCACGAAATTTATTATTATATAAAACATTTTTTTGACTTGTACCGTATGTACAGAAAATATCGATCCCTTGCACCACAATAAACTCACCTTAGCTTCTTTTACTTGTTCTTACTTCACACAAGTTAGGCCCCATGATTTGCAATGTTTATGAAAATTGCGCCCGTTCGTACACGCACGAAAGATCTAGATAAAATTATTGTGGGGGGGGGGGGGGGGGGATTTTTTTTGCAATTTTCAAAATTAGTGGTCTGGAAATACCACGGGAAACAAAATATTCAAGCAATCCTTTAAAATAGAGTGTATTCAGCGCAGACCTAAAGTCCTAAATTTATAAGACTATTTTATATTTTTTTTTACAAAATTGGTGAATTTAAATACTATACTTCCAGCGAAAATATTTTAATTAAATTTGCATATCGAATATACACTAGTTTAAAAAAATCCAAAATTGTTAGGGGGTGGAATAGGCTTTTCATTTGAAAAATGAAGTAGTCTACCAGGCACATTACAGGAATTGATGAAAGGATATTTGATTCATAGAGAAAACAAATAACTGAACGTTGGATAGTTTTATATCAGTGAATGTAGTCTAAAGGCAAAGAGTCTACTAGACACCCTACGATGTTTATATGAAAAAATTTGATTGATCCATGGGCAAGGGTACAAAATGAAGTTATAATTGTGCAAAGAAAAATAAAACAAAAAATTAAGATCGCATTATTTCATTTTACTTAGCATCATTCAAAAATAGTTTAAAAGCTAAATTGATACAAGCTACAAAAAGTAAAATAACTTTTAACATTTTGCAATGATTTGCCTTCTATAATAACTTTTAAGGAAAAAAAGTTATAGAGCTTCAACAAAAACTGAAAAAATTTTAGAGCATAACTTAAGTTTTTTGAAAACTAATTTGAGGTATCCCCTAAAGCATATTCTATGGGTGGCATGGCAGGTTGGTTGAGAAAATGGACTCAGCACGGAAGTCTCTGGATTCGATTCCTCATCGATACGAATTTGTTCATAGTTTCACATAAGCGGTACATCAGTGCTTTTTCAATGAAAATACACCCGCTGCACCTTACCTTTTACTCAAAATTGAAAAATTTGCTACATAATTAACATAAGAGAGAAAGGAAACAAAAAAAACTAATAAAGCAATTTTCACTATTTTAAAATGGAACTGTCTGTTCTTAGAATAATTTGAAAATAATAGGAGGCATAAAGAATGAGAGTTTATTTGATATTTTCAAGTTTTTATAAGCAGTAAAAGCCAACGTTTAAGTAGCTAAACCTTATAATTAAAAAATTATTTAATCTAACGGTCGATAGACATTTGGCCCCAAAAACAATTTGCCCCCTGGACAAATTGTCTAATAGGCTATTTGTTTCATCCATCTTTGCTTATTATGTGTAAAATTATTAAAAAAATTTTATATTCTTGTTTATTTTATCTCTATTAAATTATTTCAAATTAATCATTTTATCCCTTAATTTTTTAGAATTGTCCATGAGACAAAATGTCTTATGAAAATATCGGGGCGAATTGTCCATGAAACAAAATGTCTTATGAAAATAATGGGGTGAATTGTCCATGGGACGAACTGTCTTATGAAAATAATGGGGCGAAATGTCCGAGGACCAAACTAACATAAATCAAAGTATACGAGAAAAGAAAATCATTGCGTTTTTTTTTGAATATTTCTGTCTACAAATAAAAATCTGACAGCTATCATAAATAGATCAAGTACATTTTTAACAACTGAAACATTTTTTTTCCATATTATATTTTTATTATAATAATCAACAAATTTTCTTAAAAAAAGTGATTTGATTATGTTTATAAAATTTAACAATCGAACATTATAAAAAATATCTCTGCTCAAATATTAAGCAAATAGAGCTTCCGAGCCCCTAAAAATATCTTTCCACAAGTGTTTTTGTTTAGGAGACATCTTCAATTAGTATTAGTGTAGTTTCAACGGTATGTATGTCTGTAATTCGTGGGGTTTAACTTAGTATTTTGAAGTTTGCATCTTGTGTTCATTGTATAAGTCAAGGTCGATTTTTTAGACAAATATTTACGTGCTCAACGGTCGACTTATACACCGAAATACACGGTAATAAACTTATAATTCTGGCAGTTGGCGCAATAACACTTTTCATATTAATTTTAGCCCCAAAAATAGAAACGGCCTGAAGTTCTACGTCTAGAAACCAAAGTTCTTCGCTCGAACAATTTTTATATATTATGATATATCATTGTAAAATAAAATTCCGATCGTTATAAATATCACAAAATAAAATTTTTTATTTAAATACAAAATATATACACATATGTTCATATTCATCCAGATAAAAGTGGCTGATTGAAAATTATTAAACAACGCTATCAAGGAGCAAACAAATTCGATCTTTTCCTTGGGGTGTGCAGAATTTATGGTTTCCAGAGTTTCAGTAAACCATCTTCACTATAGGTAGCAATCAAATTTTGGTGTGGGTGATGCACTATTCCTATAACATCCTTTTCATGCACCTAAAAACATTAAAGATGAAATTATAAAATAAAATATATACATATAAATGATATTAATTTTAAGGAGCCATACACTACAGTGCCCGCGCTAAGCAAAACTTTTTAGGAGGGGGGGGGCTTCATTGGGGCGCTAATTTTTGAACTATCAGATCAATCTGCTTCAAGGCGAAAAGAAAACATATGATGTATTTGTCAAGCCATATCTACTCAATCAAGTAGTATATCTAGGCAATCAAGTGTTTGCTATATTTTTTTAGAGTAATGAAAATTTTTTTAGCTTTGAAAATTAGCTCTGGGCTTGGGAAATAGTTGGGGGGGGGGGGGCTTGTGCCCCAAAATTTAATAGGTAGCGCGGGCTCTGATACACTAAAAGATAGTTAGCATTTGTGTGTTTTGAAGAGTTGATATTAATTTTAAGGAGGCATAGACTACTCTTATAAAATAAATTTCAACAAGTAAGTAAAATTTTTATATGCCGCCTCCTTTGATTTCAATTTCTGAAAAATGCTAAAAGTATTGTTAAGTTAAGGCTCATCTTATTCAGAAAACAACAATATATAAAAGATATTTATAGATTAAAAACAGCTATAACAATAGTTATGGAATTATATAATTTACAAATATTGACATTTTTGTCTATCTTACGTAAAGAGAAGGACATGTAAAAACATTAATCCTAAACTTAGTGAGTCCCTGTGTGTATTTGGTATATATATATATGTGTATGTGAGCGTGTGTGCGTCTGTAAGTGACATCAATTTGAAACACGTATAAAAATTTTGAATTGATTGTTATCCTGTGCTTGTATAGATTATAGCTAATTGTAGATATGCTTGCATTGTGTCATGCATACAATACATTTACTCTTTTAGTTCTCAGTTTTCAGTTAAATTGTTTCTACTTTTTGCAAAATTCTAGTTTTTTGAACATGTCTCCTAAGCGTAAGAACTTTAGTTTTGATTTCAAATTAAAAGTTGCTAGAGAGATTGATACTGCATTTAAAGTGAGTGATATAGCTAAAAAGTATCAAATATCTCATGCATTAGTTAGTAGATGGGTTAAGAAAAAAGATGAATTGGCAAAACTTAAGCTAGAAAATAAAGATTTTAAAAGAGATAATTCTCTATATGAATGGTTTTGTTCAAAGAGAGAGAAAAAAGTACAACTTTCATGTCCTCTTTTGATCAAGAAAGCAAAATCGCTTCATAGTGAATTAACCCAATCTTCTGAAGCAACTCCTAACAATTTTTCAACTGGACAGTTGCAAAGATTTCAGAAAAGATTTAATATAGTCCCACAAGCGTGAACACAGAGAAAGAGCAAGTGCAGATATAAAAAATGCAAAATAATGGAAGAATTTTTTTATAACTGATATTCTAAAAAACGTATTCTGAAAGTTGTATATTTAATGCAGATGAAACAGATATCTATTATAGAGTCACACCAAGTGGTACGTTGTCTAAGAAAAATGAAGCTGTTAGTGGAAGTAAAAAATCATTAAATATATTGTCTCTGTTAGTTGGAGCAAATATGACTGGTAGCCAAAAATTATCTTTATTAGTAATTGGAAAGTTTCAAAGTCCAAGATGTTTTAAAAACAATAAAATAACTTACCTGTTCAGTATAAACACAATAAAGCACCCTGGAAGAAGTAAGATAATTTTGTGATTGGCTTTTATCTTTATCCAATAAAATGCAGAAAGAAAAGAAAAAATTGCTTTGATTCTTGACCTTTGAAAACTGTCTTGCGCATCCAAAAAGTGTTAAAACTTCAAATATTGAAATTTTTTACCTCCCACCACACCTTCTATATTACAACCGTTGGATGCTGGTATAATACGCAGTGTCAAAGCTCACTATAGCAAAAATTTGATAAAAGAAATTATAGATCGTTTAGATAGTGGTCAAGATTTAAATATGGAATAGGCTGCAAAGTTTGTTACAATACTTGATGCACTTTACTTGCTTCAGCATTCATGGAAGAGCGTATCAATTGAAACGATCAAGAATTGTTTCAATAAATGCTTTAGTTTAAGTAATAAAAATATAACATTAAAAGAACAGCAAGAAGATACAACAAATAATTCTTTAGAAGAAAATTTTCATTTAACTGCTGACTTCATTGATTGTGACCATGAACTGGAATGCTTTGAAACAACGGAAGAAATTCCGAAAGTGTAGCTTTTGATGAAGAAAGTGAAAAAGAAGATCAAGACGAATTCAAAGAATCTCCTTTAGAAGCTTTACAATTGATGGATAAAGTGGAAAAAGTGTTTCAAAAATGTGAAGTGACAATGATTGATTTGAAAAAAGTACAGAAGTCTCTTCAAAATTATGTCATTGAGAGCAAAAAAATGGGCCAATCTTCAATTCATGATACTTTTCTTAAAAACTCTGTTTTTCAATAAAATTCCTTTATTATATAAAAAAAAATTTTTAATGGTTTGTATTTAATTAGTCAGATAATAAATCATTTTAATAAATAAAAGTTTTTGATATAAGAACATGAATATAAGCACTAGTTTGGAGTCTCTGGCAAGTGCTTATATCGAATGTTGACTGTATATAGAGAAACCTTATTAAAATACTAAATGCTCGAAAAGTTGTTTATTCAACCTTTCAGGATGCTTATTCATTTCAATAAATCGGAATAAAAAATCAAAAAGTATACTAAATATTCCAGATACAATCGCAAAACTAGAAAAGAACAAGATTCTTAGGATTTCCAATCCCGATTAAACCATTCCATCACTAAATTAAAACTCTTTGAAGATCAGTGTGACACCGGTGTAGCAAGAAATGAAAATCGTCTAATTAAAATATATAAAATTCCATTGAAAAAGAAAGCAGACGATTAGTCTTCAAAATTTTGGTCCTCAAAGGGTTATTAAATACAAATAGATTTAACCGAACACCATAAAACCCATTAAAATAGACACGCGGAGGGTTAGTTTTCAAAAATTTGGAGCTGTTTAGAAACAATGTCAAAAAATAAAGTAATTAATTCCGAAAAACACATACCGTTAACGACTTTTCTAGCTTTCCAGTAGCGGTGGAAAAGCAGTAAAGGATGTGATCTTGAGCAACGCAGTAGATCCACTCACCACGCGGCGAAACAGTGCAGCAAATGAACTCGCCTCCTTCCCGCTTCCCCGAAGAAAAGCTTCTGACGATCTACAAAGAAGAATACGAACGAGATTCGCTTGTACGCAAAACTTGAAAACGAAGTTCTGACCTGGCCTTGCAGGTTGATGATGGAGATCGTGTTAGAGCGGTTGCAAGCGACAAAGTTTTGTGGATTCTTAGGCAGGGGATATATCGCATTAATCGTTATTTCGCCTGTTGAGCCACCAAAGTTTGCAAAGGTATTTGTGCATTCTTAAATTAACCCAGATTTATATTATTGGCAGCCGTTCTTCGTTACGCTAACATATTTCCTACAATGACGATATAGCACGACATAAACAAACGTTTAACACTAGAAAGACCAAAATGTCGAATTTGACTTCAAAGTTTGCTTTCAACTTCGTTTTAAGATAAAATAAATCAGAAAAATTCTGCAATAAAATTTACCACTTTGTTAAAATATGATCAATACGCTTCTAAGAAGCCGCATGTCTATTTTCCAAACATTCTATCTCCTGGTATACATGTAGATTTCATCATTGGGTTTCATATTTTCAGCTACTGATTTTTATGTGATCTGATATCGATAGCTTGGCAAAGCTTCGGAAGCATTTTATATGCTAAAGAAGCAAGAGCCAACTATATATATATCTCTTTGTAAAAAAATTTGAGGGCTTATAACTTTTTTTCGACAAAATGTAAACTGACCAAACTTTGCATAGCTGTTAAGATATAAAAATGGAACATTATATCAAAATTTCAAAAAATTTGAACAACTTTTGAAAAAGATATTAAAAATCAATTATTAAGGAAAAAGTAATATGTGCATATACAATATGTATATAGGACGATATACCCACCACTTTTATCGGAGGTCATTTGCAAAAAAAACTACAAAACAAAATTTTTCAAGATAGGTTACTTTAGTTATGTATATTGCATATCTCCAAATTTGTTCGATTTTTTAGTTAATTTAAAACTAAAGGTTTAACTCAGCAGGTCTATAATACAAAATTTCACTACTCATCAGCACTTTTTGCACCTTTAGATCTATTGGCTATATATTTACCTTTATCAAAGAAGAGCTTAGCTATTACCATAGTAAGTATACACGACACGTATACGCACTAGCGAAATAAAGTGATGCAGAGCCAAAATTTGCATATGCATGCAACGGTCTTTGGTCTATAACGAGTTCTATGGACTATTAAAGTTTAGCTTTTTAGTTTAAATTTTATACGTTTTTTATTTTGTTATTTTTGTTTATAACCTTTTTGTTTCTTAACCGTTTTAGACAAGTAAAATATCAAATTAAAGCTCTAACTAAACTTATTAATATTACTTAGAATATAACCTAAAGTTTCATGAAACTTCAAATTTGCCATTTTTCGGCTATTTAAACATGGTTAAATAATCGTAGGGCTTGTGCAAAAGAGTTTAGCTTTTTGAGTTTCATAGCTTAGTTTCTCAAAGAAAACGCCAAAATGAAGATCAATTTATACTTTTCAATAGTACCTAAACTGCTCTTATAAAATGAATTTCAACAAGTAAGTAAAATTTTTATATGCTGCGTCTATTGTTATTTTCTGAATAAGATGAGCTTTAACTTAACAATACTTTTGACATTTTTCAGAAATTGAAAACTAAGCTTCTATTTTATTAACAACAAAGGAGGCGGCATATAAATATTTTACTTACTTGTTGAAATTCATTTTATAAGATATAAAATACCTATGCAAACCATCTTTAGTGTATGCCTCCTTAAAATCAATATCATCAACTTAAACACACAAATAGAAGCATACATAAAAATGCCTCCATAGTTCTACCCGCTATGTGATTATTTATATAATATATACATATATATTATTCAGTATTACTACAAAATATGTTATTCATATATATTATTGCTCAAAATATAGTATTCATGATAAATGGAAATTTTCTTAACAAAGTCCTTCAGTAAATTTGCACGGTCAATGATTAAAACTACTATTTCTACTACTAAAAAATACATGTAAGAGGACAACTAACCTCAAGATGTATATGATGCAAATTGTATTTAGAAATGACACCACCATCATGTATTATTTCTCATGTAAGATAAAAGCGTGATCAATTTTTTATCATATCTAAACTAGTGCATATTGTAGTGTTACTCTACACACCATTCACAATTATGAACAAAGTATGGGAAAAATGGAAATAAAAAATTTTACTGTTTGAGCATCAACAATCTAAAGTTCTTTTAAGTATGCTGATCATTTTACTAATTACTGTGGTTTTCAAGATAGTTTTCGGATATTCTTTGCATGATATGTGGATTTATGATAAAATGCTGTTTGATTTTGTATCACAGATTTAAAATAAAAATGAGCGTATTCTTAAACAATAATACCTGAGTGACAGAACAAAATTAACCCAAAATCAGTGGATGCCTCTTTCATATAGACAAAAGTTGAATTAGCCTATTCGTATTAATGTAGTCAGGGGCCCACATCAAGGAATTTCAATGATGTGTGCCTATGAATCAATCACATTTTTCCATATAAACATCACAGGATGTCTAATAGACTCTTTTCCTTCAAACTACATTCACACATATAAAACTCTCCAACGTTGAGTTATTTGTTTTCAGTTGTTTTCTCTATCAATCAAATATCTTTTCATCAATTCCTGTAATGTGCCAGGTAGACTACTTCATTTTCAAATTAAAAGCCTTTCGCCCCCAACAATTTTGGATTTTTTTAAACTAGTGTATATTCGATATGCAAATTTAATTAAAATATTTTCGCTGGAAGTATAGTATTTAAATTCACGAATTTTGTATTAAGAAATGTCTTATAAATTTAGGACTTTAGGTATGCGCTGAATACACTCTATTTTAAAGGATTGCTTAAATATTTGATCTCCCGTGGTATTTCCAGACCACTAATTTTGAAAATTGCAACAAAAAAATCCCCCCCCCCCAATAATTTTAAGGATGTGCGCCCCTGAATGTAGTCAAGCATGTTTTAACGGCCGGTTTCAATTCTTCGTAATTAGTCCTGATTTTGCTATTAACACAATCTGGTCAGAACGACATCGTGTGATTAGTGATGGTATTCGGTGAAAATTAACCGCATATTAACTGATGAATAAAACGCGCTAAGTAACCGAACCGTAGGTTAATTCATTCAACTAGCAAAACGTTTAGCAACGCATAATAAATTTACATATATAAATACTTTAAAATTGCTGTAATGGCAATGTCTTGTGTAATTATAACATGTTTTTTACAAACACCATTTGATAACCTCATTTTCATGTTCTCGTACTTGTAATTATGTTCTAGGGTTCAATCTTTGTATCTTGTGTATATCTATGGGCTCAAAATTTCTCCGATATCAACCAGTTAAAAGATATCAGGCAATGAATTAACCGGTTAGCAAAAAAACGACTAATCGCAATCACTACTAGTGATGGTTCTCTTAAGTGCTCTCTCAATACACGTCTAATTGATGAAGGTCGAATAAACTTAAACAAGATTAATTGAGAAAGCAGGCTGGACTTTGTGAAAAAAATGCGTCTGTTTGCAATGAAAAGAGTTGATGAATTACCCGTTGACTTAATGTTCCACACTTTGATGCTGCCGTCTGAACTGGAGCTGAGGATGCTTTGGTTGTCGGCACTGAAAATGGCATTGTTCACGAAGGAAGAGTGGCCGCGAAATTCTTTTAACGTTTTTCCAGACTTTAAGCCATGGATTCTATTGTAGAAAAAAACTTCATTAACTTCATTTAACGTCCTCAGTTCCCCAATCTACAGGGTAAGACGTGCTCACACACACACACACACACACACACACACACACACACACACACACACACACACACACACACACACACACACACACACACACACACACACACACACACACACACACACACACACACACACACACACACACACACACACACACACACACACACACACACACACACACACACACACACACACACACACACACACACACACACACAAACACACACAATTAGATTAAACAATAAAAAATTCTATTTCAGGTACATCAGGAATCGAACCTGACACCTTTGAAATGAAACCCCTGAAGTCTAATAACCATGTCACCACCGCGATTGGATTCTATTGTAGAAAAGTTGAAATTAGGAATATATAAACTAAAAGGATTTTATTTTTTTAATAAAATTAATCCGTATTCGCCAGAAAGAAAAAAATTTGATTAAAAGTGGATTTTTAATTTTTTTAATAGTAAGTTAGTTTAGTTTATATATGTTATAATAAGAATGTGAATCCTTAAAAATGCATGAATTAACTAAAATCCCTAGACATTTCATGTAATTTCTAGGGGTTTTATGAAATAACTGGAGTAATACAATAACGTGTAAATGAAGGTTTTTGGATCTTTTGAGGAGGGATAATTTAAATTACATTTAAAAATGTGTTTCATTTATATAGTATAAAAGACAATTTTTTTTTGAAAAGATGGTGATTCAAAATTGAAATGTTGATAAATAACATTTATCTATAACTGTGAAAGACGAAATCAATACTCTTTTAAATCTTTGAAGATCAGGGTAACCCGGTGTACCAAGAAATAAAAATCATCTGCTTTAAATTTAATAAAAGGAGGCAAAGTATTCTGGTGCTCAAAGAATTAATGTCATCACGGATGTGCGTTGATCTAAGAAATGATGAAGAATACGGACTCAAAGAAAAAAGCAACATCAGAAAGAAAATTCTCGAAGAAACCTGATTGTCTGATCATAAGATGTGGAGAGCAGTTGAGAAGCATCTTTAGAAAAGGATAATGACGTCACTCCTTTTGCGTGAGCTCTTTCAAATTTCCGTATACAAATTCCAGTATATACTTTCCAAACCTTTTAAATATTATGATTTCAATTAGAAAATGCTGAGGAATAAATAAACATAAAAAGTCAGTATAAGTTGAGTGTCGCGTGGGTTGAACCTACGCGAATGTGCGGCTGAAACATGCAACACATACCATGCGCTTTGACTATTCTCAAGTCAAAAAGTATACAAAACTCTCAAACACACTCTGTCCGAGACTCATAACAATGCTATCATTTATGTTTAATCTGAATTAGCTTTACAACTACCCCAAAAGATGTATACTTGTTACGCAGTGGCAGGTGAGGTTAGCCTACATAAACTACAATGAAAATTTCTTGGTGTTAGACAGGTTTGTGAAGTCTTTGTCGGAGATTTTAAAGGGATGGAAGTCGAAATCGGTATCTGATAAAATCTGTGTCGGAGTTGGGTTTTTTGAAGTATTAAAAAATAGTTTACTTTTTGGAGCATATGGAGTGGACCTTCTTTAGTCGAAATCAAAAGTGAATAGTTTGCGTATCGGATATCTTCCCTCCAACTGTGAAACGCAAAGTGTTCATTATAAATATTCACTATAAATGATGCGCATTAGTTTACCAGAATAATTTTGGCTCACTTTTTAGGGGTGTTCCCATTTTAAATGAGGCTCTAAAGTATTTCAATAGTTAAAATAAACTTCCAAAAAATTAATGCAAATAATTAGCAGTGCGGGAAAATTTCATTTAAAAATGAGAAATTTGGAATTTTATCACAAAAATATGCACATGATTGGTGAAAATTAACCCGTGAATTCTCGGTAACGAATCGTAATTCACCGAATACAAGTAGCAAAAGCTTTAGCAAATTATGCTGCTGATTCACACATATAAATACTTTCAAACTATTAAAAACTATTGCACTACAATGGCGTGTGTAATAATATCATGCTTTTTAAAATACGGCATGCGTAACCTTATTTCCATCTTCTGATACTTGTAATTATATTCTAATAAAATTGCGTTCAATTTTTTCCATTACCTTGACTAACGATTTTTGTATCTCATGTGGATCTATAAAGTCAAAATTTCCATGAAATTAACCTGGTTACACTAAATTACGATCACTAATATTATTTTAGAATATACCATTAAATTTTTCCCAAGCGATCCACTAATTAAACAGACTGCGCCAAAAATAAATCTTTAGAGGCAAATCAAAAATAAATGCACATAATATGGCATGTCTCTAGATGTAATGATGACGCGTAAGAAGTACGAAAAAAATTATTGGAAAGAAGGCTGTGTTTAGAGCAGGTTTTTTTGATATCGTTTTTACTTCGATGCTCAAAAATTTCAAATAGCAATCGTTAGTGATTAAATTAAAAATATAAGAACAATTAAAACAATTATGTTTGCAAAGCACAATGCCATGTTTTTTGGGTAAGGAAGATTGCTTAAAATTTTTACACGCAACGCCATTCGCTAACCTTTTTTCATATTTACTTGTATAAAGATTTTTAGCATACGAAGCAGACAAGGAAACTCAACATTTTGTTCTAAGTATAAAATAACTCTAATATCATCCAAATTTTTTTTCTTCCAAAAAATCTTGCGTTGAGAGAAGAAAGTTATTCACAATGCCAAATAACGAAAAGTTTCACGAGGTCAAAAATATCAAATGATGAAAAAAATTTAAACTTTGTAAAAAAATTAATTGAAGAAAAGTTATTGAGAAAACAAAGAGGATTATAAAAAAATGTAGGGATTTAAAATTCGAGAACACGGCGAAGATATTAACAAACCTTTATCTTTCCATCTTGACTTCCAGATGCCAGCATTTCTGAGTCTGGACTGAAACAAAGTGACAAAACGGAATCTTTCATCATCATGTAGTTATCCTGTAAGCATAATTTAATATTATGAATAAACATCACAATTTGACATTTTAAATTAGGCAGTGTTGTAGGAAAAAAATGTGCATAATATTTGGTATGTGAATTAAAGGTCACTCAAAACAATTAGCGTATATACCTGTGTAAAAGTCGAGCAAAAATAACTTTTTTATTTTGTAAATGAATGTATCGGATGTTGTGTCAAGTGAAACATCACAATTTACTGTTTAAACTCCAAGATTTTGTTTCGACTTATACAACGATGTTTACGGTAATCAATAATTATTCAATTCCAAAAGACTTACTTCAGCTTGATATTTTAAATCTTTTCTTGTTTTGCCGGTTTGAAAGTTCCAAACTTCCAAAATCCAATCAATGCTGCCAGTAATCAAGAATTGACCGTCTGGAGAAAAGAGTGCAGATGCAACGTGGGAAGCTGTGCCAAATTTGATTTGTTTGAACATCTGAGTTGGATACTTTTCATCTTCCAGAGTTTCACCACGCTTAGCACTGATTCCACGAAATAAATCAATGCAACTGCCTGAAAAGGGTAAAAACATTTTTATCCTAAGTTACAATTTAAAGGCATGCAACTTTTTTAAGAAATAAGAGCTTCTGGAGAGTGTACCAAGACAAATACAAATTCAAGTAATTACTTTTCTTGATTGGATCTGCTTTTTGAATAACTTTCTTAATAAGAGTTTAATTACCATTAATTAATTCATATACAGGTTGAATATCATTCATCCGGTATCATTCGGACTTGGAGGTTGTCGAACTAGTTGTTTTGCCGAATTAGCCATGGATTAAACGCCAACTTACAAACTAATCATCATTCCTTGAATTTAAAATTTTTGACTTAACTTATAAACTTTTATTTGGTTACAAGTTACAATAAAAATTTTAGATTAAATTTTCTCATACTTTCTCTAAATTTTTTTAAAAAAATTATCAAATTTTTAGAAGCAAAATCAGTGAACGATTAATGATTTCTGGATTAGAGATGGTGAACCTGTATTATAATTCCAATTTAGTGAAACATATCTAGGAAAGTCTTTATAGGCATCGTATTACACAAACTTTAAATCGAAAATAGCAACAATTATAGTATAAAATTACTTCATAAATTAGGAAAACACTTAATCTAGACCACTGGTTCCCAAATTACAGGACGCACAACCCCGAAACGTAAGATAAACTCAAAAGGCGTAGTTAAACTAAAAAAAAAAAACAAAATAAGTAAATAGTTCAAAGTATTAAAAATAATAATATATAGTCAACACTTATCAATCCGAATACTTACTTCATTATCTGTAAAATACTTTTTTTTTCTTAAAAATTTTTCCTTCTTGTTTCACCTGTGAAAGCAGGAAAGATAAATAGATCAACATTTTTTAAAGAAATGTTTAGCATTTGACGTTTTTGTTAAAATAGTTTAGTCATATTAGTAATATTTCAGTAATAATCGGGTATATTACAGTAGGGGGCAAATGGGGCTCTTTGCTCAATTTGGTGTTGCCCTTATGAAAAACTAATTGTTCTCTAAATTATATTTGAGTGGTTAATTTGGTTTTTAATTTACCATTTTATGCGTGGCTCTTTATAAAACATTAAAAATAATTTATATCTCTTTTTATGCTCGTATGTGTCCATCCCTCCTATATTATATTAACTCCTTAAAATTTGATTACAGAATCATTTTTAATCATTGTTTTTCACAATTCGGTTATTTTCATTATCCGAATCGTTTTTTATAACTGTTCTATCTGAATTAACGAGCGTGACTGTATTCGTAAATTAAAGAAAGAACAAATTTCACATTTAGTTCTCTCAATCGAAAAAGATTTACATATGAGAAAAAATACAAACCTGGCGGAAGAAGCCCTTGATGTTGTTGCCATTTGATGGATTGACCAAGTAGAGCCAGAAGACGAGAAGGTGGCACAACACTGACTTCTCCACTCAATCCACTAGCGATTGCAGCCCTTCTTCGTTCCTTACTATTTCCATCGGGGTATGCCTTTAGAATAGAACATGATTTTGAATAAGTTTCATTTGAGATAAATAAACTGACATCAATTACTTAAAATTTTTTATTCTCGGATAAGGAATTCAAAATCTGATTATAATGATTGCACTCTGTTCAGATCACATTTTTACTCTTAGTATTATACACGATTTTTGGTTCTGATCTTAGACAGAATAAAACACTTTTTTTAATAATCAAAATTTCAAAACTTTTCCATATTAACCAAAATTACTTAAAAAAATAAGCAAATTTTGTTCTATATTCACGATGATGTGAAGCAAGAGAGAAAATATTTATAACTAAGCCAACACTCGTATTTTTGTTTAAACATGTTAGAACAGGGATTCTCAAATGGGGGTAAATTTACCCCTAAAAATTGTTTAGTAGGGGGTAAAAACTACCTAAAAAGGTATACCAGGCCTAGAAAATAGTTTTTCTAGTCTACTGTCAATGATAATTTGAAAGATAAAAGTGTTTTCAACCTAAAACAAAAAATCTAATCATAAATTAAATATTTTTTATTTGAAGCATCATTTGAACATGAATGCCAATTGATCTTCAGTCCTGTCTATCTCTTAAAAAGAAGAATTTGAAAAGTATGGAGCTAATTTTTGGATTAAACTAGCAGATCCAATTCAGCTACTTACACAGCGTTTAATATTACCAAATAAAACCAGTTTTTCCTTTTATTGCACAAGTTGTACTAATTGGTTTCAATGCATGCATTGAATTTTCAGTCTTTGATGAAATTTTCAAAATGTCTAAGGTTTTACCTACCTACAAGAAAGGATCCAAGTCATGCTTAAATAATTATAAACCAATTTCATTACTCCCATCTCTTTCTAAAGTTTTTGAAAAGCTAATAAACGAACAAATTTGCGAATACTTTTCTCATAATGGATTGTTTTATGACAAACAATTTGGCTTTAGGGTCAATCATTTTAGTCAAATTCTTCATTCTTCTTTTTCAAATGATTGATAAAAATATAGATGTGATGTTATTTTCATAGATCTCTCTAAGGCTTTCGACTGCATTTCCCATCATATCCTTGTTGAAAAATTACGCTTATAAGGATTTTTTAATGAATCGCTACATTTTTCTTCTTCTCATACCTGCACAAATGTACATGTTTAAATTTTTTATTCAAAAAATTAGGGGGACCTCAAGGATCCATCTTAGAATCCCTATTCTTTTTGATATATATCAATGATATAGCTAAAACTAACCTATTTAAAAATTTATATCTGTATGCTGATGATATTATTATTTTGGTTCCCATGAATGATTCCTCTTTGATTGGCAATTTTTCTAAATTAACTGAAAGGTTTTCTTCTAATTCTCTACAGTTAAATCAAAGTAAATGTAAAGTCTTGTGTTTTTCTAATACCTCGAAAAAGATCTTACCTAAGTTAAGCTTTGAATAAGTAGATAAGTTTAATTTTTTGAGTTAATTATCGACGGTAAATTAAATTTCAAATCCCACTCT